>JAVIWB010002335.1:0-102587 GCA_031893035.1 Dermolepida albohirtum
TTCAGTTTGCTCGAGCAAAAATGGGGTGGACAAGAGAATGGCAAACTGTTATTTTCAGTGACGGGAAGAAGTTTAATTTAGATGGCCCGGATGGGTTTTCTTATTGTTTCCACGATTTACGTAAAGATAAAGTGATTCAGTCACGAAGGCGAGCCGATGTTGGTTCAGTCATGGTATGGGGAGCTGTTTCCTATAACGGACCTGTTGATTTAGTAATAGTGAAGGGCAGACAGAATTCGGAAAAGTACGTCCAGCTGCTGCAACAGGTGAAAGACAAATTTTCCAACGTTATGGCAGGTGGGCCATTTATTTTCCAACAGGATAATGCCAGTATTCACACCGCGCGCATTGTTCGACGCTGGTTTCAAGAACAAGGCATGGAGGTTCTCGATTGGCCATCGCTCTCCCCGACCTGAACATCATAGAAAATGTTTGGGGATGGTTGTCGCGTAAATTGTACTCCAATGCTACCCAATTCAGTTGCGCTGACGAACTAGAGCAGGCGCTGAAACGAAGTTGGGCGGAACTTCCCGTTGACTACTTGCGAACCCTGTATAATTCCATTCCATCCCGACTATTTGAGGTTATAAGAAATAATGGCAAAAGTACTCATTATTGAACAATAAAGTATTTTGTTATTGCAAACGAATCTTTTATTTTGTAGATTGGTCGTATTCAAGTGGCGTTCAATTACTCTACTTATTGTCATTAGTAACGTACATTTGCACTGACTTTTACAAAAATTATATTTGGTACCTACATACATCTTTTTATCGACCCTCTTATTTTCGAAAATAACAATTCCAGCGCGCTACCATGTTTATACCAACTACAAATGTCATATATGCAGTTGGTCCTATTCATGTTGCGCGGAGTGTATATATTGCTGCACATATTAACCTCGTTGTTCCACCAGTGTAGAATGGTTTCGGTAACAGTGTTTTAAATGTTAGCAAATTTGTCGTTACTATTGACGAAGCAAATATTTCGTCAGAGATTTTTCTACAATAAACATAGAATTAAGTCAATTTTATTACTGCTTCTTTATCTTCCTTATATTTGTCTCACAACTAAAAGAAGTACTTCGAAGTTTTGTAATTATCGCCCAACGTTATCGGGCATCAAATGCATTAGAAGTTATGGAAAAGATAGTTTATAAGATAGTGTTAAACTTTATTTGGACAAACAATATATTAAACAACACACAAAATGGATTTACATAATGCAGATCCACCATGCCTGCAATTTTTCAACTGCTGGAAGAATGGCATAAATGAAAAACTCTATTGCCAGTATTTCGTGCAATTTTTCAATTGCTAGACGAATGGTATAAATGAAAAAGTCTCCTGCTAGTATTTTGTAGACCTATTCAAAATAGTCGACAGGGTAAATCATAAAATTTTGTTTGGATAGATAGAAGTTAGGCTTTAGACACAGCCTGCTGAACAGGATTGAGCTATAATCACTATAGAAGGCAAATTACATTTGAATGGGCCGAAATCTCTTTAGGTGTCCCACAGGAACCATCTTAGGACGTCTGATAGTTTTGCTGTACATCAATGACTTAGCGAATATAGTTAACAGTCTGATTGTTTTGTGTACTAATAATGTGCTGTAAACTGGTACGTAGACTTCCGCGGTCGTGATCCATGCTATCTGCTTCTGGGCTTCCGAGCTGGAACCGCGTTACTTGTATATCTGTCGACGCTTCGTACCCATTTGTATGGGACATCTTCAGGACTCAACTACTGCACCGAAACAGAAGCTAAAGTGACTCAAACAGAAGTATTTTGACGAGGAGCTCTTGGAGTCTACAAGAGTAATCAAACATCTGAGTAGGATAGATGGCTCTATAGAGAACGGTTTAAACGGAACTGAGATTGTAATTTGGAGCCGTACATAGAGTATGCTGAACTTCTGTTTTCTAACGTTGAAAGTTGAAAATGAAATGGAAACGCAATAAATAGGTATGCAGGAAGTAATGATAGTGTTGTTTGGTAATTTTGATGGAGCCTTTGGTTGATTAACTTAATCACTGAAGGTTGATATATAACCTCTTTCCACATTAATTTTCATATTCTGTATACGTGTTTTGACAACTATATCGTCATCATCAGCAGATAATTAAACAGGCAAAATACCCGTACGAAACAAATTCCGCACACGATCTGTACCATTGAAAGCCAAGGCGCACACTGTGTGATTTCTATAAATAGAATGAGAAATTTGATTTAGCCCGTGAAAGGAAATATAACTCTTTACTTTGGTGGACTAGCAAATTGTAAATAATATATATTTAGACATACACTTTCTGCATTCCTGTAAGACTTATAGGTGAATATATCGAAGCCCTTCTACAACTGAAATTGTATGCAAAACGCATACGACGCACAATCAGATATCCTATCGGCATAAATTTATTTATAACTGCAAATAAGCAGAATAAACGCAGAATATGCTTATGGATAACTCAGTTCTTGTTTTTTCCGCTTATCGATGTTTTATTCTCAGTCATTTGTTTCACAAAAAGGCAACAACGAAATACTAGATTCTATATTAAATATACAGAGCTATATGGAACGCTATAAATCAAGTAACAATATTCGAAATATTTCTAATTACACAAATCGATTTCAATACGGATTTTTTTCTGACAAACCCTCTAGTCCAAGACAACGATCTGGACATGGCCCCGTCACACGCAAAGGTCATAATACCATACCATTCGTTCCCCATTTTCCAGCAAGTACATTTATATACATATATATACGTATTAGTTTCACTAAAACACGCTGCGGCTGTCATCGTAAAAATTATATGATAATGTGACAGTTCCACTACACCATCATTTCACGAACATAATACAGGAGACTAATTGCACCACGTTACAGTAATAAATTACAATTAATTACAATTGTATTTTCCTCCACGTCCTTCACGAGGTGGCCGTTTTTATTCTAATAACAGCCTGAACGACAGGTCACGCCAAGTCAGTTTCACGCATTCGCATAACACTCGTAGAAACTAATTTATCATTTATTAATTTTGTCGTTGCCAGAAAACCCTCGTCATATTTTCCTTTTCACAGGAACTTTTCTCTCTTGTTCATCCGATATCCATGGCGCGTTCCGCTCCGCCCGCTTAATTGCGTTAAGGAAGTTCGAGAACTGTACCATCTCGTCAGCAAGAACGGCGGCACACTCTATCATATTTACTGTCTTATATAATTACAATTGTTTCTGTTACATTGGTCGACGCAATTGTGAATTGCATACAAACGTTATAAACAAACTTTTTTCTTAAAATTTTATTATTTTAGAAAAATATGTATTGTGAGGCCTATTTAATTTAATAAGTCGTCAATGAATGCAAAGCAACCTGGTAAACAAATATGAGGTGCCTTCAAATTCTAATATTCCCTAATTTTGTTTTTAATAAATTACAGGCAACAAAGAACTGACTACTACACGTTTCGTTGATTGAGATCTCACGAGTTAGGCTCCACTTTGTCGACTGTATGTAAATCACCTAGTCAGCATCGAATAATGATAAATGAAGAAATGAGAAAGCTATGCTTCCATCTCCCAGATAGAAAACAAAGCTATCCAACTAGTGGAAGTATAATAAATATAGAGAAGTGTACATCCACTTGTTAGATAGTTTGCTTTTCTGTTTGAGAGATGGAAGTACAGTTTTCCCCATATATTGGTTTATCGCTATCTGCTACCTGCTTCTGGGTTTCCGGGCTGGAACCGCGTCACTAGTATATCTGCCGACGTTTCGTACCCATTTGTATGGGACATCTTCAGGGCTGAACTACTGCACTGAAACTGGTGTAGGTCGATGGGGGACGCGTTTATATATGGATTATGTGTCATGGGCCAATGGAGCGTTACGGTTGCGGTTGGGTAGATTAGAGATGCAGGATTGCCAAGCGTTATGTAGCGGGTAGCCATCATGGCGGTTAAGGTTATTGGGGTGCTTAAAGATCTCTATAGTTTCACGGATTTTGCGACCATAGTAATGGTTAGTGCGGGATAAGATCTTGGTCGAATTAAACTGAATATGGTGCCCGGTTTCCAGCCTATGCTCGGCAAGTGCAGAACCGGCTATGCGCATCAACCTAGTACAACGCTCATGTTCAGAAACACGAGTGCCGACAGACCGCTTTGTTTTACCAATATATGCCCTGCCGCATGAACAAGGAATCCTGTACACGCCATCTGCTAATTTTCTTGACAAACTACTTACAACTGAAAGTGATAAATTATGATACTTTTCAGCATGATCTACCTGTAAATGCATATTATATATATTTCCAGATAATTCTATGATCGTCGAGAGCACTCCTGTATGAGTCTTTTTGATAATTGGAAAATGGCTAATAACGAATAAAAGTAACTCGTTAAAAAATGAGCGACCAAAGGAAATAAATCCACGTTTGTGTTAACAACGAGTGATTGCTTATGATGTACATTCCTCAATAGCGATTTTGTGACAGATAAAGTGTGAGTTGTGTCAAACTTTCACGGTATTTTAGTTAAGTATTGTGTGGCATTTTATTATGAAAAGATTCGGCCCGGCACAGCGTCTGCAAATTATTCAGCTGTATTACGAAAATCAGCGTTCCACGAGAATTGTGTTTCGTGCACTTAAAGCAACTTGTGGTCTACGTAATCGACCCACCGAACGCACAATTCGCTGTACCATCGAAAAATTTAAAACTCCGTTTTTATTACTGGATAATACGCGACCAAATAAACAACATCCAGTGTGTAGGGACGAAAATATAGCGATGGTAGTTGGGGAGATCTCAACAACTTTGCTTGTCGTATGCCACAACTTGGCATATTTTACGCTAGGCTCTTGGTATAAAAGCAAACAAAGTTCAACTCGTTCAAGATCTGCATGCGGCCGACGTTTCGAATCGTCACCGTTTCAATCTTTGGGCTCTTGAAAAGTTTGAAGAAGATTCACTGTTTTCAACCAAAATTTTGTTCAGCGATGAGGCCCATTTCTGGATTAATGACTACGTCTGTATGCACAATTGCCGTATTTGAATTGAAGAGCAACACGAAGAGATTCAAGAACTGCCATTACATCCAGACAAAACCACGGTTTGGTGTGATTTATGGCCAAGTGGAATTATCGGTCTACATTTTTTCAAAAATGAAGACAACCGCAACGTAATTGTGAATGGTGCCCGTTAGAACGCCATGATAACAGACTATTTGCTGCCTGAAATTGAAGGCCGTGATCTTGATGGCATTTGGTTCCAACAAGATGGCACTACTTGCCACGCAGCCCATATAAGAATGGCTTTATTGCGAGAACGATTTGGTGAACAAAGTCTACACGGACAAGTCAGCTGCGATTGAGCAATTAGAAGCCAACATTACTCGCGTTATTCGTCGAATACCACTCGAAATGTTCGAGGGCGTCATCGAAAATTGGAACTTCCGAGATTCTTTTGTTTGATAATAAAGGGTACCCGATAAAATCGTTTTTTTTTTATTTTTAAAAAAGTACCTTTAAACGAATCACCCGTTGCGTTCAATTCTTTCCAAATAACCTTAATGTTGTTCAATAAATTCTAAATTAGCCTATTCTAATCTAACCGAGGTTGTAGAAAATTCATTTCTTTCGGGATACAACTAGCTACTTTCATCGATAAGTGATTGAAATTGCAAAACGATGTTTCTTCTATCGAAATGGCACAGGAAGAAAAATTATGCTTTCCCTATTTTATCAATAAGGTTGATATATAACCCCTTTCTGTATACGATCCGCACCGTTGAAAACCAAGATGTGCACATCTTGGTTTTCAAAGGTGCGGATCGCGTACGGAGTTTATTTTTTCGTACAATTTTTTCGCCGTGTTTTACCAGGTGCGACACTTTGAAATTATCTGCTGATGATGACAACTTGGTTGTCGAAATGCGTATACAGAATTTACAAATAGTTAATTGTTGAAAGGGGTTATATATCAACCTTATTGATCAAGTCAATCAACCACAGGCTCCATCAAATTCAACTTTCCCTATTTTAATTTAAGCTCTACCCTATGACCTTAGAGGATGGGGAAAAAGAAAATAGCAGATATCAAAATATATATATAAGTGCGAGTAGGACTAGTGTTTTTTCTTTGTTATTGTGGAAACGGAAACGATCGATCGTCCGGGGGGGGGGGGGGGGGGGGGGTACTCCTATTAAGCAAAATTTACACTCGTTACGTAATTACGTAATTATCTCCAAGGAAAACAACATTCAGGAAAGATATCGACGAATTGGTACCAAAATCCGGAATCTAACTAGTACCTAGCGTCCTAAAACCACAAGAGAAGCAATTAGAAAGATAAAAACACGTGGCCAAAATGACGATATGAAAATAAAAACTTATCCTCGAAGTGCAGAGTTACGAAGTCTTCCGAAATGAATATTAATTTGCTAACGCGATGATTTCTGCGTTTACCACGAAATGCGGAATTCCTCAATAAGATTCAACGTATCCATAATCAAGGCTGACAAAGAATCGCTAATGATCCAGAACAATCTGATACAACTGTTAAAATATGCGTGCACTATGATTGGAAGATTAACCCTTTACTGCATCGCGTGTCATATATGAACCAGACCAAACAAATATTTTTATTTCATATTTAAAAGATATATTTTGCCTTGCTGCATATTGTCCCGTAAATGGAATGGCAAGGTTACGTTTATTATACTCCGCACCGGCCGGACTAACCAGTTTTGACAAGTAATTGCGCATGGAAACACGGTTTTTAGTGACTTTATATTGAGATAGCTGATTAATAAAACTATTTGCATATTTAGGAAGGTGCTGTGCATCTATTCTGGTAAGTATTTTCTTTAAATGTGCCTATTATGACGTACATATGTACTAATCAGCAAAAATGTGCTTGTACCATATATGGAAAAATATGAATGAAATAAGTAACGATAGATTAGATAAGATTTAGTTTTTATTATTTGTTTTAGAGATGGATCCTAAAAAGTTTTATGCAACTCTAAAATATTCAGCAAATATCCTAGGCAGCGAGAGTGGAGATTCTGTCTGACGAAGACGAATCCGAAGAATTTGTGTTACCACAACGCAAAAATGATAATCCTGATGAAGATTGTGACTATTCTTCAGATGACGAATTACCTCTTCAGGAGATTCAGAAACGCATGTCAAGAAACTTGGCTTGGAAAGAAGGTAATTTGACAAAAACCGATGATGAAATTAAGTTCAAAGATAATCAGGAGTTACCAATCGCGATTCGTTTTTTTGAATATTTTCAATTCCTGTTTACTGAGGACATAATAGATTATATCACTGCACAAAGTAACCTTTATAATATTCAATGCAACCCAAACAAACCGGTAGATATTAAAAATCATGAAATTAAATAGTTTATTGGTATTTGCATTTATACCTCGCTGATACTACTTCCTGCTACCAGAGATTATTGGAATCTATCATTAGGACATCCTGCAGTTTCTAATGTAATGGCCTGCAACAGATTTGAGACTATAAAACGTTATATTCACTTCAATGACAACAATAATATAATTCCAAGGCGGCAACCTGGCAACCTGTAAGGGAAATTCCTCAGCAAGAAGTTCGTCTTGATGGTTTAGATCATTTGCCAGAGTGGTGTGCAGAACAAAGGTCAAGATGTAAATATCCAACGTGTGATTTCAAAACATACTCGTTTTGTATTAAATGTAAAATTCCACTGTGTCTTAATAAAGACAGGAACTGAGATTCCATACGGAATAAGACTTGAAAAGAAAATTTTTAGTTTAGTTTTAGTATTTCATAATGTTCCATATCTGTCACATACTAATTTTTTTCAAAATATAGAAAAAAAACATTTCTTATATTTTTTTAATTATTTTTACCCAATTTAGTAACATCTTGATATTTATTTTTAAGAAAAACAAAAAATTCATGCAGTAAAGGGTTAATATCACAAGGAGCCTCGTAAGTCTCGAACATTCATAAGTATGCAGTAAGACGCGCAAAAGCATAACCACGAAGAAATGAAAACAGCTTGTAACGAAATACCCCACCGTTCAAAAGAACATAACAAACAAAATAGTAATTTCGAAAAATTATTATGAAAAGTATCGAATTAATGATCCAGAGGATCATAATTCATACATATCACTATTTACCTGAAAAGTAAACGAAACGTAATAACTTAATATGTACAGAAAATTGGGAAAACGTGAAATTATACATAAATAAACATGTTATGTGTAAATAATTCTAGCGCAAATAAATATTTCTAAACTAGAATACATTTCCATAATGCGAAGATACACATGTGTAACTAAGTGATTGACAACAACCACAATTGTAATAAAAACAATAAATTTAAACCAAGTGTTTACATATCTCGTATAGTTTAAAGGTAAACTGACCGTGCGCATGATTAATTTCTTGCAAATATTGTTGTAATCGCTCTGTACATAAAGTACGTTTATGCTCATTGTCAAGAACAAAAAATCGGTTTGCCATATATCATTTCCAGTCTGAATAAATGAAATAGCAATAAATACCTACGACATAGCAAGAGAACAACACCTACTCACATTTCACGGCTACATTTAGCGTAAAGTGTAATTTTAAATTTATGATTTAATATCCTTGATTTATTAAAGGCTAAAATCACAAACAGTAATACGATTTGTATCATAAATATATAATAAATCAGATGTCCATTGCCGTCGTGTTTGTAAGACTATTTAGATTACAACATAAATTTTACCGTCAAATCTATTTATGCAATTCTATGTTAGTGCAAATTATTAAATCCATCAATAGGAGTCTTCTGTATATTCGTAGGGAATTTTTTAAAGAGGCGAAACGGAATAGCAGAATCAATATCTAATAGTGACGTAAAATATATGGATGTAAAGTACGTAAACAAGTGTTTCTAGTCAGGGTGTTGACCGAAATGTAGTACCTTTGAGCAGATCAACTGCTTTAATATTTGTGTCAAAACAAAATGCGATTAATGAATTTTAAAGATAAATGAATGAAAGTTAATAATAATAGTAGGTAGCATTCAATGTTCAGTAGGACACACTTGCAGGACAGAAATACAATAAAACACAACCAAAATTATAAATTATTCTAAATAATCAAAATACAAGAGTAGCCGTTTATATTTCGGGAACTGGCAACACTGCCAGTGTTGTCTCCAATCTGATGATTGCATCGTGAAGTTTGTCATTCTTTATAATATGTTTACCTTGATAGTTTTATTATCCGGTCGCTAATTCTATTGTTGACAGTACCTTGAAAATTTTATGTCAGCGAAAAAGTGCAATTATTTTTCATAACTTTCGGCATGGATTATCTCAACAAGAATGCATCGACGAGCTGAATTCCTTATATAGTGATGAAGCACCATTGAAAATTACAGTGTATCGTTAGTATAGTGATTCAAACTTAGACGGCGTTCCATGGACAATGAATTTCATGAAGGTCGTCCCACAAATGTTGTTGTGTCGGAAAATATTAATGCAGTGTCTGAATTGATAATGCAAAACCGTCATGTGACATACCGTGAGGTCTAGGCATCTCTAGGTATTAGTAACACCAGCGTGCATAAGATCCTGCATGAACATTTAGCCGTTAAGAAGCTATGTTCACGTTGAACCACATAATTTGACAACCGCTCAAAAAGGACTCGCGTCGATTGGTGCTAAGAAATTTATAAAGTCATCACAGGTGTTGAATCTTGGATCTATACGTATGAGCCCGATAGTAAATAGCAGTCGACTGTGTGGGCATTCCAAGATGAGCCAACACCAACAAAAGTTGGTCACGCTCAAAGCACATCAAAACAAATAGTCGCCTGCTTTTTCGGAAAAATCGGTCACGTTGCGACCGTGCGTTTAGGGAGTTGTAGAACGGTCAATTCCGAATGCTACACAACTATTTGTTTGTCAAAAGTTTTTGAAGAAATAAGGAAAACAAATCGAAAACGACAGATCATTTTCCACCATGACAATGCGAGACAGTTGAATATTTGACCGGGCAAAACATTGAATTGATGAGCCATCCTTCGTACAGCCCCGATATAGCACTCTGTGACTTCTTGTTGTTCCCACAAGTGATAAATAAACTTCGTGGTCAACGGTTTTCTACCCCGGAAGAGGCAATTGAGGCTTTCGAAACTCATATTTTGTGTTTTTCAGATTGGTTTAAACGAATGCAAAAGTGCATTGATTTTCAAGGAGAATATTTTGAAAAGCAATAAAACTATTTTTTTTTTTTGGTTTGCTATTCCCGAAATATAAACGGCCACCCTCGTAATAACAACAGAACATCAAATAACAGAAAATTTAGAATGGCGATCTTCAACCTAGCTTTCGTCTGATTATGGACAGAAGCGACAAAAGGACGCTTCCATAAGTTTGGAAAAGTTTGCGTTTTTATGGAAATATTAACCGCTAACAAAGGAAGGGCAAATACGAATTTGCAGTCGCACACGAGGAAGCTTGACAATAGGTCATCGCCAGTTCTACACTCACTGGTAAACTTAGACATGAATTTGATCAATTCATTTTCAACGATGATGAACGATGGATAAGTGTAGATTCAGAATAGTTTCAGATGTCATTTTGCAAGAGTATATTAAAAAATATGCGAGCAAAAGTATTAAATATACCATATTATTATAACTAGTTCTTCAGTATACTTTACTAAATATTCTACTTACCAAACAGATTATTTTTTCCAACTTCGACTATTTAGATCACTGAAGGTTGATATACTCGTATTTATAATCCGTTACCACAATAATTTTCGTTTTCTGTATACGTATTTCAACAACTAAGTTGTCATCACCAGCAAATAATTAAACAGTGTCGCACCTGAACAACTACAGTACAAATACTCGTACGAAAACAACTTCCGCACGCGATCCGTACCGCTGAAAGCGACTATTTAGTCCTCGATCGCTATTCAAGAATCTAACTGTTCTACATTTTCCCAACTATAATAAACCTAAGTCATTTCAGTTTATTAAATTTACTAAAGCACTTTTAGCGGTTTATTTATTAGGTTTAAATTCGCCCACGTAAAATGCCGCTAAAGCAAGTAAACAAGATGGTTTTCCTACAAGCCGTAAGTGATTTATCTATTTAGGTGAATCAATTATCGAACTTGAAATAATCCAATAATAGAGGCGCAAGTAAGTGTTTAAAACGGTAAGTACGAAGTAGTCGGCGGCAAACAAAGGACCCTTAGCTGATCTTGTTAGGCACTTCCTTTACCTTTGACGTTAATCTTCGAGTTTTGTATGTAAAATCTATACACTGCATTTTCTTTTTATAAAGAAGTAATTTTTGATTGAAATTTTTATTATTATTATTATTATTGTTATTACTATTATTATTATTATTATTACTTCTGAGGTTGACCAATACGAGGGTGGTCCCAGAAGTACCCGACCCAATAAAGAAAACACAAAAATTTCCGAAAGAAATATATCTATTTTTCAACATAATCTCATTTCAGCTCTATACACTTTTCCCAGCGATGTTCAGTAAGTTCGATACCTTTTTATAATAAGTACTGCCTTGCTACTCAAAATAGCTATTAAGTGCCGACTTCACTTCTTCATCGTTGGAAAATCTTCGACCACTGAGCCATTTTTTCAAGTTTGGGGACACAAAATAATCCGAAGGGGCTAAATCTGGCGAATAGAGGGTGCATGAGGTAGCAATTCAAACTCTAATTCATTAATTTTGGCCATTACAATAACGTATTTGTGAGCTGCTGCATTGTCTTGATGAAACAATACTTTCTTCTTAGCCAAATGCGGCCGTATTTGCTTGATTTCTTCGCTGTAACGTTGCAATAATACTCGCCGTTGACAGTCTTTCCTTTTTCAAGATAGTCAATGAAAATTATTCCACGCGCATCCCAAAAAAAACGATGCCATGACCTTGCCTGCAGATGAAACGCTCTTCGCCTTCTTTGGAGCCGGTCCTCCCTTTTGAGTCCATTGTTTTGATTGTTCTTTTGTCTCGGGTGCGATGTGATGGACCCATGTTTCATCCATGTTTATGAAACAGCACAAAAATTCCACTTTGTTGCTGTGAAACTTTGCTAAACACTCAATTAGTACATCTTCACGACACTTTTTCTCGAGTGTGAACAAACGCGGCATCTTGCACAGAGTTTTCTCATGTCCAAATTTTCAGATAATATGCGATGTACAGCACTTTTTGAAATGCCTACTAATGCATGCTAGCTCGCGCACTTTCAGTCGACGATTATCCAGTACTGCTTTGTGGATTTTTTTCACCATTTCTGGAGTCGTGACCTCATTTGGTCGAGCACCGCGATGCTCGTCTTCGCAGCTCGTACATCCTCGTTTAAACTCTGCCACCCAATATTTCACTGTTATAAACTAAGGAGCAGACTCACCCAGGGTGGAATCCAGTTCAGCTTTCATATCGGTTGGGCTGAGGCCTTTCAAATAAAAGCATTGCATCACGTAACGTTGACCAATTTTCTTCATTTTTATAAATTCACTGAAAACGTTCAATATTGACGGCTACCAAACAAATGCTAAACAACGTGGCGTCTTCAAACTTGAAAGATATGTACATATATAGATTGTGTACTTTCTAATACAATGATATTTTTCAAACAACTACCCCCATCTCTAGGTCAGGCCGGATACTTTTGGAACCACTCTCATACATGAATATTTGTTACATTTCTACAATAAGTGAGGATGAATTATGATCTTATCTTAATACGATCTGCTCCTAATTTATTCTCTGTTAAACAAAACAGTTTCTCTTCTGGGATTTTTATTAAAATTTTCATTAATTATTTCTGAAGTTTGAATTACTTTATTATGAACTACTATTAGGACTATTTTGCATACTACGACGACAAAATTTGATACTTTTTATACTGACAAAAATTTTGATTTTTCCACATTTAAAAAGTGTACTTAAACCTTGACTATATCCATTGGTGGTGTTATATTTTCTTAGTAAGGTTAATTATATCTATAAGTAAGATGCAAAATTCAAACTTAAGTAGCTTTGTTTTAAACAAATTTTGTAGTTAGAGCAGCTTGTGACCTCAATCCAGAAGTTGATAAATAGCTAGAAGAAGTCTTCGAGTTGACTGTGTATTTTCACTTGAACAGCTTCAATAACTCCGTCATTCAGAGAAATTCTTCCAGCCTCTTATGGCAGAACAATATTTTTGAGGAGTTATTTTAGATTAACAAGCGTTTGTGAACTGCATTTTAAAAATTAATATTTTTAAAATTCTGTTGCACATTAAAGAATATCTGTGTACTATTGGGTCTGGGAAAAAGTTCGTGGCGTTTTTCCCGATAGATGGCATTGGTTGCCGATAACTAAAGAACAACAAGTCACAGCGACAAGGGCTCGTTTTTTAGATGACCTTCCGAACGTTAGTTTGAGCGTAGAAACATTGTAATCGGTGCAGTGGTTGGAAAGTTATTCGCACTTGAAAATGGAGAAGAATAATGAGAAATTTCGCTATATTCTGCAATATTATTATGATAAGGGGAAGAACGCTGCGCAGGCTTGTGATAAAATTTGTGCTGTGTACGGTGAAGGTACTTTATCGAAATCTGTTGCGCGGAAATGGTTCGCTCGCTTTCGTTCTGGAAATTTCAATGTGAAAGATGAGTCACGCGCCGGTCGTCCAATCACTGAAAAATCTGATGAAATTCTTGAAAAAGTCCAACAAGATAAGCATATCAGCAGTGTCGATATTGGCATGAAGCTAGGCATTGACCACAAAACTGTTTTGAACCATTTACACAAAGCTGGTTACAAAAAAAAGCTTGACGTATGGGTTCCTCATGAGTTGAGCGTGAAAAACATGATTGACCGAATTAACATCTGCGATGCGCTGTTGAAACGGAATGAAATCGAGCCGTTTCTGAAACGTTTAATAACCGGAGATGAAAAATGGATTACGTACGATAATCGGAAGCGTAAAAGATCGTGGATAAAGGATGGCAAAAGCTAACATTGACGCCAAAAAAAGTGATGCTGTGTGTATGGTGGGACTGGAGGGGAATCGTCCACTACGAGCTACTTCCAACTGGTCAGACGATTGATTCTCAACTCTACTGTGCACAACTAGAGAGATTACGCCAGGCGATTGAAAGAAAACGGCCCGAATTGATTAATAGGAAAGGTGTTGTCTTCCATCATGACAACGCCCGACCACACACTTCTTTGATGACCCGTCAAAAATTGAGAGAGTTTGGTTGGGAAGTTTTGATGCACCCACCTTACAGTCCGGATATAGCACCCTCTGACTATCATCTGTTTCGATCTCTGCAGAACTCTCTCAATGGAATTAAGTTGGTTTCAAAAGAAGCCTGTGAAAACTACTTGATTCATTCGACCAGAAACCACAGAAGTTTTTCACCGATGGGATCATGGATCTACCAAAAAAATGGCGAAACATTGTCGATAATAATGGAGCATATTCGGTTTAAATGAATTCGTCCGCGCGCCATGCGGGGACCAGTTGAATTTTACTGAAAAAACGCCACGAACTTTTTCCCAGACCCAATATTTTCAAGAGCCCTATAAAATGAGTTTGAAGTCAAAATTTATCTAGCTCTTTTGGTTTAAGTCTGAAGGAATAAGAAACTTGTAAGCTCAAAACAAAATGTAAGTTCTTAAAAGTTAAAATGGATTATGTCAAAGGTTTGAATAGTTTTCTTATGAAGAATAGAAAATTCTTATTCTGATAGTTCTGGACTACCATTTCACTTGTTATGAAGGCAAAATTAAACACTTTACATTTCGACCAAATTCTCAATATTTCCAAAGAGGTATATTTGCAAAAATTGCTAAATTTTAAAAGTTTTTGCACATTAAAGAATACTTGTGTACTAACATTTTCGATGGTCCTAAAAACGATTGTGAAATCAAAATTTATCTAGCTCCTTTAGTTTAAATCTGAAGGAATAAGAAACTTGTAAGCTCAAACCAAAATGTAAATTCTTGAAAGTTAAAATGGATTATCCCAAAGGTTTGACTAATTTTCCTATGAAGAATAGAAAATTCTTATCTTGCTAGTTCTGGGCTACCGCCGTACATCTTACAAAGACTAAATTAAACACATAATTTCGACCAAATTCTCAATTTTTCCAAAGCAAAAATTGTTAATTTTGCAAAGTTATTGCACATTAAAGAATACTTGTCTGCTAACATTTTCGAGTGTCCAAAAAACGATTTTGAAGTCTAAATGTATCTAGTTCTTTTAGCTTAACTCCGAGAAAAAAAGAAACTTGGAAACACATCAAAATATGAACTCGCAAATGTTCAAATGAATTATTTCTAAGGTTTAAATAATTTATATGAAAAGAGTAGAAAATTCGTATTCTGTTAGTTCTAGACTACTGTTTTGTTTGTTGCAAAAACAAAATTCTATTCACGTTATCTTGTTCCAGCACATTTAGTACCTGTCGCAAACTTTTTTTACGCCATCATAATTTCACTGATAAAATTGTTTTTTTCTATTTCGGCCTATGTAATTTCGACATCATTAAAAACAGACCGCACGGCATCGTAACACAATACTCAATAACAGAACAGAGACTAACGCTGTGGTCTAGAGACATTGTCCAACGTCGTTACACCCCCATTCCACAAATTTCTTGGACGCGCGTCTCAAAAATCGACGTGTACTTTTCATTTTCTATGAATCACTAATCGATGCTTCACATACTTTATGGTTGTAAAGAAGCTAAAAGCAGTTTACTTTTTATTCAATTAGTAATCATTCGCACCATTTGAATGAACGTAAATTTTGAGTTACATTTTGAAGGATTGCCAAATTGCAAAACAAATAAGCTTCCTTTCTTCAGGTTCACCAATTACTTATACGCCCTCGTAAGAATTGTATTTATGATAAAAGAAGGTCATCGCATCCTTATATTTTATCAGAATAACAATCAAAAATCAAATAACAGAAAATTCAGAACGACGATCTTCGTCCTAACTTATTTGTGTAGATACTTAACCTCTCAAGAAATTTACGACATGGATTGTAACGTTGAAACGGTAAAAAATACATTTTATTTGTTTGCTCCGAGATATAGCATGAGAACGATATTACGATATAGTTCAAACGTTACAGTTTTTCGGTTATTATACCGGCTTTCATCCGGATATGAAGTTCAATATCAAGGACGCCCTCCAACCAACACAATAATAATGTAAGTCATAAATCTGCACAAGGAACGTAGTCCTTATATTTATACCGGATATCAACTGCGTGATAAAATATTATCGAAGCTTTGTCTGCTAGATTATTTCCTAGAAAAGGATCGTGCACAACTTTTATTAACAATAACTTCGAAGAAATATATACATACATAGATACGTATGTATGTACATAGTGTATCTAAGCACAAAGATAGAACCCACTTATATCCGGAAGTTTCCTGTGTTCTTCTTCAAGTACTTTTAAAATATATGCGAGCAGGTAAAAGCTCTTCAGCGAGATTGTTTATGCGGCCCGAAGTTATATTAAAGCTCTCCTCCGTCCTTAATCTTGCTGGTTATTGATTATTAGGATCTTTATATATTTTCGACTAAAAGTTTTGCGTTTCGTTTCGTACTAAAGTTGTAGAACTTGCTTAACGTTCAGGCAATATTTACAGAGATGAAAATGAATTGATTTATCTAATAAGTTTAATTAAATGTATACAGATTCATTGTGAAGATGTTTTAAAGGATTTGATTTGATTGCGATTGATATGAAATTAATATGGTTGCAAAGTTGTCGAGTGAAAATCATATTGTTGGGTTTATAAATAAATTCGTGTGGTAATCAATAACGATTATAATTTTAATGTGTAAGTTGTCTGTGTATCGTGTTGAGCATGTTTATTGCTTCGCTTCCCTCTATAAGAGAAAAGAATTACTAATTTCTTTCCTAGCAGATAAATGTGACTGAATAGAGTAATGCTTTCAAAAATCTCGTTCATTCATTCGTCTTCTGATTTTCAAACCCATCGTCTATAATTTAATAGTAATAGTGTTTATTAACCCAAAAGATTTACAACAATCCAATTATAAGAAAAACAATCAAACATATGTATCAAAACATTAACAAAAGCAAGGATTATTAAAAAACTGAAAAGAGAACAAAAGTAACTACAATACTAATAACACTGGCAAACACAAATTACATTAACCTAGATCTGACACTACGGGAAGAAAGAAAATAAGAACCACCAGTGTTCATTTTGGTTCTCAACGGTACGGATCGCGTACGGAGTTTGTTTTCGTACGGGTATTTTTCGCCGTACTTTTCCAGGTGCGGCACTGTTTAATTATTTGTTGATGATGACAAGTTAGTTCTCGAAATACGTATACAGAATACGAAAATTAATGTGGCAAGGGGTTATATACGTATCAACCTTCAGTGATCATTATAGCACTGACTAACCCATGTTTTAATATTACATTTATTTGTTCTACTCAAGACGGCAGCTTATGTGCCGAAATACGTATTTGGGATATAGATATTAATATTATAAAGAATTCTTTACATTTTGATTAAAAAAAATTCCAAAATATGTAATATTAATATCCGTATCGTGTATCCTTATTTTAACAATTAAACTGAAATTAAGCAGCATCGAGCATGGGTAACTCTACACAGAATGACTTGCAAAACTACTTCAAGTACAAGCTAGCATTGAATTTCGAAAGAAGTATACAGGTTGGTAGAAAAGTTTTGAAAGCGACACCTTTTAAGTAGTAGAGGAATCAAAATTCATACGCCATTTTAATATTTCTTATGTCATATGAACACGCTAAAAATTTTATCTCGATCTGTCAATTCATTCATTGTCACGTAGTGGACGACCAAAAACTGCAACAACAGCAGAAATCATTGAGCAAGTACATCATATGATTAGTGAAGATCCGAATTTGACTAAGCGTGAAATTGCTAATACCATAGGCATCTCAGACGAACGAGTACTCCATATTTTACATGAAGAATTACATATGAAAAAGCTATTTGGAAAGTTAGTGCCGCATTCGTTAACAATTCAACAAAAACTGGATCGAAAACAAATTTCTCAGCGTAACTTGGTGCGTTTCAAGCGGAATAAAACCGATTTCCTGCGTCGTTTTATAACTATGGATGAGACTTGTATCTACCACCATGATCCTAAATTGAAACAAGAACGATTACAGTAGGCTAAAAAGTTTATGGCAACAGTGTTTTGGGATGCAAGAGGAATTTTATTGATCGCTTATCTTGAAAAAGGTAAAACAATTAACTCAGAGTATTATTGTAACCTCTTAGATCAACTGGATGCAAAAATTCGTAAAAAGAGACCTGATTTAGCGAAAAAAAAATAATTTTTCATCAAAACAATGCGCCTTCACACAAAAATGTTTCGACGATGGCTAAATTGAGTGAATTAAAGTACGAATTGCTTGAACAACCACCGTATTCACCAGATTTGGCTCCGAGTGATTACTACCTCTTCAGAAACTTGAAACAATTCGTTCGTGGAAAGCGTTTTTCATCGAATGAAGAAGCTATTTCAGCCGCGGAACAGTATTTTGCAGAGCTTCCAGAAAATCATTACAGAGATGGTATAAAATTATTGGAGGATCATTGAAATAAATGTATTGTAGTTTAGGGAGATTACATTGAATAAAAAAAACAATTTCATTTAAAAATTCACATTGTTTCATTTTTGCTTTCAAAACTTTTCTACCAACCTGTATATTCATTACAACACGAGACTAAACACAAGTTTGATGGCCCGTCAAAATTTATTGGATCTTGGATGGGATGTGCTGCTACGTCCTTCATATTCGCTGATATTTGTGCGTTAAACTTTCATTTGTTTTATTTGTTCTTTTCGAAACCGCCCGTGTGATGTGCCGTTCCATTCAGATAAAAGTAAATCAAAACCTTGTGCACTTTTCCACCACTAAAGTCTATCTATGAATGAAGAATTATAAATTTGATTGCGTGATGGCAAAATGTTATCTAAGAAAACGAGCAGTATATAAATGATTTATAATTTTTTTTATATTAATAAACAACATATGAAAAAAAAATGGCGTGATTTTTCCACTAATTCAATAAGTAATAATTTAGTCGAAATTTCCTAAGCATGTAAATAAACCAAAAACAAATGATATCCACTAACATAAACTATACTTTCTTATGCGAATCACTAGGAAATATTGACTTTTTTCTTAACAAATTCCGAACGTTTTTCACGTACAAAAATTGCCTAAATCTACAGAATCCAATACGGAATTTCAAATGTCACGTTTCTTCCTTCGGTATTTCACATTTTTTTTTGTCTCCAGTTAAGAGACAAAATGGTTGACTGTGGAGATTTACATGAAAAAGGGATCGGTTCAAGGAGTGTAGGAGCGTACTAGGGTGAGTTTGTATATCTGTAGGGGTAGCATAAATCTTCCGGACATCTGGCTTGCTAGGTTTCCGGAGGGGCTCTATATTAATCAAGAACTGCGCACATCTAGACGGCAACGATACTATGCCTACAGGACATTTTATATTATTACTTTGACGCCGAGGTCAAGAATTTATTAAAATTTGCTTTGTTTGATGAGAAAACTTTTTATTAAGGGCCGTGACATTTTGTACGTGTGCACGATATTTGTTGAACGATATTTTTATTTTTTTGTATTGAGCTTGAAATAAAACGCTCCGGGCCTTGTATAATTTTGTATGAACGGTTTATTGTATATTCGAAACGAATTTATAAACTTCGGTAATTTTTCTTCGATAGCAAAATATTTATAGAAGGCTGAATAATATTTATGACGGTGGATGTTTTTTGCATTAATACGGTTTTGTTTAAACAGCAGATTCTAAAATGTTAATGCAGTATTACATCGAGACGTATGTATTAGTGTTAACACTATGAAGAACAAAACAAACACACGATCATAAGGAGGAAAAGTTTTGATACACAAAATTAAATGCAAAGCAAAAATGCAAATTAACAATATTCCCTTAATATTATATTAATATTTGCTTTTAAAAAAAACTAGAAATTGAAACTTGTCATTAAGTAATATTGAATAATCTGGACAGCCAGGGACAGGAATTGATGCACAATGTGTCCAAATAAAAGATGTCTAAGCCATAATTCTTTCTTCTATTCACCTAGTCTTACTTTTACCCACAATCAACAAATGCAGCACCCATCTTGCACAAAATTCTTTCATACTCAATTATGCAAAATCCATTTATCCATATGAAAGGTTTAGAGTCTCCGCTACTTCACGTCGATCATCTACCGCCATATCATGTAAAATTTTAGTAATTCCGGAGTACGTACGTCTTTTGGACGTCCGCTGCGTTTTTTATCATATATATTGGTTCTCGAGATAGCCATCGTTTTATACTTGTAATGTAAGAACTTAGTCATTAACTGTACGTGGGCAAGGTGAAAAGTTCTCGGTCTGACACAGAGATGGCGTTACAATTAACAGAAATTTATGTTTCCTGCGTGGCTGCATGTGTCTTTAGTTCATATGAAAACTTTCAACTTGTTCCCTCAAGTCGTTTGTTTGCAAGAATTTTTGTAGTAGACGTCGTGCGTGTTATTTTTTTAAATGGATAAACTTGAATATCGTGCTGTTATAAAATTCTTTGTTTTGGATGGTTTAACCCCTATGGAAATTCATCCGAAATTGACAAAAATGTACGGGGACTCTGCTCCTTCGATGTCAGCCGTTAAAAAGTGGGCAGCTGAATTTAAACGTGGTTGTACGTCCCTCGAAGATGACCCACGTGAAGGACGGCCAAAAACCGCAATCACACAAGAAATAATCGAAAAAGTACATGTTATGTGTTGAACGATAGGCGAGTGAAAGTGAGTGAGATAGCTGAGGCTGTGGGGATATCGATAGAAAGGGTGCGAAACATTTTGCACGAAGAATTAGACATGAGAAAGGTCTGCGCAAGATGGGTAACGCATTTGCTGAATATCGATCAAAAGCAAATGCGCAAACGATTTTCGGAACATTCTTTGGACCGATTTAACAAGAATCTGACCGATTTTGTTCGGCGATTTGTCACCGTGGATGAGACATGGGTCCACCACTACACGCCAGAAATGAAACAGTAGTCGAAGCAGTAGGTGGAAGCCGGTAGTTCAGCGCCAAAGAAAGCGAAGTCGATCGCATCTGCCGGAAAACTCATGAGTGCGTGTTTTAGGATGCAAAAGGAATCTTGTTAATTGATTACCTTGAAAAAGGCAGAACAATTACAGGCGCATATTACTCTAACCTTCTTGACCAGCTGGATGCCAAAATTCGAGAGCCTATATATATATATAGAAAAAAATCATTTTTCATCAGGACAACGCACCCGCACATAAGGGTGCGTTGGCGATGGAAAAATTGCGGGATTTGGGATACGATTTGCTCGGCCATCCTCCCTGTTCTCTTGATTTGCACCCTCAGACTTCCATCTATTCCCAAATTTGAAAAAATTTGTTTCTGGAAAGCGATTCACATCCAACGAAGAAGTTAAAAGGACCGTAGAAGAATATTTGGATAGCCCTCCAGACTCTCACTTCCTATTGATGTTAGAAAAACGCTGGACCAAGTGTGTTGAACTCAAGGGAGATTATGTAGAAAAATAAAATCATTTTTTAAATTTAAATCGCAGTCTTTCATTGTCAGGCCGAGAACTTTTCACCTTTACCACGTACATATTTCCAGAACGCACGTCTTACGTATAGTCGCGCACTTTTGCCTTCTCTATCATCGGTCGCTACTTTATCCAATTTTCTAAACAAGTTAAGCACAGTTCACTTTATATTCAGGCAATAAGCGTCTGTACGATCGGAATAAATACAAATTTTTTCAAATATTTTGTTTCGATAGGATTGCCAAGTTGAAAACTAAAAAAGATTCTTTATTAACGTTGCCCTCTTTCGTTACTCTCACTATTTTTTTATTTAAGATAATTATATAATTATTGAATGCCTAAATTTAAGATATATTCAGTTAAAATTCCAAAATGGACACAACTTCCCGCATTTACAATATTAGAAGGGAATAAAGACAATTTCGTTTAACAATAAATTAAAAATCGAATATATCTCTTCGCGTTTCTTAAAATAGATTCTCATTTCGTCTCGAATATACCTCCGTTCTTATCGTATTTGTTGCGGGAACTTTAAATGGGAAAAGTATAAGTAATTTTCACGGCCACTTAACATTTTAGGGCAGAATCAAAATTGGATGTCGAAAAAATTTGATAAGGAAATGTATGCGTTTATATACGTATCATGATCAATACTTATTTTAAATGATGCAATGTTTTTTTACAGTATTTTTACATTTTAAACTGTTATTAATCAAGTTTAAACTCATTAAATTACATTTGAATTCAGCCATTGACATTTATGTTGAAAAATTCGTTAAAGGTTCGTTATGTTAGAGACCGAGACGTCTCCTGAGTAGATCGTATCTTGTTTCTCTTGAAAATTTGACCTAGTTATTGGGATACTTGAAATATCTTTCATAAAACTAGTTTCTCCTTTTTAAATGTGCTTTCTTTTCAAGGATTTTTTCCTTGTTTGAAGCAAATATCTTTTTACTTGTAGCGATGTTGTAACGATGAGGTCAAGGTATAGTAAACTGAATGATTACAAAAAAAAAAGAACTGCACACAATTTATCGATTGTTAATCTTCTTATACTATCTGTTAGATTTCCTAATGAGGCTTTGAGGTAATATACTATATTTAGTGCTTCGTGGAATGACAGCTTGGTGTTCTCTAATTTGGAAATAATATCTAAAAGAATTGAAAGAAAATTTGCTCTATTTGAGTATGGATTTCGGTATGTGAAACTAGCCGCTGACTTACTGAAAGTGCTTGAGAATCTTGCGGATTTAAATTTAAGATACGAGGTTTAATAATTTGTAAAAATTTCTCATAATATAAAACAGCTTTAAGCCACGTTCCCCATCTCGTCAGTACCGGCTGCGGTGGATCAGAGATGTCCGGACAAGTCTGTTTAAACTCACGAATGCGTTTTGGAGATTTAATAAAACCTTTTTTGGAATAAACTATAAATTGGTCTACTTTTGTATAAGTGTTTCTAATAAATTCAGCTACAAGATGACATGCATGGAGCAAACAGGTTACATGAAGCAATTGAGGATAAGATTGTTTTAGTAACTTTCCAACTTTAACCATATTCGAACCCCTATCTGTAACCAACATTACAAGTTAGGTTGCGATATATTGAACTTCCTAAAGGTATGTTTTATAGTTTCTACTATCCTTTTCGCGTTTGTCATCTGTAATATTCTACTACGTAAAAGAAGAGCCAAGGAAATCGAACCGCTTTTTAAAGTGCGCGCTAACACATTTAAAATACTATTCTTCCTTGCATCCGTTGTTTCATCTACCGTCAACCATTTTTGATTTTTTAACTCTGCTTTTATTTGATCCGTAATCGTATTTTTACACGAGGAAAATTATACTGTAATTGACCTCTTGTTAGCAATCTCCGTTCTGGAACGTATTTCCTACAAAATTTTCGAAATTCTTCATTGTCTACAATATTTTGTGGAATGTTGCATATGCTTAACATAAAAATAAGGTCATATACAAATATATAATATGGTACACATCACGTTGCGTATTTAACCGATGTTATTTGCTATTAACATGTCTGTTACACACAAAAATACTATACGGTAAAATGTTGAAATTGCAAACAATACATTTAATAATAATGCCAGTGTACTCTGTCGAAAATAGGTTAAGAAATCTATGAACACTAATCGATCATTACAAAGAACACCGCCGATTCGCCATCATCAATCTAATCTGGCATTCATACATATACCATATCCATATGAATCTCAACTTCGAGTATATCCGACCGCTTTCGTAAATGTATCATCGCCGCCGAGTGCGCACTCATTTCTGCAGGCTTAGTCATAAGCCTTTTCGACTTGTTCCGACGAAAGCTACAGTGTGTGTTTGGTATAGTATTTCATGACTTTGGTAAAACTTTCAGGTTTTTGTTCGACTGTGGGGATCGTCAATCTTGGTCGAAGCAACAAATGTCACCAAATTGCTAAAAAAACCAATTCGTAGCTCCAATAAAGAGGAAGCTAGCAAAGATGTATACTTAAATCTGATCACGTTGTATATTACACGTTAAAACTTCAAATACTTGTTCAAATTTAAAGTCACATTTCATAAGAGAAATATAAGTTTTGGCCTAGTTAAGTACCGAGATATGCAAAGTATCAATTTGGCAATATAATGTGAATATAATGAATTTTTAAATATCCATTTTCCAATCATTTCAGCGCCTTTCTCCTTATCATCAAGTTGAGGGTAAATTTTCCCTTATTGGTTATGGCAAATTTAAGCAAAAACGATAAAAAATTCTTGCCTTACGCATCGAATTCACATAGGAAATGAGATAACACTTAACTGATATGGAAGAGGAAAATTGAACATCGTGATATATGGAGCAATTTTCTGCAGAAGAACGATTCATTCATAATCTCACGGGAAAAAATATATAGTATGTTTAATATTCGTCTTTGTCTCTCTTGCTTTTTCTTAGAGGATATCGACGCAATCTATCTGAATGTCCTGAACTTTTTTTATCGACCGTCTTTATTTTAATACAGAATTAAAATTGTTATTGAAATTTAGCAAAGATTAATACAGTAAGAGCCGCTTATTTGGATCTGACAAAATGATTATTAATTCATTGAATTCTTATCTTCTTAAATTGTAAGTACAGGAGGTAATTTTGATGGAGCCTTAATCACTGAAGGATGATATACAACCCCTTTCCACATTAATTTTCGTATTCTATATATGTATTTCGACAACTAAGTTGTCATCATTAGCAGATAACTAAACAGTGTCGCACCTGGAAACTACGGAAAAAATATCCTTACCAAAACAAATTCCGCACACGATCTGTACCATTGAAAGCCAAAACGCACACTGAATATTCGTTTCACATAATTTTTGAAAGATTGTGTTTTCGTCTTAAAAAAAGATAAAAGATGACAAAGAAAGGGAAAGGAGAGAATGGACAGACAAATACCTACATGCGGTTTATTGCACTCTCCCTTGTCTGTCATTTAAGAGACCGAAGAGACATGAATTATGGTTTGGGCCCAGGTCAGTGTTCAAGACATGGCTTTTATTCTTTAAAATGTACATACTATAATACATATCTAATTCACGATAATTACACACGTTCTTTATCGAATGCAAACAATTCGCGTTAACATTATGATTACTTTTCCACACATGTTTTGCTAAACCGGATTTTTCTGGCCGATTGAATTTTATGTGCGCTGTATGTTCTTTATACCGGGTTTCTATGGATTTTTTTTGTTTGGCCGATGTATTGTTTACTGCAATCTAGACATTTAATTCAGTAAATTCCCGATTTTTTGTTATCCTCGACTTTGTCTTTTGTATTTCCTAAAAGGGATTTGATGGAGTTAGTGGACCGAAATGTGACTTGAAAACCGCGCTTTTTAAAGACCCTATTTAAGTTTTGCCTCAGACAGTGAAAAGGTAAACATACAAACTGCTTGTCCCTATTGTTTTGAGGTGACAGACATGTGGTATCCCGGATTGTTTTTCTTATGTTACCCTTCCTAATTAATCCATTGATTATTTCCGAATCAAAACCATTGTATCTCGCGATATTTTGAGTGTGCATCTGTATTTTTGAGTACTAGATCAACCAGGAAACGAACTTTATTAATTATTTCTATCGTGACATAGAATCTTCTATATTGTTTAGACATTGTAATAACCAGTCTATCGTATTTTCTCAATGCAGTCATATGACGAAAGTGTCGCCAACATATTTGAGACACATCTTTGGTTTGAGATCATATGAATTCATTGTTTTTCGTTCCAATTCTTCCATGTAGATTGGGATTGAAAATAACGGAGAGCCCATGGCCATGCCAAACTCCTGTTGATAGAACTTGTCTGCGTGAAAATACATCATGTGGATGCAAATGGATAGAAATGGATGTCTTCTAGGTACAGAGCATATCCTTCATATAGTGTGGTGTCTAGCAAGAGTCTAGTTTGGACTATTGCTAGTGTAGGTTGGATGGTACGTTTGTGAATAGGTTGGTGACGTTAAAACTAATGTACTAATATCTCACCACGTTTTATTTATTTTATTTTATGCATTTACTATGAAATGCACACAACTCAACTTCTCTTCAATAGTTATATAAGGTTTTCCAATAGGGATGATATGATTTGGAAGTGATATTTCGGCCATTTGTAATATGTCAGGATCTGTCATTTGTTTTTCATTGTATTCAGTAGTGTTTACAATTTCATCATGGAGAGATATACGCAAGAACAACGTTTACAAATTATTCAGTTTTATTATCAAAATAATCGTTCTCCAATTGCAACTGTTCGTGCGCTTTTGCCATTTTATGGTCGTAATAATCGTCCAAGTGTGCTCGCTATTCGTCGAACTGTTAAAAACTTTGAGGTTACATTTTCTTTACATAATTTTCAAGTGCCAATAAGACAAAGAACCGCTCGAAGTAATGCAAATATTGCTGCCGTTCAGGCAAGTGTTACTGAAGACCGTAATTTGTCGATTCCAAGACGTTCTCAGCAATTGCGACTGTCTCAAACCACAACCTGGCGGATTTTGAGAAAGGATTTGGGTTTGCATCCCTATAAAAATATTCTCACTCAAGAACTAAAGCCATTGGACCACCGTAAACGTCGTGAATTTGCTGATTTTGCCTTGGAACAACTTGAAAACGATAACGATTTTTTTAAGAAAATCATCTTCTTTGATGAGGCTCACTTTCATCAGGATGGTGTGGTAAATAAACAAAACTGTCGATTCTGGTGCGAAGAAATTAACAAATTATTTATGAAAAGCTATTACATTCACCTAAATTGACAGTTTGGTGTTGTTTTTGGTATGGTGGAATCATCGGTCCGAACTTCTTTCAAAATGAAGCTGGTAACACAGTTACTGTCAATGGAGAGCGGTATAGATTGATGATAACCAACTTTTTATGGCCGACATTGGAAGAAGTTGATCTTGACAACATTTGGTTTCAACAAGACGGGGCTGCGTGCCACACAGCAAATGCAACAATAGAGTTATTGCGAGAAAAGTTTGGAGATTCGATTATTTCAAGAAATTGTGATATTGAATGGCCACCAGGAAGTTGTGATTTAACACCATTAGACTATTTCTTGTGGGGTTATTTGAAGTCAATCGAAATATACCAGGCTCTCTTCGAGCTTTACAAGTCAATATTGAACGTGCTATTCATGACATACGACTAGATTTAGTGGAAAAAGTGCTCGAAAATTGGGTTCATCGAATTCGTTCCTGCAGAAGAAGTCGTGGAGGCCATTTGAATAACGTTTTATTTAGAACTTAATTGTATCGATTGTCCTTCACATTGAATAAAAAACTTTTGAATTTTCTTAACAATAAGTGTGTTTTTTTTTAAGGAAATCATTCCACTCTTATTGGGAAACCTAGTATAAGGAGAAAAATAGAATATAATTCAATTTGATATAAAAAAATTACAATATGAACATGATGCGTAGTAAAATAACATTTTACGTATCTGAAACTGTATTTAAAACTCCTTAAAGCAAATACAATTTTACATTTATCGTATTAAAACGAAAATCTAACCAGATTCATATGAAAGAAATATTCTCGTGACAACTTTATGAAACATACTTTCACGCTACTATTTCCCCCAATGAAAGAAATAACCATATAATTAAAATTTCCCTTTATTATACCTTTGCGTGAATTTGTCACGTTTCGAGAGCGTTACATCAGCCTTGATTAAAGACCCGTCACCGAAAAATTTTCATTAAATCCCTATCCTTAATTACACGAAATTATATCTTCTTCACTCTGTAATGTCTACATAGAAATTCTTTATGACTTTTCGTAAACGACGTGTATTAAAGAACTTAATAAACTCATTTCACTGCCATCCGCACCTTCAATGATTCCTCGTATTATAAAATTTATGTAAATCATGCATAAGTCGTCCTTAATACTTGTATAGTATGTAATATGAGAAGCAATGGGAGAGCTCTATTGTAATGGTGGTCATAAATTTACGAATATTCGTCAAGTATAGCGATTCTATGATTAATTTTGCAGTTCAGTCAGACCAGTCTGTTCATCTATCTACCAATCTGGCTTCTAAAACATATGCATGTATTGAGGGTGGCTTATTTGCACGCAGACAAAAATGCAAAACAAAAAAATATATGGGATTTTGCGCTGGAATCTGCATAGCTTATCTACTTTAATCTAAATACTCGTCAAAAACAGGAAACTAGAACCAATAAGTATGTTATGGCATATTATTCGGAGAATTCTAACAATTCTGAATAAATTTTATTTGTATAAATGCATTATACCACAACTTCGTCTTTATAGAATTTAGCAAACATAGCTTATGAAATTAGTAGAGATTATTATTATTATTTAAGTAATATCTACAGTTACCTATCTGAAAGGGTACAATAATATGTATTTGAATTATATTACTCATCAAAACTGAGATCTGGGACAATTTAGTTACCAGATTCTGTATTTAGGTAAGACTTAATACGTAATAAAATCAATTAAGGTTAATATAACCTCTTTCCACAATAATTTTCGTATTCCATACACGTATTTCGACAATTAAATTGTCAACATCAATAGATAATTAATCACAGTGTCGCACTTGGAACCACGACAAAACCAGCACAAAAACAAGGTCCGTAGCAGGCTTATATCGTCAAACGACAAACACACATTGCATTTATTAACTTAACTTTGCTCTATATCTTGTGGAACATGTTGAACCCCTTTGACCGGGAAGTCATCTTGAAGGTAAATTTTAATGGAAACTGTGGTTAATTAAATTAAGGTTAATATAATCCCTTTCCATAAAAATTTTTCATATTCTGTATACGTATTTCGACAACTAAGTTCTCATCATCAGCAGATAATTAACTACAGTGTGGAGCCACGTAAAACCCAAACAGAAACAAAGTCCATACCAGACTTATACCGTCGAAAGTCAAACAGACTCTACACTTAATAACTTAGCTTTACTGTATATCTTGTGGAACATTTTGTATTCCTTTGACCGGGAAGTCATCTTGAAATCAACACATACACACACACACACACACACATTAGTGCGTATATTTGCCTTTGGTTCCACGCGTGACATTGTGACTAATTACACAGGCCAACCATAGAAAAACTTTTTTTTATAAATTTGGCTCCCCATTATGTTTTTTAAAGTGCTGAATTCGAAAATGAACTTTAAAATACAACACGACGTAAAGTTTCCTCGCTTGTTTACTTTACGTTATTTTGCGTTATTTATATATGTATACTAATACATTGTTTTGAAGTTTTTAGGCAATAAGAAAGACCCTAATTACGAAAATATAGTTCAAAACATGTTGAAAGCATTTCGAGAACTCGGATGTAACATATGTAAGTGTGAAGGTGCATTTTTTACACTCACATTTAAATTTTTTCCCTGACAATCTTGGAGCTGTAAGTGAGGAACAAGGGGAGCGTTTCCACCAAGATATAAAGGTGATGAAAAACGGTATCAGGACCGTTGGAATGTCAACATGATGGGAGATTACTGTTGGATTCTTCTACGAGCAACTCCAGAAGCATCATATAAAAGGAAAAGCTACACTGTTACCTTGAAGAGGTTGAGGAAGTACAAAATTTTAAATTAATAATTAAAAAATTGTTCATATTCAAACTTACACTACCATTGTAATAATAAAATGTTAAATTTTTCAATTATACTCTGATAATAGATTACGTACCTTTAAGTCTTAACTATATATAAGGTTTTCCAATAGGGATGATACGATTTTGAAGTGACAATTCGGCCATTTGTAATACATATATCATGATCTGTTATTTGTTTTTCATTGTATCCAGTAGTGTTTACAATTTCATCATGGAGAGATATACGCAAGAACAACGTTTACAAATTATTCAGTTTTATTATCAAAATAATCGTTCTCCAATTGCAACTTTTCGTGCGCTTTTGCCATTTTATGGTCGTAATAATCGTCCAAGTGTGCTCGCTATTCGTCGAATTATTAAAAATTTTGAGGTTACATTTTCTTTACATAATTTTCAAGTGCCAATAAGATAAAAAACCGCTCGAAGTAATGCAAATATTGCTGCCGTTCAGGCAAGTGTTACTGAAGACCGTAATTTGTCGATTCCAAGACGTTCTCAACAATTGCGACTGTTTCAAACCACAACCTGGCAGATTTTGAGAAAGGATTTGTGTTTGTATCCCTATAAAATTGTTCTCACTCAAGAACTGAAGCCATTAGACCACCGTAAACGTCGTGAATTTGCTGATTTTGCCTTGGAACAACTTGAAAACGATAACGATTTTTTTAAGAAAATCATCTTCTCTGATGAGGCTCACTTTCATCTGGATGGTGTGGTAAATAAAAAAAACTGTCGATTCTGGTGCGAAGAAAATCCACAAATTATATATGAAAAACCATTACATTCACCTAAATTGACAGCTTGGTGTGGTTTTTGGTATGGTGAAATCATCGGTCCGTACTTCTTTCAAAATGAAGCTGGTAACACCGTTACTGTCAATGGAGAGCAGTATAGATTGATGATAACCGACTTTTTATGGCCGACATTGGAAGAAGTTGATCTTGACAACATTTGGTTCCAACAAGACGGGGCTACGTGCCACACAGCAAACGCAACAATAGAATTATTGCGAGAAAAGTTTGAAGATTCGATTATTTCAAGAAATTGTGATATTGAATGGCCTCCAAGAAGTTGTGATTTAACACCATTAGACTATTTCTTGTGGGGTTATTTGAAGTCATTGGTCTATCGAAATAAACCAGACTCTCTTCAAGCTTTACAAGTCAATATTGAACGTGCCATTCGTGACATACGACTAGATTTAGTGGAAAAAGTGCTCGAAAATTGGGTTCGTCGAATTCGTTCCTGCAGAAGAAGTCGTGGAGGCCATTTGAATGACGTATTATTTAGAACTTAATTGTATCGATTGTACTTCACATTAAATAAAAAACTTTTGAATTTTCTTAACAACAAGTGTTTTTTTTTAAAGAAATCATATCACTCTTATTGGAAAACCTGTTATTTTAATACTGTCATACCCAACAAAAGATAAAGATTGCGAAAAATTGGTACGTGGTAGAAAATAACTGATTGAAAATTTGGATTCAGCACACCAAAATACATAAGAAACAAGTTGAACTTTGGAAAAAGGTTTAAAAAATATTTATTGGTCGGCCTGTGCAATCAAAGGTATAAAGACTATTTCTGATATTCCTCAATGTTGATATTATCTTTGGTATAAATTATGAAGCAAATATTTCAATGGCCAACTTTACAATTCATTAATTATTATTATTATCTACTGATGATTACAACTTAGTTGTCAAAACACGTATACAGATTATGAAAATTATTGATAATAGAAAATAAATTAAATAAAATAATGTACAGAAAATACTTTTACATTAATAGAATGTGAAATATTTAATAAATATAAAACAGATAATGTTTTTTCTAAAGATCTTTTACGTAAGCCATTACTGGAGGGTACAATCCTTCGGAGGGCATACGTTCGGGATTTTAAAGTGCCTACCATGTCTGTCGTTCAATAATACTCGAATTTTTGTAATCCAGTGGATAAAGTCGTCGGGATGAAATAAAAACTTGCAAAATTATATTCGTTATTATTCAGGGAAATACATTTTCTCCGACTTTTCCGTCAGAGCTCCTCTTTGTCGACAATATTGAATAATTTCTGCGAAATGTTTTTCGACGTTGCCACCTTTTCTAAGTTTTTTCTTCCGTGCTGATGGTGTGGGCTCACGAAGTGGCAGAATTTAATTAAAGTGAGCTGAATCCATCACCACTGCAATTTTCCAACTAATACTCCGTTATAATACGTTAGGGTGGAAAAATGACTGCTCGTTTATAACTGGGAATTTGCATCCTTCAAAATGGTTTTTGCCAGATTCAGTTTCTCATTTAATATTGATGTAAATTGTGTAAGTTCTGTAAGAGCTCCATTATACCTGTACTTTGATATTAAAATTTTCTCCTGCGAAGTACAATATAACCCAGAGCGCACTGGGAGACTCAAATTCCTCGTTGGAGATGAGTATTCTACTTAATTCCACGTATAAATGTCTAATTTAAAAACGTGCTATCCATTATTTAATATTTATACTTCCAGTACTTCATTAACAATTCGAGATAGAGAAAAGGATATTACGTGCACACGTGCTGGTTTATACGACTGCGACGCGCAATAATTGAACTCCCTTCTAGAATAAGTAACTAGTCCACACTAGCTTGTTTTGCGTATATGATCCTTAACAGCAGTAATCAACCAATTACAGGATAAAAAAAACTTTAAAAAATACAGAGCGAGAAATACAAACAAAACTTAAATAATTACAGAAGTACCATAAAAGGGTACTAGGAAAGTTTTGCAATACAGCTTTGTTTATTTAATTTTTTCAAAGTAATTTCCTCTACACACAATACACCTCTCCATCCTCCAAAACCGATCTTTAAACCAGTTCTGCCAAGTTTCACTAGGGAGTAAAGCACACTCGTTGTCCCAAGCCCGCAGAAGGTCCTGATCACTGGAAAACCGCCTCCCTTTTAGCTTCACTTTCACATACGGGAAGAGTGCAAAGTCACAGAGAGCAAGCTCTGGATTGTAGGGAGGGTGATCGAGAAGTTCAATCCTGTCGTGGTCAAATATACGGTGCAGGCTTTGGCGTGGTGAGCTAGAGCATTGTAGCGATGGAGGAACCAGGTGTCCATTCATGACTTTGGCCGCAGGTTCTTCATAGATCCAATCACTTTAGGCAGGCACTGCTCAGTATACCACTACCTATCTTCTGTGTGTCCAAAACGACGCGTTCCACAATGCCACTCGATTTGAAAAATACAGCTATCATTTTCTTCTTTTCAGATCGGGATTTTTTGACAACTACGAGTATGTCCTTATCATCAAAGACCCAAACTTTGTTTTGAGCTTTGGTCGGCACATTGTAATAGTACAGCCAAATCTCGTCACTTGTCATGATGTTGACATACCGAGATTTTTAGCATCTCCCGGTACCAAGTCACACGTCGTGTCATCTGCTCTTCACTCAGTTGATGCGGCACCCAGAGAGAACAAAGTTTCTTCACGTGCAAATGATCATGCAAAATCGAAGGAATTGCTGGTGCATTTAGGCCTGAAATACCCTCTATCTTGTGGTAAGTCACTCGCCTGTCCTCGCCAAGCATCTTCCTCACAGTAGTAACGTTTTCGTCCGTAACTGACGTTCGTTACCTTCCCAGCCTCTCAGCAGCCTCCACAGATAAATTTCCCCTTTGGAATTCTCTATACCACCTGAATATCGTTGTGCGATATGGACAAACATCACCTAGTGCAAGAGTCATTTCTTCGAAGCACTGGTCTATGTTTAAACCACACACGAAATTATAACGCAAAACTGCCCTTATCTCATTTCGATGTCATCGCAAGCACTTTACTGAATAACTGAGACCATCGACATGGCGCGGCGGCTACTATGCACGTATAAACATGTCTCAACATGCAGCAACAAGCAGCTTCCTACGATTCATTGTTGCGTCATATTGCAAAACCTTCCGAGTACCCTTTATACAAAAAAAGTAATACGAAATTAAATCTGAATAAACAAAAAGAAATCAATGAACATTAAGTTTGTAAATGAACCACTTATTAAGACTAAAGCTAATAGAATGGCATTCCAAATATTGCATTAGCATTTCGATTCATATACTCCTCTTTTGTATTTTATTTATACAAAACATTAATTCTTACTTTAGAAACCAGAAAAGTGTCATCCGATCGACTTGAATCTAGAGGAAACACGAAAGGCTATCAAAGATAAAATTGACGTGAGTCAAATTGAATTATTTTTTTATTTATTAAAAATTTGGTGCTCAGTAAATCACGTCTAGCTAAGAGCGATTGGAAATCAAAATAAAGAAGCAAACTTATCTTGTGAACTCCACGAGGAGGACACTCGCCACTACTTTTAAAAGCAAGATGTTTCTAATTTCTCTTCTAGACTCTCTCATGTTCCAGATGTAAGTACATATAGTGCAGGTACCAAATAATGGTGGTATATTCAACTTTGGAACGCACAAATAAATAAAATAATCTAATTCGTGAATCGTCCGCAAGAATAGATGACAAAACTAAGAGAACGCGAAGCAGAATTACTGATGTGAATATGTTCAGAAAATGCTTAAGTGTGAGTCAAAGAGAACCTCTAAGTCTTTAACTTCAGTTTGTTTATTTAAAATAGTTAGGTCAAGTGAATATTTAAATATAAAAAGGTTATTACGCTGTCAATAGATAGTACTTTCCATTTGCTAACATCAATCACACCAATTGCAAATAATATTCAGACGATGTTGTAAGTCGACAATCGGAAATGGATACAGCTGAGAAAAATATTTTTTAAATCATCGGCATAAACTGAAACTTTACCAGTAGTGGTCCAAGATTTGATCCCTGTGGAACACCTAACAAAACAATGAAGCAATTAGAGTCAAAACTATTGTCAGAAACATAACATGTTTAACACGATCTTACACGACGATCAATTTTGTCGAAGGCTTTAGCAAAGTCAGCATTTACGATTTAAAATTGGCTCGCACAAGTTCTACGCTTATGGGTAATATTAATCAAAATTCTGATACGAGTTTTTTGGTCGCATAAAATTACATATCAAAATTTTGGAAAATAGCATAAGCCATTTTAAGAAAGAAGAACTTGAAAAATCTTGTCAAAATGTGCATTGTTTAACATGTTAAGTGGATTACTTCTAAAGTTTGAATGGCTTAGCCGTCAACAGTATAAATATGTTTTCTTGTATACTGGCACTTTCGAGGCTACTAAAAATGATATTGAAGTCCAAATTTATCAGGCTCTTTTGGCTTAATCTTGGAAAAAGGAAGAGTTTGAATAACAATGTCAAAATGTGAATCGTTTAGCCTTCTACGTGGATTATTTCTAAAGTTTGAATAGTTTGGCTGTCAACAATATAAAATCTGTTTTCTTCTTGTTTAAAGATACTATTTTACAGACCGCGAAGGCCAAATTCAACGCTTTGTATTTCGTCGAAAATTTTAATTTTTTCAAAGGGGTATACTCGCAAAAATTGGTGTTTTTGAAAAGTTGTTGTACATCAACAAATACTTGTATACTGGCACTTTCGAAGGTCCTGAAAACGATATTGAAGTCCAAATTTATCTGGCTCTTTTGGCTTAACCCTGGAAGAAGGAAGAGTTTGAATAACAATGTCAAAATGTGAATCGTTTGGCCTTCTACGTGGATTATTTCTAAAGTTTGAATAGTTTGGCTGTCAACAGTATAAAATCTGTTTTCTTCTGGTTTAAAGATACTATTTTAGAGACTGCGACGGCCAAATTCAAAGCTTTGTATTTCATCGAAAATTTTAACTTTTTCAAAGGGGTATACTCGCAAAAATTGGTGTTTTTGAAAAGTTGTTGTACATCGACAAATACTTGTATACTGGCACTTTCGAAGGTGCAGAAAACGTTATTGAAGTCCAAATTTATCTGTTTCTTTTGGCTTAACCCTGGAAGGAGGAAGAGTTTGAATAACAATGTCAAAATGTGAATCGTTTGGCCTTCTACGTGGATTATTTCTAAAGTTTGAATAGTTTGGCCGTCAACAGTATAAAATCTGTTTTCTTCTGGTTTAAAGATACTATTTTACAGACCGCGAAGACCAAATTCAAAGCTTTGTATTTCGTCGAAAATTTTAACTTTTTCAAAGGGGTATACTCGCAAAAATTGGTGTTTTTGAAAAGTTGTTGAACATCAACAAATACTTGTATACTGGCACTTTCGATGGTCCTGAAAACGATATTGAAGTCCAAATTTATCTGGCTCTTTTGGCTTAACCCTGCAAGAAGGAAGAGTTTCAATAACAATGTCAAAATGTGAATCGTTTAGCCTTCTACGTGGATTATTTCTAAAGTTTGAATAGTTTGGCCGTCAGCAGTATAAAATCTGTTTTCTTCTAGTTTAAAACTACTATTTTACAGACCGCGGAGGGTAAATTCAAAACTATGTATTTCGTCGAAAATTTAATTTTTTTCAAAGGGGTATACTCGTAAAAATTGGTTTTTTTGAAAAGTTGTTGTACATTAACGAATACTTGTATACTGGCACTTTCGAGGCTACTAAAAATGATATTGAAGTCCAAATTTATCAGGCTCTTTTGGCCTAGTCTTGGAAAAAGGAAGAGTTTAAATGACAATGTCAAAATGTGAGCCCTTTAGCCTTCTAAGTGCATTATCTCTAAAGTTTGAATAGTTTGGTTGTCAACAGTATCAAATGTGTTTTCTTCTGGTTTAAAACTACTATTTTACATACCGCGAAGGCCAAATTCCAAACTTTGTATTTCGACGAAAATTTTAATTTTTTCAAAGGGGTATACTCGCAAAAATTGGTATTTTTGAAAAATTGTTGTACATCAACAAATATTTGTATACTGGCACTTTCGAAGGTGCTGAAAACGATATTGAAGTCCAAATTTATCTGGCTCTTTTGGCTTAGTCCCGGAAGAAGGAAGAGTTTGAATGCCAATGTCAAAATATGAATCGTTTAGCCTTCTAAGTGGATTATTTCCAAAGTTTGAATAGTTTGGCTGTCAACAGTATAAAATCTGTTTTCTTCTGGTTTAAAACTACTATTTTACAGACCGCGATGGCCAAATACAGAGCTTTGTATTTCGACGAAAATTTTAATTTTTTCAAAGAGGTTACTCGTAAAAATTGGTATCTTTAAATAGTTGTTCCAACGGTACAGATCGTGTGCGAAACTTGTTTTCGTACAGGTATTTTGCCGTAGCTTTCCAGGTGCTTCACTGTTTAATTATCTGCTGATGATGAAAAGGGTTATATAACAACCTTCGGTGATTAATGTAATACATCCCGTTCAATTCTTGAAACGTTATTTTAAAACATCCTGTATACTTACTCTAATCGCCTACCAAAATAGGAAACTATTTCGTCATTAATATTTCCAATTTGTGTCACTAACTGCGACTTTTCATAGTTAGCAACTTTACTTTTTTGCTAGGCCTTGTGTATGAAGTGAAGGTCGACTTTTCGTAGAACTTGGTAAAAATATTTACTTCATGTTCCATTACGTAGTGGGACTTATTTTACTGAATCTTTATATAGAAGACGTATCCTTCATCATTATCAATTAACTGCTCCCGTTTTCCCATATCGATAACTTCTAATTATGTTCGGATCATTTAAAGTATTATCTAAAATTACGGAAACGGATCCTTATGCAAACAGGCTCCATAAAATTAAACAGATAATCTCTTTACTCCTTACTGCCGGGCGGTAAACGAAATTATATACTCCATCGTTGTGTACGTGCCACATGACAAGTTAATTAAGTTCACTTTAAATAACCACCTCAATTAAATATTGTCGAAACGCCGCTCGTCTGTCGAAAACATTGACATGTCAGAAATGAGCAAATGCCTTTTGATAAATGTGTTTTTTCTCCAAAAACAAGCAATCGTTTATTGAATAATATAGTTAATTTATAATGCAGAGCAGCTGACACGTGAAATTAATACCATAATTAATTCCTTGTCCCGCCAATTTTAAATATATTGGATGATTACATCCAAATTTCAAATATTAATTCACTATTTCATTAGTGACGCATGATACTAATCCTCCTGCCTTCGTTCCACTATTTATTTAAAGTATAGTCGAATGATTAATTCGTCGCAATCTAAGTATTGATAAAATCGATTTGACGTGTTACTAACACAAGTTCAAATACTGCATTGTATGTACGAGGGTGATCCCATAAGTACCCGGCCTGACCTAGAAATGGCGATAGTTGTTTGAAAAATATCTCGGTTTTAGAAAGTACACAATCTATAAGGCATATGTTTCAAGTTTGAAGACGTCACATTGTTTAGTATTTGTTTTCAGTGAATTTGTAAAAATGGAGAGAATTGGTCATCGTTACGTGATGCAATACTTTTATTTGAAAGGCCTCAGCCCAACCGATATAAAAGCTGAACTGATTTCTACTCGGGGTGAGTCTGCTCCTTCGTTTGCAACAGTAAAATATCGGATAGCAGAGTTTAAACGAGGCCGTACTTGCTGCCGAGACAAGCACTGCAGTGATCGAACAAATGAGAAATGGTGAAGAAAATCCACAAAGCGGTACTGGATGATCGTCGATTGAAAGTGCGCGAGCTAGCAGACGTTACAATTACACCTAGTTCTCGCACAAACGCATAAACTGTGAGTCCCTCTGAGGGGGCTATGAGTTATTATTGCACTCGTGCTCGTAGAACGCGTTAAGATCTTTGAATATTGGCATTCACTTTAAATGAGTAGTGAAAATTAAGCGGCTTTGGTTTCGAACCTAAGACCACGACGTGATTATTAACGTCGTAGTTATCGATCAGCTCTGATATATCTTCATTAAAGATCTATTTACATACGATAATGTTAGTTTATTTTATGTATAAGATAGGCTTATAATGCAGTACGAATACTTTTTATTCTTCGTATACCAACTTGATCAATAAGTTTTGTCGTTTGATAAGAAAAACAGGATTTGGTTTGAAATACATGTTATTATTTAATATAACCTCCCTGAACTTCAGTACACCAGTTCCAGTGAAGTAATTTACGGATTCCATCCATGAAGAGAGAATCCGGAAGACTGTCGAAATACTCTTTCACGGCTGCTATTACTTCTTCGTTTGATAAGAATCATTTTCCACGTATGAATTTTTTGAGATGTGAGAACAACTGGAAGTCAAACGGAACTACGCAACAATTTGTACTTCAATTTGTAATTCACTGATTTTTGCGATGGTCTCTTTGAGTTGTGTGAGAGGTTGCGTTGTCTTGATGAAAAATTACTTTTTCCTTCTATAAACCAGGTCTTTTCTCACGCATTTTTACATCCAGCTAGTCCAAAAGTTTACAATAATAATCTGGGTTTATTGTTTTATCAGTTCGGAAATAATCCACAAACAAAATTCCGTTTGGATTCCAAAAAACTGATGCTAACACCTTCTTGACAAATTTCTGGGCCCTGGCTTGCTTCGGAGTCAAAGAATTATGTTCACATCACGCCTTAGCCTCTTGTTTACATTGAGGGTTATGGTAGTAGATCCAAATCTCATTCTTAGTGATGCAACGACGTACAAAATCGTTTTAATTCTTTCTATGCTTGTTCCATTGTTAACGAATGCAGCACCCCTTTTGCACGCAACTTTCTAAAACCTATAACTTCAGCCAAAATATTGCTTACATTACCTAATGAGATGTCTAGGGATTCTAATAAGTCTCTCTTGGTTAATCGACGATTTTCCAAAACCATATCCTGTATTTTTGCTACGATTTCTGGTGTTGATGCACTTTTTGGACGTCCTTCACGTGGATAGTCTTCAAGATTTGTACGACCACGTTTAAATTCAGTACCTTTCAAGTGTTCTAACTGAAGGTGAAGAGTCCTTATACACTTAAAAACAATCATTTATGAATTTGTTTTGGTATTACACCTTCCACTTACATAAAAAGTAGTACAATTTTAGTTGAATTTGATGGACCTTTTCTTTTATAAATTCTGAATACTTACAAGTTGTCATCATCAACAGATAATTTCAAAGTATCGCACTTGGTAAAACACGGCGAAAAACAACCGCACGAAAATCAAATACGCGATCCACACCGTTCAAAACCAAAGTAGTTTTATATATTTTAGAAAAATAAAACCACGAATTTAATAGCGCCATCTCTTACCGAACGATAAAACTTATTGAACAACTTGGTATATACTCGTCATTATTATACATAAGAAATATTTATTTTACTTGTACCTATACGCAACTTATTAATATCCATTTCACGGTGTAAATATTATTTCTATTACACTTGAAACTAAATTATACACGACATACACAAGAACACTCGAAAAAGGTCTGAATAAATAAAGGCCCGAAATAGGTACTATACATGTTCTGAAATTGCGTGCACGAACTTTACTGCCTGAAAATATCCACCAATAAATTGTTATTGTTGTAAAGTACATAAAGCATGGTATTTTAATTAAAAGAAAGATCACTTTATGTTCGTATTACAATTATGTAACAATTCCAATTATGGCGGAGGCAAGTTTTCACATTATCTGTCAACGGGCCAACACCGGCTTCTAAATATATGGGTTATAAATAACCCCCCCATAAAAACAATACATAAAACATGTTATAAAAGAAATTTACAGTCTTTCGGCGATAAAAATTAAGGTACTACTGAATAACATTGTTTTGTAGTGTGCGTATTGATAGAGTTTGGTTATAACCTAGAACAGTTACAGATTGTCAACGTAATTGAATAAATTTCATATATTTATTGACTGAGCTCTTTAATTCTTTAAAGAAAAGAAATTTTTTAACGATTAAGCATTGTATTGGGTTGGCAACTAAGTACTTTCGGTTTTTACTGATAGAGAGCGTTGCTTTATTTTTTGTATAACGTATGTTAGTGCTGTACTTTACTAGTCACATTGACGTAACTTCAGAAGCAAGTAGTGCGTGATTTTTATTAAAGCTATTAGTTGTGGGTTAATTTTAAATGGAGTGCAGAAACGAACATTTTCGACATATTTTACTATTTTATTTCCGTAAAGGGAAGAAAGCTGCTGCGGCTCAAAAAAGATATGTGAAGTTTATGGTGCTAATTGCTTAACAGAGCGCACGTGTCAGAATTGGTATAAAAAATTCCGTTCTGGAGATTTTTCCCTCGAAGATGAGCAACGTTCTGGTCGGCCTACTGAAGTTGATGATGACCAAATCAAAGTCATAATTGATGAGGATCGTCATATAACTGTTCGAGAGGTTGCGGAGAGGCTACATGTATCGCACACAACAATTGAAAAACATTTAAAATGTCTTGGGCTAGTTAAAAAGCTTGATATTTGGGTACCTCACGAATTGAAAGAAATTCATTTAACACAAAGAATCAACTTTTGCGATATGCACCTTAGACGAAATGAAACCGATCCTTTCTTAAAAAGAATGATCACTGGTGATGAAAAATGGGTCCTGTACAGTAACATAGTTCGAAAACGATCATGGAGCAAACACGATAAACCAGCTCAAACCACATCGAAAGCTGAATTACATCCAAAAAAGATTATGCTGTCAGTTTGGTGGGATTACAAAGGTGTTGTGTTTTTTGAGCTGCTTCCAAGGAACCAAACGATCAATTCTGATGTTTACTGTCAACAATTAATAAAACTGGATGAAGCAATCAAAGAGAAATGGCCAGAATTGTCAAATCGGAAAGGTGTAGTTTTCCACCGAGATAATGCAAGGCCTCACACATCTTTGGCAACTCGTGGGAAACTATTGGAGCTTGGCTGGGAAGTGATGCCACATCCCCCATACAGCCCTGATCTAGCACCATCTGATCACCATTTATTTCGAAGTTTGCAGAATTCTTTCAATGGTAAAACTTTCACAAATGACGATGACCTTCACTCGCACCTGGTTCACTTTTTTTTAAATTAAAGTTTCTCGTTTTATACACAGGCACATGAAAACGGATCTGTGAAACTAGGGAAGGAGAATCAATTTCATTTAGTAAAAGATTATTAAAAGCCTTAGTACGTACTTTGTATTATCATTGGTAGTGTGTTGTAACTGGACTTGTGTTGCGCAATAAATTATATTATTATTATTATTACTGTACGCGCATAAAATGGTCTTCTAGACAAATTAAGCTTGTTCGTGAAAAGTAACGTATTACGACTTTATTTCGCCGAACATTACTATGAAACAACGCGGTACTAAATTACGTATTAAATTATTGTTCGATATTGTTAAAGTTCGGAACAGATTTCAGGACACCTAAATCAATGCTTCCACGTTTTTTTTCCCTCCGAAAACCCATAAAATCTCCTCTAATACGAGTTATTACAAACACGCATAACGAGACCATTTATCGAATATAAGCCGATTAAATTATTGTTTCCATTCGGGGAGTTTACGTCTCTATATCTGAGATACATTTCCAAATTCGAACGTATCAGTAGATCGGGTAAAATTGTTACCGGATCTTATCGCATTATATCCATACGTACATGTACGTAAAAGCATTTAATATGTAATACCGAAGGTATTACACATTCCTTAACCAACAATCAGGAGTAAATATTGTTTTATTTGATCGATATTCATAATTATTAAAGAACGTGCAATGTTTTTTTGTAATTCAAAAAAACAGAGTGAAAAACCATTTAAAAATTCACACCATCGAAGCTTTGCATTAGTTGGTTTTATGTAGAATATACGTCGAATTTTGATGTTTAAATTTATTGGAAAATCATGCCAAAATGCGAGCTTTAGATTGTGTGAATGGACTATCTCTAAAAGTTTGAATGGTTTTGCAATAGGAAGTAACTTTGCACTTTGCTAGTTCAGAACTACTATTTTAAGTATTGCAAAGCTTAATCACTGAAGGTTGATACACAACCCCTTTCCACATAAATTTTCGTATTCTGTATACGCAAATAATTAAACATGGTTGCACAACTAAGAAAACAAATTGTTGTTGAAAGCCAAAAGCCAAAGCCAGCTTCCACAAATCCACAAATCCGTTATTGCAATGGCCAAAATTAATGAATTAAAGTTTGAATTGCTACCTGATCTAGCCTATTCTTAGGGCAACAATCTCAACAGAAGATATTGCAATAGTGGTAGCAAGCAAGAGAAATATACGAATAACAGCCCTAGAAATCACAGCAGAAATGAATGCTGTTCGTCGAAAGCCCATAAGTGTTTCCACAGTTAAACGATGATTAAAAGAAGCCGGCCTTCGTGGACGAATCGCAATCCGGAAGCCGCTTCTATGCAATCAAAACAAGAAAAAACTTTTAAAGTGGGCACGCTATCACCAAAATTGGACCATAGAAGACTGGAATAAAGTATTGTGGACCGATGAATCCAAATTCGAGATTTTCGCTTCACGAAGACGTGTTTTCCTGAGGAGGTCTGTGGGTGAGCGTGTCCGGGAAGAACGTATAATATATACCCCTACTGTTAAGCACGGTGGAGGTTCAGTCATGATATGGGGCTGCTTTTCTGGATCAATTGTGGGCGATCTAGTAAAAATCAAAGGTATACTAAAAAAGAACAGTATAAGCGCATATTAGAGGAAACGCAATCCCCTCTGGAATTAAAATTTCGGGTCAGAATTTTACCTTCCAACAAGATAATGATCCGAAACACACTTCCAAACTATGCCTGGAATATTTGAAGAAATTGGAGAACGAGAAACCATAAAAGTTATGGCGTGGCCTCCCCAGAATCACGATTTAAATCCCATCGTGTTGCTGCGGGAAGAACTTGACCGAGAGTGAGACATTACGAAAATTAATCGAAAGAATGCCTCAATCGTGTTCTGCAGTGATTAAAAATAAGGGAGGGCATATAGACGAGTCTAAAATTTAGATAAATATATTATACAACAATTTATTTTAGATGTAAAAATATATGTTTTTCATATATGTAAATAATAAAAAGATATTAGTATTTCAATTTTGATTTTTGTTACAATTTGCGGGTTAAATGCGAATGACCAAATACTTATGAGCGATAGTGTATGTGCGTTAAAGAATTACATAGTAGTCACATTCGCGTGTCCTAGAAACATTAAATTAGTTACTTCGGAAAAAACCCACGCACATTTTTCATGTTATAAACAACAGCTTGTGCTTAAATTTTTCACCACATGTACATATATATAGGGGTGGTCGGGGAAACTTCTACGGGTAGCAGTTAAACGAGCTGAAATGTGCATTTGTGATATAAGCCATAATAAAAGAGATGCTTATAGAGTTCGTGGCGTTTTTTCAGTAAAATTCAACTGGTCCCCGCATGGCGCGTGGACGAATTCATTTAAACCGAATATGCTCCATTATTATCGACAATATTTTAGATCCATGATCCCATCGGTGAAAAACTTCTGTGGTTTCTGGTCGAAAAACTGAATCAAGTAGTTTTCACAGGCTTCTTTTGAAACCAACTTAATTCCATTGAGAGGGTTCTGCAGAGATCGAAACAGATGATAGTCAGAGGGTGCTAGATCCGGACTGTAAGGTGGGTGCATCAAAACTTCCCAACCAAACTCTCTCAATTTTTGACGGGTCATCAAAGAAGTGTGTGTCGGGCGTTGTCAAATACCTTTCCTATTAATCAATCGGGCCGTTTTCTTTCAATCGCCTGGCGTAATCTCTCTAGTTGTGCACAGTAAAGTTGAGAATCAATCGTCTGACCAGTTGGAAGTAGCTCGTAGTGGACGATTCCCCTCCAGTCCCACCATACACACAGCATCCCTTTTTTGGCGTTAATGTTGGCTTAGCGAACGCTTGTGACGGCTCACCATCCTTTATCCACGATCTTTTACGCTTCCGATTATCGTACGTAATCCATTTTTCATCTCCGGTTATTAAACGTTTCAGAAACGGCTCGATTTCATTCCGTTTCAGCAGCGCATCGCAGATGTTAATTCGGTCCATCATGTTTTTCACGCTCAACTCATATACGTCAAGCTTTTTTTTTGTAACCAGCTTTGTGTAAATGGTTCAAAACAGTTTTGTGGTCAATGCCTAGCTCCATGCCAATATCGACACTGCTGATATGCTTATCTTGTTGGACTTTTTCAAGAATTTCATCAGATTTTTCAGTGATTGGACGACCGGAGCGTGACTCATCTTTCACATTGAAATTTTAGCGAGCGAACCATTTCCGCGCAACAGATTTCGATAAAGTACCTTCACCGTACACAGCACAAATTTTATCACAAGTGTTCTTCCCCTTATCATAATAATATTGCAGAATATAGCGATTCTTCTCCATTTTCAAGTGCGAATAATCCAAAAGAGATGCTTATATAACGGAAGGTCATCTAAAAAACGAGCCCTCGGTGGTGTCGCTGTGACTTGTTGTTCTTTAGTTATCGGCAACCAATGCCATCTATCGGGAAAAACGCCACGAACCGGATTAAGCTCGTAAAAAAACCCTATAAACGCGCAATTAAGTGTATCTGATTTATGCCTCGTTAGGTAGTAGTAGGCATGCAATAAAAATTTTTACCAATTCCAGTAATTATAAGCTAACCGGGTATTGTAATTTGTAATAAATTACATGATTCATAGAATTTTTTAAAGTTTTCAGTGGGAAATCAACTTTTTTACCGTTAAATAAAATTATGTAACTCGTTTAATGCAAATATTTTGTTTTATTAAATGGTCTTTTAAGTGATTTTTTGTGTTAAAGTACATATGGCAACTTTGATTCGGAATAGTGTCCATAATTTAAGAACAATTACTTATCAAATTTTGAGTTTGTCAGTTTAACATGCATTGTTTTCGCTATACTTACACTACAGACCATAAGTGAGGGATCAGTAGATGAAATTTAAAAAAAAACATGCACGCTTAGTGAAACAAAACGTATATTTTTACAAAACTATATCTACGAGACAAATGAACAATTTTCCTTATAAAATAAAATAATTTCAACATATTCTGTAGAATTTCTTATCATATTCGACTTTCGTCGAAGTATCCACCTCTGCGCTTAGTTATTTCTTTACAAATATTAGGCAACCGCGATACAAGTTTCTGGAGCGTATCCATTGACAAATTATTCCACACCCTTGTAAGTTGCTCCCAAAGCTGTTTCTGCGATTGCGGACAGCTTTCTCTCACGCTTCTATCTAATTCATCCCACAGTAATTCGATAGGGTTGAGATCGGGTGATTGTGATGGCCAAATCATATTTATCAACACCCCTTCCTCCTCTTTTTGATTCGCATAGTTTTTACAAAGTTGGGAAGTGTGTTTGGGATCATTATCTTGTTGTAAGTGAAAACCTTCAGCAATTAACCTTAATCCAGACGGAATTGCATGTTCCTCCAAAATCTTCAGGTACCCCTCTTTTTTTAAAATGCCTTCAATGTGGTACAAATCTCCGACACCATCAAAGGAAAAGGATCCTCAAACAAGCACAGAACCTCCTCCGTGTTTAACAGTTGGCACTACACATTCGGGTAGCATCCTTTCACCCACTTGTCTTCGAACGAAAACTCGTCGATTACTACCAAACACTTGGAACTTTGACTCATCTGTCCATAACACCTGCTTCCACATTTCCATGTCCCAGTGTTGATGGTCCTGGGCCCATTGTAAACGTTTTTTACGATTTCGTGGATTCAATAATGGTTTTCAAGCTGCAATACACCCATGTAGTCCCACCTTTGTCAAACGTCGGTTTACAGTAGTCAGTGACACCGACTTTCGACGGCCTTCATTCAGCTCTGCTCGAAGCTGAGGAGCTGTGAGGCGCCTATTTCATTTTGATAGTATTTTTAGACGCAAATCCTCTTGTCTGGTAATTACCCTTGGCCTTCCGCAACGTTTCATTGGTTGTAACGATCCACTTTGTGAATATCGTTTCACTGTTCCTTGTACCGCGTGATAAGATAAATTTAACTTTTCAACTATTTGCCTCAGTAAAAATTTTTCACCATGTAGCGTTATTATAGAACTACAAGTTTCTGCGCCAAGTTCCTTTATTTACGGTATTTTTATATGTTACTTTTACGTCTGTTCTCAAATACTCATATTGCAACTTACTCGGACAAATGCTGCACGAAAACTAATTTTTAAATTGCTAAATAGTTTACTATGAATTCCTAATACCATTATAATAATATTGCGTTGTAAACCCTATTAAATTTATTGGGGTATATAAAATATTTCTATTAAATAGACGCCATAAAACTATTAAAAGGATTTACAATATTTTTCAGAAACAAATATATTTATCTAATTTATAATAATAATCCGAATAATTCTTCTCAGAATTACATTTACAACTGCTATTTCAATTATTCTCACCAAAACAGGCAAAAGTCTAAGGAATGTGTCTAAAATACAAGTGTTTTATTATTTATAATAAGTGATCCCTCACTTATGGCCTGTAGTGTACTTCATTTTTGTGATATCGCAAGCAATTTGTGATGTACACCATCATCGAATACGCTGATGCGTATGTGTTGTTTGGATTTTTTGCAATGAAAACGCGCAAGTACGAGGCTAGCCGTTTATATTTCAGAAACAGGCAATACTGTTTGTGTTGCCTCCGATCTGAAGATTGCATCGTAAAGTTTGTCATTTTTGACAATATATTTACTTTGACAGTTTTATTATCCGGTCGCTATTTCTATTGTTGGCAGTAACTTAAAAATTTTATATCAGCAAGAAACTGGAATTAACTCGTAAACATTTTCGTGCAATCATTTTTCATAAAATGGAACGTCGATCCTGTGCACAAGATCATTGATGAAGATCGACATGTGACATATCGTCAGATTGAAGTGTTATTGTGGATTTCATAGACCACAATTCAAAAAATTTTGCATAAAGAATTGTGTGTAAATAAATTGGTTTTCCGTTAGATACTGCATTTGTTGACCGAATAACAGAAAGCAGTTAGAGTAAATTGGTGGCAAAAAACTCTAGACCGCTTCAATGCCAGAAGCTCTAAAGACGTATACAACATCATCAATTGCGATGAATCTTGGATTTACTCAAACGAGCCAGAAAATAAACGCCAGTCGTTGTTTGGGTGTTCCAAGGTCAGGAAAAGCCAACAAATCCGTTCTCGAAGTGTCTCTAAAAAGATTGACGCGACATTTTCCTAGAAAGCAGGTCATGTAGCAACAATTCCTCTACAAGATCAAACGGCTGTTACTGCTGATTGGTATACAACTATCTGTTTACCCCAAGTTATCGCTGAGCTTCGATAAACCAACCCCGACCGACGAATCATTCTCTTTAACACAACAAAACGTCGAATTGTTGGACCATCTTACGTACAGTCCGGACCTAAGTCCTAACGATTTATTTAGCTTTCCGAAAATCAAGAACGGACTGCGTGGTCAGTGGTTCTAGTCGACAAAAGGAGCAGTCGATGCCTTCAGAAATGCAATTTTGACTGTACCAAAAACGAGTGAAGCAACTGCTTCCAGAGTTGCTTCGAGCTCATGCAAAAGTGCATTAATCTTCGTGGAAAATTCTTCGAAGAACAAGTCTATCAAAGCTCTCAATTGTTTTACTCCAGTTTTATATGCAAAACTTAGGAGACAACCCACGTATATATATATAAGTTTTTATATTATATTTCTTTTTTGCAATTCATTTTATTGTAGCTACGAATTTTGCTGTTTACCCAGACATTACGTGATCGCTTTAATTTAAATGTAAATGATTTTCCGAAGCCAAAACATGTTACACGTTATATCTTAGAAGTTTCGTAAAAGTTTTTGTATTTCGCAACCTAACGTTATTTCCGATAAATTAGAGCCCACAGGAAAAAAATTACATTTTGATTAAAATTTCGAGCAGCGATAAAAAGCGAAAGAAATTAAATCAGTGTGTAAAGAAAAGGTGGTAGAAAATGGAGGGAGCCGGGCTAGCGCGAAATGTTCCAACGATCCGAACACCGAATTCCACTACTACTGCATCAGTCAATACGGCAGCACGCGTTTCGACAATTCAATTACACGACCTTCTTTTTCCTGAGGGTCTTATTCCTTGCTTCGTCTTTTCTTCTCATCGTTGCCCGTGTCTGGCCTCACGATGATGACGTCACTAATGGTGGATGCGTCACGATCTTACAATAATACAAGACAACTATAACATAATTCAAAAGATCTCCTGGGAACGCCAGTCGACCGATGACGCTTCGTCGCCCCCCTGAAGACAAAAAAAAAGGAATCAATTTGGACTTTTCCTAGTTTGCCGGATATATACGGACCCTGGGACCCGAGGATAATTCTGTAGACGGGCCTGACGAGAGTTTATTTTTCGCATTTTCTCGCCGACAATTTCGTTTCAATACTAATAACAAAGTCACCTTCTTTTTCTCTTCCCCAATTGAAAGAAAGAAAAATAAAGAAAAGTCATGGGACCGCAATATTCGATAACGGATAATCGATAATGGGAAACAGTAAATATAGTTTTCTTGTTAACAGAACTGCTAAAATATACAAATAAAAATATGTCGAAATATTAAATTACAAACGAGACGAAAATTAAATAATTTTTGCATCTGATAACTGAAAAAATATAAAGAAAGCAACTTTCAGAAATAAATTTATCGGACATAAAGTGATTCTCTTTTAGTCCTTTGGGATTTATTTTAAATGCCACATACATAATACCATAAAAATTACCTCTTCACCCAGTTGGTTTTCATTATTCCCCAATTTCGTCGTTTCAATATTTTCCAGAGTCAAAATATCCATTCTCATTAAAACACAACTTCTTGTTTATCCTTTTTATGTAGCGATCTTCGTACAGCCTTGGCCATTTATGGCAATTCGAACCCCATTGTCTCTTATTCCTCCACGATTCTTCTTTAATGCTTCTTCTCTCCATAGCTAAATGGATTCCTTGGTCGCACAACTTCTTTGGCCTACCTCTTGTCCTTCTTCTCTTTGGAATACATTGCCATTCGTCTCATTATGGTCATACCAGGAGAGCTGTTTTCTCTCTGTTGTATCTGTGTTTCTTCTACATTCATTTGTTTAATTTCTCCAGTAACTGTTTTCTACTGCATTTAATCGGTTTTGCATGGTCCTTTTTACAGTCCATACTTTTGAGCCGTATGTAACTGTGTTCTCCACTATTGTTTTGAATTTTTCTCTTTTCGCTCTCCTCTAAACTTCTTCGTTCCATAATATTGAGTTTGACTATTTCATACTTACTCTTCCTCTTACCACCTTTTTCAATAGGTCCCTTTAACTTTTCCATCATCTGTTAGGGTAACTCCAAAATATTTATATTCCTTGGTGTTTTTAATTATTTTACCATCCATGTCTAAGTTTTTCCTATGCATCCTATAGTCATATATTCCATATTTATATGTAGACCCCATTCTTTAAATTCCTCCAGCTTTCTAATCATATATGCCACATCTTCAGCATCTTCCGCCCGAACACACTGGAGGTCAGCAAATAATAAAGTAGTAAAATTTCCTTCCCCAATTTGGACGTCCACCATTTTACATTTTTTGAACCAATGTTTCAGAGCTGACTGTATAAATCTCGAAAAGCGTAGGAGACAGACAACACCCTTGTCTCAGATACTTGTTTGTTTGAAAGTATTCTAAAAGTTCCCGTTGTGTCTTAAAACAACCAATGTTTCCTTTATAGCAGGTTTCCACCGCGTTGATGTACGTTGTTTTCTTCCAAAGAATTCCAAAGTTTCTTTACTGGGACAGTGTGTCGTATGCTTTTCTTAAATCAACGAAATTAAATGTAACTGGTTCCTATATGCTATTGTTTTCTCCATTAATTGTTTTATAGAAGACAAGATGTCGATACACGATCTTCCTGATCTGAATCCACTGCTACTTCCAATCTTCAAACTGGTTTTTTAACTTATCTCGTAAAATCCTGCCTACCTGTGGAATCTATGACACTAATCCCTCTGTAATTGTTACAACCTTTTTTGTCTCCCTTTTTATGTATTGAGCTGATATAAGCTATTTTCCATTCGGATGGTATTTACTCACCATTTAAGCATCTATTAAATATTAGTGTTAAGTTTTCTGTCATTATTTTGGGAGCAGATTTTATGAGTTTAACAAGTATACCTCCAGGTAATTTGCTGTTTTTCATTTTTGATAGTCTTTGTGGCTCGTAGTTAATATTTTTTAACTCTTCTTTGTAATACAAATATTTTTTTCACGCGTCTTGTCCAATCGGGTCTATCTTCACTTTTTCGTTTGTATTTGTTTTCAGCACTCTTATTATTAAATCAAATATTACCTCCCTCTCTCGTTCAAATGAACGTAAGAGTGTTTTTCTCATCCTTCCTTTTTCAAACTAATTACAAACGGAATGAAGATTATAATTTCTGATTTCTAAAAATTATCTAAATTCTACACGTAAGAATAATATTTTTTTGGATTATTCTTCCACCCGATTGCGATGTAGGTTCACAGCTTTGTTAAAAGCTCCGATACAGAGCATATAATATCGCTACCAAGACGTAGTCTTGTCTGCTATATTAAAAATTCATAGACGACAATTTATATTTGAATTTTTCACTTTAACAAAAGAGCTTTCCGTTGGAGAACCAATGCACATGGAGGCGCATTATGGAAAGATCGACAATATAATGCCTTTCCGTTTTATCCATTTACAATGACGTACATGTAATAGATTCGAATTTTAAATAAGTTCTTTGTGCATATAAAAGAAGAGATTGCAATAAAATCGATCTATACAATAAAAAGAAAGTAAATTTACATTTTTTTGTATGTATATTTCACGTAAATTCGTAAATAATTCGCAAATTGATCAATAATAAAGTTTTGTATCAAAAATTATTTTTAAAAATTTAGATATGGATTGTCTTGCCTTTTTTATTTGAAGTAATACATTCTCTGTGGAAAGACAGTATAGATTTGTTTAAATTTTGTACTATAATGAAGAATTTCTGACGTATATATAAAATATTTGTAATCAAACCTTTAAATTGCCAGAATTTTTTGCTTAATATAATATTTTTGATACCCTTCAGAGTAGAAGTAAAATAATCAATACTATTTCCTCTCTTGAATTGAGGAGAGGTTAATAGCAAAGCTATGGAACACTCTATACACACTGAATACACATTATCGCTTTAGTGGTGGTTACAAATCAAGAAGACTTATGACCCAGTTGAATACCCACCTCAAAAATAAAAAATTATGTACATGTAGGTTGTAATCATAAAATAAGAACACAAACGAAGTGAATTTAATATATTTTATTCTGCTGCTGTCTATCGGCTTCAATATGGGAAAACGGTGGCGAACAGCAACAGGCTGAATCCATTTCTAATACCCTATTCATCTTCATGTTCTTTTTCCTTAATCTTCTCATCTTCTATTCCTTCTCTAGTTTCTTCATGTTGTTGTTCCTCTTCTTCCTTATGCTTTGTTTCTTCTTTCTCTTCCATATCATCTTCTTCATCTTCTCAATCTACTTTCCTTCTTTCTTTCTTCCCTTCTAGTTTTCATCATCGTAAATCTATTTCTCATTCTTCTTCTGCTTCATCTCCTTCTTCATAATAATAATCATATGCTAGATTTTCCCCTTCTTCTTCTTTAACTTCTCCGTCATGATTTTCTTCTTCCATGTCTTCCGTCTTTTTTTATTTCAACTTTCCTTCTTACTCTGCTTCGACTTCTTCTAACACGTTTTCGTCTTTCCAATTTCCTTCTTTTAGTTCCTTGTCTCACCAGCATAATCATCCTCTTATTCATACTTTTCTTCTTCCTCGACTTTCCCTTTTTATTCTTCTCCTTCTCCATTCTTCCATTTCTTCATCTACTTATTCTTTATTTATTTCTCCGCCTTCTGCTTCATCTCTGTTATTTTTCTGTTTCAATTTTTATCCCTTCTCTCTTTATCTTCTTTTCAGGTTTTTGTTCCTCTTTTTCCTTGTATTTTATTTCTCCTGTTTCTTTCTATTCTCATTCTTCTTTTTCTTGTCCTTCTTATTCTTTCCATTTTATTTTTTTCTCTTTTCCATCATCACTAGCATTGTCTTCTTATTCTTCCTCTTCTACTTCTTCATCGTCTTCTTCATAGTAATAGTTATCATATGCTACATTATTATTTTCTTCTTTTCTCCTTTTTCTTTCGACTTTTCTTCTTTCACTTCTTTCTCTACTTTTCTCCCACTATTTTTTATATTATTCTTCTTTTTCTGCTTTTTAGCCTTCACCGATTTCCTCCACCACTTTTCACCTCTCTACTTTTCTTGTTTTTAGTCTTCTAGCTTAAGCTTTTCTACTTAACCTATTTCTTCGCTTTTCCACTATTCGCTTTCCATCTTTTTCCTCTTTGGCTTCATCATAATCAATATCTTCTTGATTTATATTCTTCATTTCTTCCTCTGCTCATTCTTCACCTCTTCTTCTTCCCTATTTTCTCCTTCTGCACCATAATAATTATTTTATTCTTGCTTTTCTTTCTCTTCTTCGTCTTTCTCCCTCCTACTTCCTCTCCCTCTTCATCGTCATAATATTTTATCTTTCTTTTTTACTTTTTCTTCTTTCTCTTGTCTCTTACTTCTTCTTCTTGTCCTTTGACTTACAGCAATATCTAACTTTTTTGACAAGATCTCATACTGCAAAAGAATCCATAAGATAATGCTTCCTGTTTACTATGAAATATTCCTCGAGCAAAGCGGAGTGCAATTGATTAGGTGTTCTTTATTCCAGAGACACTTGAAGTTCATTGACGAATAGCTCTCTGGCTCTTCTTTTGAAACAGCGACATGCAAAGAATTAATAACTCAAACTTACAGGAAGATAACGACATTTATGATTACTGGATGATTTCAAAGACTGGCTTAAGCAAAAGTGGATGATATTTCTGCTAAGAATCCAGATCTTAGGACAGTATATCAAATAAATAATAAAATTTTTGAAAGCGAATGTATATTAAAATATAAACAAACTGTATTTTAAATATTCTTCCTTAACTAGCTGGGATGTAAAGAGATCTTTTTCAATTCTGAAACAAATTTGGAACAGAATATATTCTACATATTTAAGGGTAAATAAAATAGATACATTCATAAAATTATTGATTTTACTGTTACAATACCGCGACAATTACTTAAATATAAATTACATGCATGCGGTAAATACACATGTGGTTATTAGGTAAACTCTTTATATTGACATTTCAAGAACTCGCGTGACCAGTGCCAATCAATTTAGTAAAATTAAGATACTCGTCATACGCATGGCTTACGTATGAGTGCTTCATTAAATATAACCGATGATAAATAGGGGCTATATTCTCTTAACGAGAATCTTATGTATACTTTATGATGTATTTCTTCAGTTTTAATCACTGTAAAATCTTGTATTTGATCAAGTACGAGGAATGCTCGTAAATTCTTGTCTCAAAAATAAATAGCTAATGAAAAACTTGACACATCACATAGAATAGAAGAATCTCACAGTGCTACACTACTCTTAATGATAACGAAAAGGGATAACAATCGAATGGTTACAGAATTTTGTAAAATTAACGAAGTTATTGAACAGGATGCTTTTTGACATGCTTGCAAGATCAATACTTTATATAACAATAAAGTATACTATCTTCTTCTTGGCTTCTGAGCTGGAACCGCGTCACTGGTATAACTGCCGACGTTTCGTACCCACTCGTATGGGAGATCTTGAGGGCTCAACTACTGCTACAGTCTGTCGCACTGAAACAGTTTCAGAGTTCTTTTGGGAGAATAAGATGGTAATCCGGCATCGCTAAATCCGGAAAATAAGGTAGCTATCGTAACAAATCGAAGCCTAATTCTTTATTTTTTGCCCTAACAACAACACTTTTTTGGGGTTGCACATAGTCTTGGTCGAAAGCGATTTATTTCGTTAACCCTTAAATACGAGAGTGGACCCAGAAGTACCCGACCCAACAAAGAAAACACAAAAATTTTGGATAGAAATATATTTATTTTTCAACATAATCTCTTTTCAGCTCTATACACTTTTCCCAGCGATGTTCAATAAGTTCGATAGTCTTTCAGTAATAAGAACTGTCTTGCTCCTCAAAATAGCCATTAACAGCCGACATCACTTCTTCATCGTTGGATAATCTTTGACCACTGAGCCATTTTTTCGAGTTTGGAAACAGAAAATAATCCGTGAAGGTTAAATCTAGCGAATCGGGTGCATGAGGTAGCAGTCTTGATGAAATAACACTTTCTTCTTAGCGAAATGCGACCGTTTTTGCTTGATTTCTTCGCTAAAATGTTTTAATAACTTCGCATAATACTCACCGTTGATAGTTTTTTTCTTTTACAAGATAGTCTATGAAAATTATTCCACGCGCATCCCAAAAAAAACCGATGCCATGACCTTGCCTGCAGATAAAATGGTCTTCGCCTTCTTTGGAACCGGTTCTCCCTTTTGAGTCCATTGTTTTGATTGTTCTTTTGTCTCAGGTGTGAAGTGATGGTTCCATGTTTATGAAAAGGCGCAAAAATTCTGTTTCGTTGCTGTGAAACTTCGCTAAACACTCAATTGAAACATCTTCACAACACTGTTTTTGCTCGAGTGTGAGCAAACGCGGCACCCAGTACACAGCTTTCTCCTGTCCAAATTTTCAGATAATATGGGATGTACCGCACTTTTTGAAATGCCCACTATGTCTGCCAGCTCGCGCACTTTCACTCTATGATCGTCCTATACCACTTTGTGGATTTTCTCTTCGTCACCCCATTTGGTTGACCACTGCGATGCTCGTCTTGGCAGCTCATACGGCTTCGTTTAAACTCTGCTACCCAATATTTCACTGCTGTAAACCAAGGAGCAGACTCACCCAGAGTAGAATCCAGTTCAGCTTTTATATCGGTTAGGCTGAGGCCTTTCAAATAAAAGTATTGTATCACGTAACCATGATCAATTTTCTCCATTTTTACAAACTCACTGAAAACTTTCACTATTGGTGGCTGCCAAACAAATACTAAACAACGTGGCGTCTTCAAACTTGAAACATATATTTTATAGATTGTGTACTTTCTAATACAGTGATATTTTTCAAACAACTACGGCCATCTCTAGGTCAGGCAGTACTTATTAGACCACCCTCGTATATTCTATTAAACGAAATTAAAGTTCCGATGGAATCTATAATCTACTTATATATTAAAATCGACCGTATTGTTTATCAACTACGGCGGACAGATACAAGAGGACGTTAAAAATACTAAAGTACAATAAAAATATATTTATTTCAATATCACATATAGGTAGAATTTTATGTTTGTAACGCGTTATAGCAAGCTCTTCTGTACGTTTGTACACAGTGACTGAACTAAGTTTTACAGTTAAGATAAGGTAAGATTCGAAATAAGTAGAATTTAAACGTACGGAGTGTATGCGTAATCGTAATTCAGAGACGCGAAATCATTTAGCTCATAAAAAATTTTTCCTATATTTTAGAAACGGACGCTTTTATTTCTTGCATTAAATACACGGTGAGTTTCGAGTTATCGATTCCTTTATTAAAACCGGTTTTATAATCCATCTTCCTGAAACAACCTCCTATGAACATGAGCGGATTCGAAACCATTAATTTGACGCGCCAATTTCATCCCCAATGCGAATCGCAAAACAATATATCTTTCCAGCCAAAATTAACATAGAAAATCCATTTTACTCAACTGTTTTCCAATTTCCATATGATACTTTTTCAGCGCGCACACACGTTCCCCGCATACGCGTAGATATCTGCGAGTACACGCACAGTTGAACGTCCACACGTCCATGTATCATACATACATATAAGGACGATACAGTTTCTGTTAAAGGATAGGGTATATGTGGAACTCCTGAATGTACACGTAATATAATGTTTGCATAAATATGTATTTGGAGCACATTTCTTTGTATTTTATTACGAATATGAATGAATTTCATCTAGATTAATCAATACCCCTTGTATTGCTAAGCTTCTTGATATTATTTTACTTAGTTTTCTAACTAAACTTGATGAGAAGCGAAACAGTTACTAGCACCATCTTCCGGAAAATTCCCCAATTACTTATATAAATGCCAATTTTTTATTATTCACTCTATAGACAAAGGGATTATTCTCTTTCGTACACCTGGTTCGTTTTTTATAAACGCACATTATAAACTGAAACAATATACGTAATAGATACAATAATCATACATAAGAGATGTATACTAAAATATATGTGCAAGATTATATAAAATAAACACTTTTCAAAATAAATAGACAATATAAAATTAGGAAAAATCTATAATATTGGGTCTGGGAAAAAGTTCGTGGCGTTTTTCCCGATAGATGGCATTGGTTGCCGATAACTAAAGAACAACAAGTCACAGCGACACCACCGAGGGCTCGTTTTTTAGATGACCTTCCGAACGTTAGTTTGAGCGTAGAAACATTGTAATCGGTGCAGTGGTTGGAAAGTTATTCGCACTTGAAAATGGAGAAGAATAATGAGAAATTTCGCTATATTCTGCAATATTATTATGATAAGGGGAAGAGCGCTGCGCAGGCTTGTGATAAAATTTGTGCTGTGTACGGTGAAGGTACTTTATCGAAATCTGTTGCGCGGAAATGGTTCGCTCGCTTTCGTTCTGGAAATTTCAATGTGAAAGATGAGTCACGCTGCGGTCGTCCAATCACTGAAAAATCTGATGAAATTCTTAAAAAAGTCCAACAAGATAAGCATATCAGCAGTGTCGATATTGGCATGGAGCTAGGCATTGACCACAAAACTGTTTTGAACCATTTACACAAAGCTGGTTACAAAAAAAAGCTTGACGTATGGGTTCCTCATGAGTTGAGCGTGAAAAACATGATTGACCAAATTAACATCTGCGATGCGCTGCTGAAACGGAATGAAATCGAGCCGTTTCTGAAACGTTTAATAACCGGAGATGAAAAATGGATTACGTACGATAATCGGAAGCGTAAAAGATCGTGGATAAAGGATGGTGAGCCGTCACAAGCGTTCGCTAAGCCAACATTGACGCCAAAAAAAGTGATGCTGTGTGTATGGTGGGACTGGAGGGGAATCGTCCACTACGAGCTACTTCCAACTGGTGAGACGATTGATTCTCAACTCTACTGTGCACAACTAGAGAGATTACGCCAGGCGATTGAAAGAAAACGGCCCGAATTGATTAATAGGAAAGGTGTTGTCTTCCATCATGACAACGACCACACACCTTTGATGACCCGTCACACACTTCGGATATTTGATGACCCGAACTCTCAAAAATTGAGAGAGATTCGATAATAATGGAGCATATTCGGTTTAAATGAATTCGTCCACGCGCCATGCGGGGACCAGTTGAATTTTACTGAAAAAACGCCACGAACTTTTTCCCAGACCCAATATAAAGAAAACGAATATAAATGAGTTCCAGTAATACATTGCATTTATATCATTTCTATTTTTTCTACAGATGTAATGCACGCATAATTAAAATAGTCTTTCGAAGTAGATAACGAATCCATACACGCGTCACAAGTAATTAGTCTTATTCTAGTAAAATCGAAATCTTTGTTTATAACACTCTAGAACTTTTCTACAACACTCATATCTTTTTACATTAGTTGTAACACATAGCAGGGAGTCTATATCGTTCACAATTTGCATTGACACTACCAACGACAACCCGGCGTTTTGTAATTTTTCAACGGAGTCAAATAAACCTTTATAATTGTCGTAAATTTGTTTTAAATCGGTTACCACGGAAGTATTCTCAAATCTCTTCAGGCTTTTCTAGCAGTGCGAGAAGTGACTCTGGTGGCTCAGGAATGCCGGGGTACCGTCTGTGGAATTCTCGTATTCATTTGGGAGGTATCAAAAATGGTCTTTTGGTATTTGAAATTAACGCATCCACCTCTGGATACAATTGTTGAATATTTTGTGCTACAAAGTGTAAAGCATGAACTTTACACGTCACATGTAAAAGTCCCTCATATCAATGTCTAAGGGATCGGCCTACTCACATTGTCGCAGCACCATCGCTCATAAATATCAACAGTTTGTCAGTTGAAAGCTAAAATTTTTTTAGCGTCTTCAGCACTACCTCCATAATGGCTTCATCAGTGTACTTTTCTAATCTTTTTGCTTGTTAATATAATGGAAAATGTCGCTTTAACGGTATCTAGAACACGCACTATAATATCGAAAATAGAATATCTTTTTCGATCGACACATGGTCACACCTGTTTATCTTTGACTACAGCTTTGATCATGTTGTCGACGCCGTTACCCACAGTTGACACGTTATTTTTCCTTTTCTTTGGTATTGCACACTTTTTATCTGAATTTTGCAATCGCATTTGTCCCAACACATCAACACATCAAGCTTTACAGTATATTTTAGCACCCTTATAATATAAATCGTGAAATTCATCAATAAACTTTTGCACCGCGTCAACCAATGGTGTCATTTTTCCCTTATGCACGTCCGTCATATTCACAATTATACGTTCGCCTTGTATGAGAATCCCCTTCATCTGTTTTATTATATTACACTGGTGAGGGCACTGCATACTCAGTACTAACCTGACCCGCAAGAAAACATCCCACTTCTTGCTATAACCCGTATTCAGGTTTAAATGCTAATAATTATATATAACTACATAATTCAGCTCTTTACGATGGGAAATTAGTTAGTATTTTTGATATACCATCGTTGACTATAATCACATAAATTAATTAAAAATAATAATAATAATTATTATAATTTCCTAATTTATGTGTTACGAGGGTGGTCCTATAAGTACCCAGCCTGACTTAAAGATGGCGGTAGTTGTTTGAAAAATATCACTGTATTAGAAAGTACACAATCTATAAAGCATACTTTTAAAGTTTAAAAACGCCACGTTGTTTAGTATTTGTTGGGCAGCCATCAATAGTGAACGTTTTCAGAGAATTCGTAAAAATGGAGAAAATTAGTTATCGTTACGTGATACAACACGTTTATTTGAGAGGCCTCAGCCCAACCGATATAAAAGCTGAACTGGATTCTACTCTGCGTGAGTCTGCTCTTTCGTTTACAACAGTGAAATATTGGTTAGCAGAGTGTAAAGGAGGTCGTACGACCTGCCAAGGCGAGCAATGGTCGATCAAACGAGATGACGACTCCAGAAATTGTGAAGAAAATCCACAAAGCGGTACTGGATGATCGTCGACTGAAAGTGCGCGAGTTAGCAGACATAGTAGGCATTTCAAAAAGTGCGATACATCGCATATTATCTGAAAATTTGGACATGAGAAAGCTGTCTACTGGGTGCCGCGTTTGCTCACACTCGAGCAAAAGCAGTGTCGTAAAGATGTTTCAATTGAGTGTTCAGCGAAGTTTCACATCAACACGCCGTTTCATAGCTATGGATGAAGCATGGGTCCATCACTTCACACCCGAGACAAAAGAACAGTCAAAACAATGGACTCAAAAGGGAGATCCGGCTCCAAAGAAGGCGAAGACCGTTTCATCAGCAGGCAAGGTCATGGCATCGGTTTTTTGGAATGCGCATGGAATAATTTTCATTGACTATCTTGAGAAAGGAAAAACTATTGACGGCGAGTATTATGCGAACTTATTGCAATGTTTGAGCGAAGAAATCAAGCAAAAACGACTGCATTTGGCTAAGAAGAAAGTGTTGTTTCATCAAGACAATGCACCAGCTCACAAATCCGTTATTACAATGGTCAAAAGTAATGAATTAAAGTTTGAGTTGCTACCTCATGCACCCTATTCACCAGATTTAGCCCCCTCGGATTATTTTCTATTCCTAAATTTGAAAAAATGGCTCAATGGTCAAAGATTTTCCAACGACGAAGAAGTGATGTCTGCAGTTAATGGCTATTTTTGAGGAGCAAGACAGTTCTTATTATAAAATGGGTATCGAACTTATTGAACATCGCTGGGAAAAGTGTATGGAGCTTACGTTGAAAAATAAATATATTTCTTTCCAAAATTTTTGTGTTTTCTTTGTTGGGTCGGGTACTTCTGGGACCACCCTCGTATTATACTGGTGGGGGCACTGCGTACTCAGTACTAACCTGGCCCGCAAGAACACATTCTATTTCTTGTTATATATACACCCGCATTCAGGTTTAAATAGGATGGGAAGTTAGTAAAAGTTAGTATTTTTTGATATGCCATCGTTGATTGCAATCACACAAAGTAATTGAAAATAATAAAAATTAATATCTTAATTGATTTGTTACATTTCAAGCGTCACTGCAGGTCAAGCCATCATCCTATATCGTCTATAATTATACCTTAAATACGAGTATATCGAAAAAAGAAACATGCATTGTTAAACGCTGTCAATTAACTAAATTGGTTATAAATTTCGAAATCCTTTCATGTGCATTTTACAGCAACGTAAATATTTACTGTAAAAGGATTGAAGCCCTACTTGGAAGACGTGCTCTCACTCATCCACTTACAATGAATGATTTAATTACCTTTATAATTAATATTACTTTCATAATGAAACGAGCTCTCCGGCGACAACAGTTTCATTATAAAACAGTTTTAATAAATTTATAAATGAACTTTGGCGACATTAAATTTTAACAGCAATGCAAATATTTGATGGACATAATTTTATTTCCCGTCCTGTGCCGCCATCCATATAAATTAATTTCATTTAATGGATCTAATCGAATCCAAATTTTATTACCTGTAAGGGAGACCTGTAGATTGCCCAACTGATTGATTAATTATATCGGTACACCGTGCATTGTTTGCAACTAGCAACTGTAGCCGGACGAATTCGTTGTAAATATTAAATTTTCAATTTGATATTTTATCCTTTTGAAATGCGGAAGGATCATTTGATTTGGAAGAAATGAGAGGGGACAATTAAATACATCTTGCTTCTCACTTTTTGTTCCTTCATCACTTTTCCATTTTCCTTTCGTATCTGTATTTATGTTTTGAAATAATATGAAAACAGCTTGCCGTTTTAACTAATTTTGTAGAGTATAGTTGCAATCATGAATCAGTGATTGGTTAAGGTTTTTCCTTTTTTGGGGTTGCACACGTTTTTATTAACATTTAGCAAGCACCGATATATTAGGAAATAAAGTTTATTAATGAATCATTTGTTTTCAATTAAGGTGCATATCTTTGAAAGTACAAAAACCACATCGGAAAAAAGAAATAAAAATGTATGGAGAATCTGTTTCTGGACTGGAACTGTGTCAGTTTCAGTGCAGTAGTTGAGCCCTGAAGATGTCCCTTACAAATGGGTACGAAACGTCAGCAGATATACAAGTGACGCGGTTCCAGCTCGGATGCCCAGAAGCAGATAGTATGGACCACGACCGCGGAAGTCTAGGTACCAGATGTATAGAGAAATTTACGTCTTATGAAATATTATTGAAATTATTATTAAATACCTCACAAGAAGAAGTAGTTCGTTTATTAAATGAGAAAGTAAATAACATTTTAAATTTTAACATAATAAAACTAGATTAAAAATAAATAGTCTAACATAGTTTATTCACTGTCTATGTCTTCATCAGTATCAGTTTCTGAAAAAATATTTACAGAAAAAACAAATTCGTCTTCGTTAAAGTTTACTCCTCTTCCATACCACTTCTCTATTAATGCAACAGTATGTCGAATACATTGCTTCCAAAAGCAAACTGTGCAGATATTTAAAGATAGTTGCCACATTTTTTAAATACTTTCATCTCCATACCTTTCTTCACCACCATGTTAATTGTAGTGCATTCATAATGAATTCACAATGGTATGGAGGAATTCAGAGTACTTCACGACCAGCCTTTCTTATCAATTTATCTATTTCATAGACCTTTTGCTTTTTCAGTTCATAATATACCACGCCACTCTGGTCCTACCAAACACAGAGCATTTTCTTGCGACCAGAATGATTTGGTCTTGTAGTCGACGGGCCGGCTTCACAAGGTGATAACTATGATTTAGGGTTTTCGAAATAAATCCATTTTTCATCACCCGTCACTATTCCATTCAGAAATGACTTCCAATCATATCGTTGAAACATCACTTCACACAAAATTTTTCGAATTTCCATTTGTGTGTCCTTCAATTGACATGGCATCCATTTTGCCATCTTTTGGGTTTTTCCCATTGCTCGTAATCGGTCGATAATCATTTTTTTGGGCCACATTTAACGCTTCTGCCAGTTTTTGAGTTTAGGTTGGGTCTTCATCCAATAACTCCAGCATCTTCAAAATTTATCGGTCTACCACAACGTTCTTTGTCTATCACATCGAAATCACCACTTTTGAATTGTCGAATTGGAGCATTGGAGCATGGTCACCGTAATTTTCTACCAGTAAACGATGACTTTCAGTGGCTCTTTTCTTTTGATTAAATAAGAAAAGTAATGCACTTTTTAAGGCACGAAATTCGACATTTTCAAAGAGATATGAACCTATGACAGTGTTGCTTTCGTAAAATATAACATGTATGGTTTTGAAGCTTGATGTCAGTAGAATAAAATAGCATATGTGTCAAATCATAACATTGCATACTTAAGCCTAGCGACATCTGCTAGAAAAACAGGTAATGACTTTCCGTTACTGGAGTATCACGAACAGATTGACTAAGCACGTGATCGTTTTTTGATTGGTTAAACACGTATAAACACTGCGAAGTTCAATCCTTGTTTACACATAATCTCTACATATGTTACAGTAGAGTCTGTTTTGAACAAGTTTGACATTATATTATTCTCACTATGAAAATAAAGTAACTTGATTTTTGAAAATATTGAGTTGAATGAATTTCTGTTTTTAAAATTTGTCAGATATATATATTCTGCGATAATAAGGTAAGTGGTTTTCAAGTGTATCAGACTATAACGTGAAAACGACTTACTTTAGTTTCCTAGTAAAGTATTTAACAAACTTTAAGTATAGAAATTCATTTAACTCAACATTTTAAAAATTGCAGTTATCTTGTTTTCGCAGTAACCTGACTGTATAAGCGTTCATTTCCAAATATATTCGCCGAAGCTTCCCCGTACATATTTTATTAGGTGAAATTTGAATATTATCTGGAACAAAGATCTTCGTAATTCATAAAAACTTATTATGAGCCAGGTAAAATTTACCGTTTTGCTATTATTACTTTCAAGGGACGATACAACGTGTACCAACAATACGAACATACATGAAATGCCCGTAATATAAAAGTATTTGATCAAGTTACCCGTGTTTGCTGGTGTATATTTCAATGGTCTAAGCGATATTTGGGGTATACACATATAAAAAGTTAAGTCAAATATTCCTGAGGTAATATTTGACATTAATAATTTTCATTTGCTTTTTTTTGTTGTTGTATGATACTTTAGATAAATGAATGGACTCAAATAGAAAGGCCTTATTGCAAGTCAACACGTTAATATTTTTTATTAATATAAGGGGTTCATGTTGTGTTACATGTAATGTACAATAGTATGGAAACGATGTATGTAGTAAAGTCCTTTCGGTTAAAGTGTGGTACAATACGTCATCAAATCATGCGCGAAGTGTGATGCTACGAAACCAAATACCACAGCAAATAACGTACCATTGGTGTACTTTTATAAGAGGCTTCTAAATATAATATATTGTCTAGTACATTGTGTCGAGTGGTTTGCTTATTAAATATCTTTTCTTAAATCACAAAGGTTGTGACAGAAGAAGTATTGTTGTAAAAAACTGTAAATTAAAAAGAAAGCTTTTATTGGTGTACCTACTTTTATATTCGACTTTCGCACTATTTAATGGGAAATAAATTAAAATTATAGTATATGGTATTTCAGTGAAGTAAAACATTTATTTATAACTAAAACACATACAGACAAAAAAAGATAATATAAAAGACTACAATGAAAGATGTTTAAATCATAGAAGTGGAATCGGTCGAGGTTTCGTATGCTTTCCACTTCCTTGAACTGAATAATTTTAACCTACAACTAAATAGGTATGTAATACGTGGGGTTGTCTTTTAAGTTTGCATGTAAAACGAATAAAACAGTAGATAGATAAAGCCTTCATTGTTTTTCGAGGAATTTTCCACGAAGATTAATGCACTTTTGCATGAGCTCGAACCAACTTTGGAAGCAGTTGTTCCACTCGTTTGTTGGTACAGTCGAAATTGCGTTTTTGAAGCCATCGACTGCTCCTTCGTGCGATTGAAACCTTTGATCGTGGCGACCGTTCTTGATTTTCAGAAAGGTAAAGAAATCGTTGGGATTTAGGTCGGGACTCTATTGAGGATGGTCCAACAATTCGACGTTTTGTTGCTTTAAAGATTCAATAGTCTTCCATGCTGGGTGCGAATTTGCATTGTTTTGGTGAAAGACGATTCGTCGTTCGGGATTGGTTTTTCGGAATTCAGCGATGGCTCGCAGCAAACGAATGGTTGTATACCAATCGGCAGTAAGAGTTCAAATGTTCCTTGATTTTGTAGATGAATTGTTGCTACATGACTTATGATTTCAAAACAAATGCCGCGGCCATCTTTTTGGAGAGACTTCGAGAATGGACGACTCTTTCCGGCTTTTCTTCACCTCTTCTGACTCGTGTGAGTAAACCCAAGATTCATCACCACTGACAATGTCGTACACGTTTTTAGAGTTTCCGTAGTCGAAGCGATCTAGAGATTTTTAACATCATTTCACCCTAGCTACTTTCTGTTCTTCGGTCAAGAGATGCGGTATCAAACGGGAAGCGTTTGTTGCATACAATTCTTTATGCAAAATTTTTTGAATTGTGGTTTTAGAAATCCCCACTAATGCTTCTATCCGACGATATGTCATATGTCGATCTTAGTTGATGATCTTGCACACAGCATCGACGTTTTCCTGAGTGACCGCCGTTTGTGGTGAACCTGCTCTTGGATCGTCGCAAGGACTAATCCGTTCACGTTTGAATTCTCCATACCTACGAGAAATTGTTGAGTGATGTGGTGCTCCATTGCCGAAAGCAGAAACCAACTCGGCGAGACATTCTTGTTGAGATAATTGTTCTCGAAAATTATAAAAAATATTCAGCGAAAATGTTCATTTTTCAACTCACTCGTCAACATTACAATTCGTTGTAGCTACAACACTACATGTATCGCACTGAAACATTTGATTTAGGTTAATTAAAGATGGAGGTTAATTTTTAGTTGTGACATTTGATTAGTGGCGCCCTCTATGGCCCACTATGCAAAACTTAAAAGACATCCCACGTATTTTGTGATAATGCTGTCAAATTAATGTACTTAAACTATACTATTGTCGAGTGTCGCACCTGGAAAGCTACGGCAAAAACTCGCACGAAATAAAATTCCGTACACGATCTGTACCGTCGAAAGCCAAAATGCACCCTTACCTGCTGATGATAACAACTTAGTTTTCGAAATACTTATACAGAATACGAAAATTAATGTGGAAATGGGTTATATATCGACCTTAAATGATTTAAAAACTAGCCATTTTCAATTGTACCTTACTTATATCTTGCGGTGAAGTAATATGACACAACAAGAAGTTAAGAACTTATGTCATAATATTTGGAGAGAGACCAAAGCAGATTTATTAAAATACACGAAACTTTTCATCGTAAGTCAAAAGAAATTTTCAATTTAGCAATAATTGTACGTTCCGAACGTTTCAATGTGCAGAAAAGCCCGAAACCCATAAAATAGGAAATTACAATCTAATTTTAAATTTCTAAGCAAGTTCCTTTTCTAAAGCATTATTGGGAGAATAAATAAAAAAGGGCCTAATTGAAAATGAGCGGGCGAAAATGAAAGACAGGAACATTTAAAGTAAGATAAAAGTCGAGGTGCGGCGTTTTCAGGCCATTTCCGCCCGGACTGGAGCCGCTTTTCATTTCCTGCGGTCTGATTTCTTTCCTTCGTTCATTCTCGACGGCGGCGACTATAGAAATAATACGAAATGAAACAAAAGGTCCAAGAATCTCATGATATAAGAGGATCGGATTTATGTTTGCCTTTTTTATGTAATTCTAATTGCTATTACTTCAGTGTAGTCCGCTTAGATCTTTCCTGGATTTGGGATATTAAAAGTTTCGCTGAAGTTTTATTTATTATTTATACATGGACAATTTCTTTTGTAAAATTTCAATTTTTTTTTCTTAGAATATTAATGTATATTAAAACAAAAACTAGTAACATCGATTGTAAAAACAGTCATATTATACAAAATATAATAATAATAATAATATAGTTATTGCCCTACAGGCGAACCCAATTATAGGACAAAATATTGAATACAAATAAAACGAAGTACCAGGGAGCGTTTTTATATTCGCGGAATGAGCGGGTTGTAGAGGGGTGAGTAGGCGCATTGGGGGCGTGGCCTGTGCAGAGACTCATGATTAGTATAAATACGAAGTTTCATTGTTATTAGACAGTTAGTCTTTGAGCTATCGTCAACCAAGTAACATAATCAGGAGTGAAAAGTGAAATATGGAAAAAATCGAATATCGTTCCGTTACAAAGTTCCTTACCAGGCAAGGAAAATCAGTCGCGACCATAATGAATGAGATGTCATTGGTTTACGGCGACTCTTGTCCAGGAAAAACCATGGCGTACAAGTGGCATAGTTTATTTAAACGAGGAAGGGAATCCCTTGAAGACGACCCGAGGCCGGGCAGGAGCATTGAGGTGACCACGCCAACACTTATCCAAAAAGTTGAACAAATTGTACTCGAAGATGCTCGACTAAAGAAGAAACAACTCGCAGAAATGGTTGGAGTATCCGATACAACAATTTTTAAAATCCTACACGATCATCTCGGCATGTCCAAGGTCAGCGCAAGATGGGTGCCGAGAATGCTCACGCCGCCGCAAAAACAACAGCGCGTAGAGTGTTCGCGTGCATTTTTGGACCTCTGTAATGAAGACAAGGATGGTGTATTGAGTGGAATTTTTACTGGAGACGAAACTTGGGTTCATCATTATGAACCTGAGTCCAAACAAGACTCCATGCAGTGGCATAAAAAGGGCACAACACCTCCCAAGAAATTTAAAGTGTCACAATCAGCTGGGAAACTCATGGCAACGGTATTTTGGGACTCGGAAGGAATATTGTTGATTGATTATAAAGATAAAGGTGTTTCTATAACCGGAGAATATTACGCTTCAATATTAGAGCGACTAAAAGAAGCCATTAAAGAGAAAAGACGGGAAAAATTGACAAAAGGTGTTCTGCTTTTGCACGACAACGCGCCCATCCACAAGAGCCGCGTTGCGTTAGCTGCCCTGCATAAAGTGGGCTTCGAAATTGTGAATCACCCACCCTACAGCCTAGACCTGGCCCCAAGTGATTATTACTTGTTTCCGAAAATGAAAAAAGAGCTGCGGGGTAAAAAATTTACTGCCGATGATGAAGTCAAGTTTCGGCGTATTTTGCAGATCAGAAATCATTTTTTTATGAGGGTATAAATAAATTAATTGAAAGATGTGAAAAATGTATCCGTCTTGCAGGTGAATATATTAAAAAGGAAAAATAATTTGGTTTTTTTATTTCCACCCCTTGACCCCCATTCCGCGAATATAAAAACGCTCCCTCGTACATACAGTAAAAATAAATTTCCAAAGTAAGGGGCGTTACAAATTACGCGGTTTTTTTTAAGAATAAATAAAACACATAATTTGCATTCACTTTCAAAAACTTCTTATTTGTAATTAAATATCAGTTATGACTTGTATATGCGAAAAATAATATCTGCCAAATGGCCTACTCTTGCAGCGCCACAGACGTCCACTCTTTTGTTAAAATGTTCAATGACATTTTGACATAATTGGGGCTCTATCTAACCAACGACACGAATAATTTCATCTTTCAAAGCAGGATTTGATTGTGGATTGTTTTTATAAACCTGACTTCTCACATAACCCCAAACAAAATAGTCTAACGGTGTCAAATCACATGATCTTGGGGGCCAATTAACATCACCGTTTCTTGAGACTACACGTCCAGGAAATTTTTCTCTCAATAAATCAATTGATTCATGTGCAAAGTGAGATGTAGCGCCATCTCGTTAAAACCACATATCCTCTAGATCAATATTCATTAATTCAGGACACAAAAATTCGGTTATCATCCGACGATATCGATCACCTTTGACAGTTACAGCTTCACCAGCAGCATTTTCAAAGAAGTAAGATCTAATTACACCACCTGACCATAATGCATACCAAACAGTAACTCGTTTAGGATGCATAGGTTTCTCATGAATAATTCGTGGATTTTCCTCACCCCAGATTCGGCGATATTGTTTATTAACATAGCCACCAAGTTAAAAATGTGCCTCATCGGAAAACATTATTTTTTGAGAAAAATCGGCTGAGAATTTCAAATACTAGAAGATATTTTGTTCATAATTTTAAGAAAAATAAAATACTTGAAGCTGTAGTTGGAAATATTATTAAAATAAATTATAACTTAAATTTGCTTCTCTAAAGGAATAGATTATTTAAAAATACTCGATTAAAAATTGCTGTCACGTGCCCCTAAATTCCTTTCCTAATATCATACAGTAACGATTTGATTGCAAATCCTCAACGACCTATCACCAGACTATCAATTGACCGAAATAGATTTAGAATTGCAACATCATTAAAAGAGGCGCCCTTGTATTAGTGAATAATTACTGAAGCATAGTGAAATTGTCGATCTTAATTGAAAACAAACAGTTGCGGTCGTCCGAATCTACATATGTAAATTTCAATATGACTACATTATCCTCTTCGGTGTTTGCTGAGCTGCCCCTTCCTGATAATACACGAATGTTGCTATTGATAAATGGTTCTGGAAATTACAGTTGAAGACCCTTATTATTCCTAGTATCAAGCATTTCGTCGGATTCTATTTCCCAAAGGAATGTAATGGAGTACCAGAGAACAAGTTATGTGTTACATACTTGATTTTGTCTAGACACTGTGTGCTACTTTAGACCATTAGAAGTTTGTAAGCAAGCGTTTGTAATGTATTGTTTTTAGATAAGGATTTAATTATCAAGCAGAACTTGAATGCATTGTCTGCAACAGCTTACTATTTCATATTTCGAAATCGCTTCTATGGTATATAAGGCCTAAGTACGACATACGAGGGTTGTTCTCTAACTGTTGCGCTTAGTAAAGCATCACACAAATTTTGATGAAATATTGCCCTTCATAATCATATATATCGACTTCTTCGGTATTTAAAAATGTAAATTGCATTACTTTTCCTTTACAGGTGGAAACAAAAAAAAATCCTTACTGATAATAATAATATGATTTATAGCCCAGCAAAAAAATCCCGTAATAGGAGAATATAAACAGAGTCCATACAGTGCTTATTCAAAAAAAATTAACATAAGTGTCCAAGGTGAATTTTGATGGAGACTGCAATTGATTAACTCAAATTAGTGAATCTTAAAAGGAATCAATCTGGTACGTAGATTTCCGCGGTCGCGGTCCATACTATCTTCTTCTGAGCTTCCGAGCTGGAACCGCGTCACTGGTATAACTGCCGACGTTTCGTACCCACTCGCGTGGGACATCTTCAGGGTTCAACTACTGTTACTGTCTGTCACACTGACAGTTCTTGTGTTAACTGAACTTTAAAAGTCTTACGACCTAAGCCTTTATGCAAAATACGGTGTAATGTCGTTTGTAGAATGTCCAGTTCCAAAGATCGACGAGAAATGGACAAACCTGGGTTTTCCTCAACACTATGGGCTACAACAGCAATATTCTCAGTTGTTCTTGAGCGAGGTGCACGAGTTCGATTCCTCACATCACTAACTTGTTCCAACAGCTCAAATTTTTCCACCAGTTTCACAATTGCTGGGCGAGAAGGTGCTTCGCGACGACCCAAAAATGCTTTAGTTTTGCGAACTGTAACCCCAAAATTTTCACCATTTTTGTAGTGAATTTTAATCATTTCAATGCGTTGTTGAAGCGTATATCATTCCATTTTTATTAATTCGTAGTTTTTACTTGTCATCTGTCAAGTAGTTACAGGTTGAGTCATCAATTGTTAAAATGGCGGGCTATTGAAAGTGAAATGTCTTATTGGAACACTTTTTAGTATGTAATATACGTAATGTCAAGAAGACTAAATCGCTGTATGTACTGATATAGAATAATAGAGTAGAGAAAGGTACTCTGAGTAGCAGGGCAATGTACGAATATTGGTTTACTCGCAGAGATTTATCAGTAGTGGAGAGCAGAGAAGTGTATTTATATCGTTTATATCATCACATCAATGATGCGAAACATCAATGTGAAACAACAGTGTCGCACCAGGAATATTTCCAGGTGCGACACGGTTTAATTATCTGCTGATGACGACAACTTAATTGTCGTGATCAAGTGCTTCGCGACCCCCAAAAATGCTTTAATTTTGCGAACTGTAACTAAAATTTTCCCCATTTTTATAGTGAATTTTAATAATTCCATGCGTTGTTGAAGCGTATATTGTTCCATCTTTATTAATGGTATAGTTTTTACTGTCATCTGTCGAGTAGTTACAGGATGAGTCACGACAACTGTTAAAATGGCGGACTATTGAAAATGAAATGTCTTATTGGAACACCTTTTATAATCGTAGTATTTGAGAGTTATAACATACACCATTCATTTCGAAATCTATTTTTTGAACTAGCTCACTAAACTTTTACGACGCCATTAATTCCTTGAATTTTCAATATTACGATCTCTGTAAATAAAAACCAGCTTGCATCGCAAAATATTTAAACAAAAATTAACAAAAGAATGAATCGTATAACTGGTCTATATTTCAGCGACCTCGAACGGTGGAAATATGAAGTATTAAAAATAGAATTTGTAGGAACACTTCTAAACGGCGGATATATTGTTATTGAAGAATGATCTGAAAATGTGTTTTGCTGACCTACTTTCAGCCAAACGACTTTAATAAAATATTTTAAAGAGGGGTGAAATGATTTCGTTCAAGAAACTTTTAAGGAATTTTATAAAACGCGTAGAACATTTTAATAGATTTTTTTTATACACTTAATGGAATGTGAATGGTAAACTTACGCAGCTTTATATTTCATCGTAAAAGTCGCTTTCGTTTTTTTTTATAGAGACTTAGGAAAAAAATCATTTCGTATCCATTAAATTTCTATTTTCTTCATTAGCTTTTACAATTTTTGATTACGGACCTTCTTTCACTTAGGAAGTACATAAAATATTTTCTGAAAAAATATTTCTTCAAAGTGCGATATTCGAATGTATATCAAAAACAGAATGAAAATTCCATCGATTTACGTTTTTTTACTATTTATTTTCAAGGTGATATATTCTGTGATGAAATAAAATGAATCACCTAACGAAACTATATTTTTTTAAATTAAACATTGTAGAAACATTTGCTATGTTGAGAATAATAAATGAAAAAAAACTAGTAAGAAAACAATAAACCTTAGCTTTCTCGCCGAATCCTAACGAAAAAATTGTTTCTCTTTGTGTTGGATCAGCTGAGTTTGAATGTCAAAGTGTAACTGTAACCAAATTATCATCAACTAAGTAATTTTGAAGAGATTATTGTATTTCGTGAAATCGCTAAGCTACAGTATTGTGCAAATTAATGGAATCAAACACAATATAACTAATAAAACCGTTTATTTGTCATATAGTCACGATGAGATGGTATAAAATTATAAATTACTAGTAATTTAATAAGAGATATGCCCTCCTTTGGCTGTGATGACAGCCTGAACTCTTTTCGGCATGGAATCTATTAATTTTTGACAGTTTTCCTTTATTTTCTCGTCCCGAAACCACACCTGAATTACTGCTTCTATCAATTTTGTCTTCCTTGTACAGTCCATTTTATGTAACCTAGCCTTACAAATGGCCCATAGATTTTCAATTGGGTTTAAGTCTGGAGAATTGCCAGGCCAGTCGAGGAGAGTTATTCCTTTTTCTTTTGAAATATTTGACCATAACCTTGGATTTGTGGCATGGAGCTGAGTCCTGTTGGAAAATTTCACCTCCGTTTGGCTCACATTTCTTTAGATCCTTTCCCAAATACTTATTCAGTAGCTATTTATATTTCTGGCTGTTCATCATGCCTTCTATAGGCACCAGCGATCCAGTCTCTATGTATGAAAAACATCCCCAAAACATCTTCTTTACAGGATGTTTGATCGATATGAGCTGCAGTGAGTTTTTCATCTCCACTTTTGCTTATGAATTTTGATCGCTGCCCCTGCACCAAAAAATGGGACTCGTTTGAGAACAACACCTTTCTCCAGTCTTCCTCATTCCATCCGGCATATTTCTTGGCCCAAACAAGCCTCTGCTTCATCATTCGTTGAGAGAGAAGTTGCTTCTTCTGTGGTCGAATGGCTTTTCTTCCAGACTCTAAAAGTCTCCTACGAACTGTCGAGCCATGCACTTTCACTCCAGCGTCGGCTAGGTCTTTTTGTAGTTCAAAACTTGTTTCTCTTGGGTTCAGCTTGCTATTTCTGACCAAAAAAGTGACATCCTGGGGTCTTTCTCCCACATTTTCCCGCTCGTTTCACTTCAACTATTCCGGTATTCTTTTTTTGCTTTAAGATCTTGCTTACTGCTCCTTGACTAACACCACATTCCTGAGCAATATCTCTATGTGTCATTGAAGTGTGCTCACTTAACGTCACAATCTTCTCACGTTTTCTGGGCGTGAAATCCATATCTCGAACAACCGGTAAAAGCACAATATAAATCAAATTTTGAACTTTGAAAGAGTATATGTGAACAAACTCTCTAAAACGCACGGAATAACTGTGTAATGTGTTCCCAGTGATATAGGTTATGTTTTTTTGACATAAAACTACTGTCAGAACTGACCTAACAATGTTGCCACATGCAGAAAACTAAAAAAATAGTCATGATTCCTTTAATTTGCACAATACTGTAATACTAAAACGGTTACACACCAGGTTTGTAGTAAGTACGTATCGAATATTTACGGTGACTTTTGCAAAACCAATCGCTCTGTTGAGTTATATGTATGTTGGAAAATAGGCACTTATGCACTTACTACATTGAATCCTAACCTGTCTCATCGATAAAAAGTTACCGCTGTACCTACTATGCCTGGCTTCCTTTGTATATTCAGGGTCGAACTCAGTTCTTCACCCGTTCGTGTGTTTCTTTATTTTTGGCCACGCTCTCAAAGTTATTACATTTACCCGCAATTCTACAGCTACCGTAACAATTTATTATTTTATTTATTATTTATAATGTATGTAAGTCATAATAAATATATCTCAAAATTACCCCAAGATATTAATGTGTCATACAATATGTATATCGCGTATTCTAAGATATTAAATACATGTTATTATAAATATACAAGAATATTAAATGTAATTATTTATAAGACTAAAGTCCGCTACTTAAGTTGGGAAGGTCAAGTTTGGTTAAGTGTGAAATGCAGTCTTTTCTATATACCGCCGGTATTGAGATTCATATCAGATATCAGCGGGTGTTCGTGGGATTGTTCGGCGACTAATTTTACATATTCGTCTCATCGTACGTTTACTCTACATTCGTTGGCCCTATATAGCTGACAGAACACGTTAAACATGGCACAATTACGTATTCTGGCAGGTACATGGGACGCAAACAAGTCGTCGAATATACGTACGCCGAAAGTAACACGCAAGATCGCTCGGCCAAGAAGAAGAAACGTCAGAACTATATCAACATAAAGTAGCCACGGGAAATAATGTCGACTTTGACGGGAGGAAGATGTTAGCAAAAATCGAACACCTAAATAAACGAATAATGCGTGACGCCATAGAAATCAAGTAACATACGGAAAGTGTGAACAAGACAGATGATGCTACTCGTTTGCCGTACATTTCAAAAATAGTGCTAACTAATCGAAAAGGCAAGGACAGAGGCGCAATTCCATCTGTACCATTAGACGAACAACATGAAGATGTCACCCCACTACAAAACTGTCCAACCAATTGGCGCACATTCGCCTCGGCTTGTGTCATCTCATGTTAAGCGATAATAATAATAAAATAAGCAATGTTTTAATATTACAGTCAAATAACGTAAGTATCTTACTTACGTTATTTGACTATAATACTGAAATATTGCTTATTTAATCGTTTCATGTTATCATTTTTATTTTTATTGTTTCACGTTGAATCAGTTCTTGTTAATTTAGCGTGTTAACTGACTTACTATTTAAATAAAGGATTAATCCTTACATTGGGTATTTTTTTATTGTGTTGTATACCTTTAAGGTAATTCTTGGGCAACTTAGTGGGTTAATAGAGAGAGATTTTACGTGTGCCATTATATGCTCTTGGCGCCCTTTTATTAACATCTATCACCAACGATTTAGATTGTGGACTACGACCTCCGCGACAGCTAGCTGGCCACTGTTCTGTTGCTACCCAGACAAGCTAAGGTTTCCTGAGTTGGTCATTTGCGACCTGCAGTATTCTTGCCTATACGACAAGTGCTTAGCAATGTTGCAAAGACAACATTTCAGTATACAGTATACGGTATTGTAAAATATTCCCAAAGTCCCAGAGAAGAACGGTAATAATAATCTGGTACGTAGACTTCCGCGGTCGTGGTCCATACTATCTTCTTCTGGGCTTCTAGGCTGAAACCGCGTCACTGGTTTAACTGCCGAAGTTTCGTACCCACTCTTATGGGACATCTTCACGGCTCAACTACTGTTACTGTCTGTCGCACGTCAGCAGTTATACCAGTGACGCGGTTCCAGCCCCGAAGCCTAGAAGACGATAGAACGGTAATAATATTTAAGCTTGTCTCGTCTCCTCTTTTGAAATAAACCCCCATTCCTTTATGAACAACTTGATGTTCTGATTTTAGTAACAACCTCAAAATTTAAGGCCATTTTAAACTGAGATCCTACACAATGCTTTACTGATACTAGATCTAATTAAAAAGAACACAACTACGGCCTCAATTTACTTGTAACGTAAACAAGTTTTCTATAGTAACCAAAGTGTTAATTAAAACGAATGACGAGTAATAAAAGATGTTTTATATTTCGCTTCACCAAAATATTGACTCCATATTAAATATCAATTTAAAATTAATCAATACTTTTGCAAATAACCTTTCCTAGTGATTCTATTATATTTGTGTACCGTAGTGGATCTCCTTCAGCATTTATTTTCCAATGAAATAACAAAGGGCAGCAGACCCCCACATTTTTAGTACAGATTAATAGATGTATTGAAAAATACTCCCCGAGGGACATGAACAGTAAGTTAAACTTTAATACTACATAATAAAATTACACAACGAAACACATAAACACTATACGAATTTTACGTCTCGCATTGTGTATGCAATTCTTCTTTGTGATCCATTTATTCAATCTCTTTTATGGGAGGGACTTCTTCCCAGGAAGTTCACTTAATATATTTCACTCTATGACACTTTTATAGAAATACTTGCATTATTAATAAACGTATTACGATTTTGTGCTTAAGCTCGTAAAACTACTAGAGCTATATGGAGGCATTTTCATGAATATAAAGACGTCGTAAAATTATTACTGGTTTTTATGTGATTATCTAGTTTTATTTCAAGCATACTAATATTAAAGCGTAATATCTTTATCGTAAATATTTGGAATAACAACTATACATTCATTTTCTTCTATTACTAAATGCCACTAAAGTTTATGAAGCATAAATGCTGATGAAAATATCTGTGCGTTGGAACGCGGACAATAACTGAACTCCATTAAATGTTGGTTCAATGTTATTGCGAAAAAATTCGAGGAAACTTTTTGCAAAATGTTATATGTTCTTTACTTTTTGAGTGATTCTTTTTGGGTGATAAAAATCTCCTTAGTCTACGAGGAGGGTTCCGAATGTTCCCAGCTTGATGAATGAAATAAGATTTTTGAGGAATTTTCCAGTTGCTCACAGCCGATCGGGAAAGCTTTTAAAACACCTCGAAGAATTAAAAAATAACCGCAATAAACAAGCTAATAGATACAACATAACCTTTGAAGTTATTGAATTTGATGGACTCAAATGGACTCAAATCATAGCATGCAACAAAAGATGGCTTCATTCAACTTTCTTATTAATCGTTTGATTAATTTCCCACTAACAAATGTAAGATATGAAAGAGAATTGAACGTCATTAAGAGTCGCGAGATACAATGGTTTTGATTCGGAAATAATCAATGGATTAATTAGAAAGGCCAACATAAGAACAACAATCCGTGACACCACATGTCTATCACCACAGATCAATCGGGAAAAGCAGTTTGTTTGTTTACCTTATCATCGTATGACAAAAAAACTAAATAGTATTTTTAAAGAGCGCGGTTTTCAAGTTTGTTTTCGCTCCAATGACTCAATTAATACGCTTTTAGGAAATGCAAAAGAGAAAATCGAAGAAAATAAAAAGTCGAGAATCTACCGAATTGAATATTTAGATAGCAGTAAACAATACATCGGCCAAACTAAAAGATCGAACTAAACCCGGTATAAAGAACACCTTGCGCACATAAAATTCAACCGACCAGAAAAATCGGGTATAGCAAGGCATGTATTAGAAAAGAACCACAGTGTTAATATGGATTGTTTACATTTGATAAAGAACGTATATAATTATCGAGAATTAGACACGTATGAAAGCATGCACATCTTAAAGAATTTAAGCCATGTGGTGAATAACAATGACACCGAACCTTTACAATCGACCCTTTTCTGTCTGCTTAATGTCAGAGAAGGAGGAACACTATAATAAATCACATGCAGGTACTTATCGGTCGTGTCCGTGTTCCTTTTTTCAATGTCGTTCATCCTAGTTGAAGTAAAATAATTTTTAAAAATCTTGTGAAACAAACACACAGTGTTCATCTTGGTTCTTAGTGGTGTAGATCGCGTACGGAGTTTGTTTTCGTACAGGTGTTTTTCGCCGTGTTTCACTAGGTGCGACACTTTGCAATTGTCTGCTAATGATGACAACTTAGTTGTCGAAATGCGTATACAGAATTACAAAAGTTAATGTGGAAAGGGGTTATATATCAACCTTAAAGAAGAAGGGAAAAAAACTTTGAAGTTATAATTATTATTTTTACATTTTTCAGCGTGCTGTTTGCTTTTTAATCAACCAAGGTTGATTATAACCCCTTTCCACATTAATTTTCGAAATCTGTATACGTATTTCGACAACTAAGTTGTCATCATCAGCAGGTAATTAAACAATGTCGCATCTGGAAGATTACCCGCACGAAACAAATTCCGTACACCATCTGTACCGTCGAAAGCCAAAGCGCACTATGTTTGTGATACACTGCTTAATTATCTGCTGACAAGCTAGTTGTCGAGATACGTATACAGAATATGAAAATTAATGTGGAAAAGGGTTATATATCAACTTTAAGTGATTAAGTTAATCAACCACAGGCTCCATTAAAATTACCACCGTGCTCTTTGTTTAAAAAAAAACAGTTTTATTGAAATTTTATGGAAAGCTATTTTACACAGAATTCAACAATAAAATATCAATTTACGTTATTTATAGCATTTATTTATGCGCCCTCAATATCGTGAAAATGGTAGCTGGCGTTTGTTACATGATAATGCACCGTCTCAGCGTTCGACGCTTATCACTGATTTTCTAACTACACATGGCATTTTAACCATCAACTATTCACTGTATTCACCGGATTTGCCCCCCTGTGATTTCAATTTGTCCTCCAAATTACATCATCTGATGAAAGGACAGTGTTATGTCGACGTCGAAGCCATTAAAAAGCCGTCGACAGCGATCTTGAAGGACACCTCTAAAGATGAACTTAAAAGTTCATTCGACATGTTAATTGACGGTGTAAAACGTTGCATTGAAGCCGAAGGCGGCTGCTTTGAATAAAATAAATGAATTTTACCGAAACAGTAAGCTTTTGTTTTTATTTTAAAAAGGTTCTGTTTTTTTGTGAGACAGACTGTGTATTATGAGCGGCAAATTAAACTTCTTTCCTTTTGTATCTTTATGTAAACATAAAGACACATTGAAATTGATTTTATTATGTTCCCCATTTTCAAATCAACTTCGATATCGTTTTAGTTTTGTCCATTTTAAATTATTCCCGTCGTTTCTTACGTTTACATATTTACCGAATGTCATCGGAAGAATTCCTGTCGCATTGAAGTTAACTTCGAATCTACTAACAGCCAGTTCGTGTTCGCTCATTAAAAAAGGAAACGGCGAAAGAACTTTTCTAGTCTCGAAAAGAGGCAGTATAGAACAAGTGACCACTAATGATGCAACTTGCGGAGTTTTAATTCAGAAAATCAAGCAAGCTGTGTCTCGACGAGAATTATTGCCGCTGCGGTTCTCTATTTAACCAGAAATTTATTGCAGAAAATTAAATGTGTGTTGTTGAATTCGGTTTAGATTCAATGGTCTGTTCGGATAATTTATGTGATTGTGGTGAATATAAGCGAAAAAATGTAGACACTATGCCGTGGATGAGAATTATTTGCAAAAGGAAGGTTTTTTCTGAAGTGCCGACGAAGTTCGTTCTCCCTTTTTTATTAAAATAAACTTTGTAAAATGTTTTTTTGTTAATTTCTTTGTTTTAAGTAATCTATAGGGTGTTCTTTTAAGAGCTCAAAAATTTTAAATGATAATACAAGACTGAAATGTTGGAATGAAATTTTTTTACTATAATTTGGTAGATAATTTCATGGCATTTATTTTTTAAATATGATTTTCGACATATGTCCGCCGCGGCAACGAGTTACATGGTCCATTCGACCAATCCAATTTTTGACTATTTTTTCCAATAAATCTGGTCGTATGGCGTTAATGGTGGCTTGAATATTGGCTTTCGATGCTTCAAGTTCAGGCCAGTGAACAGGACTCTAGACGCACTAGACGCACAAGTGTGCGCATTGCTTGTGTGCGGAATTAGTTTTTTCGTACGGATATTTCTTGCCGTAGTTCTCCAGGTGCGACACTGCTTTATTATCTGCTGATGATGACAACTTAGTTGTGGAAATGCGTATACAGAATTACGAAAATTAATGTGGAAAGGGATTATACGAGGGTAGTTTGACAAGTAGTGAGAATGGGAGAGAAAAACGAATTTTTTAAATACAAAATAATTTTTATTCTTCAATATATTCTCCAATCTAAGAGCGATACATTTATTCCAACGGTGCTCCAATGCCCTTATGCCATCTCTAAAATGCGATTCCGGAAGGCTTGCAAAATACTCATTGGCGAAGATGATAAGCTCGTCGTTAGACGAGAATTTCTTTCCACCTAATGCCGTTTTCAATTTTGGAAAAAGGTGGAAGTCGGAAGGGGCTAGATCCGGCGAACAAGGCGCATGCGGTACTAATTGGAAATGCAACTCGTAGATTTTGGACATCGCAACTGTGCTGGTATGCGAGGGAGCGTTGTCTTGGTGAAACAGAATCTTTTTCTTTGCCATTCCCGGCCGTTTAGCACGAATATCAACATTTAATTTTTGTAGAAGTTCTGCATAATATTGTTCGTTTATTGTGGTACCTTTCTGAAGGTAATCAATGAGCACAAGGCCCTTTGAATCCCAAAAAATTGATGCCATCACCTTGTTTGCCGATAAAGTGGTTTTCGCTTTCTTTGGAGGTGCAGAACTACGCTCTAACCATTGTTTCGACTGTTGTTTAGTTTCGGGTGTACTGTAGTGTATCCAAGTTTCATCGCAAGAAAAAATCGCCTACAAAAATCAACCGGATTCCGCTTATAAAGGTCCAAACACTCATTGGAAGTGCGCAAACGAGTGAACTTTTGATCAGTCGTAAGCAGTCGCGGCACCAATCTTGCCGAAATCTAGGAAAGGCCCAATTCTTTCGTTAAAATGTGGTGTACGCGTTCTGTTGAAATGTTTACCATGTCTGCTATCTCTCTCACTTCGAGTCGTCGATCTTGCGTAATAATATTATGGTTTTTTATGATCATGTCCTTAGAAGTCACGATTTTGGGTGCTCCAGAGCGCGTTTCATCAATACAACTTGTTCTACCACGTTTAAATTCATTTACCCATCTACTTATTGCGGCGGATGATGGAGCAGATTCACCTAATGTTTCCCGAAACTCATCTTTTATTTCGGTAGCTTTCATATACTTAATTACGAAGTATTTACTCACCGCACGATACTCTCCTTTTTCCATTTTACGAGTAATAAAACGACGTGTTGCTCCTTTTTCAATCTGCTGTCAAAAATAAACTAATCAACCGATTTATCTAAATATCGGAATGTAAACATATAAATAGGCAACCTAAATCACAGTGCATTTGTTTTACCAATTAGAGCGCCACCTATGTGTCATTTTCACTAGTTCTCGAACTATCCTCGTATATCAACCGTTAGTAATTAAATTAATCAACCACAGGCTCCATCAAAATTACCATGCGTCAATTATTTGGTACTCCCATTATCTCTACTAAAATGTGTTGATTGAGAAGGTGCAGAGAAGGGTTTTGAAACTTATAAATCTTCCGGTAACTATCCTACCAGAGATATTGGTTATCAAAAATTGCTATAGAAACTTCATCTTGAAGTCTGGCCACAGAAAGATCACGAGTGTTAATTTTATGTTTAAGCTAAGTAAAAAATCTAGTAGGCTACATGTAATTCGTTAAGTTTAATTTAAGTCATTATCTTCATTTGTTCCGTTTTAATTTATAGTTTTGCAACAATACGATTTCTATGTTTTTAAAAAAATATTTAATTAGCAAACTAGCCGACACAATACCCTATACAATATATTTAAAAGCCTTTTACAACAGTACTCTAATGGTACGCCATTTGCTGTGGTATTTGGTTTCGTGACGTCTCACTTCGCACATGATTTGATGTCGTGTTCCACCATTCTTTAACCAAATAGACTGTACGTGCAATAATAACTTAGCTTACGAGATAAGTGCGACCTCTCTGTCTTCATTCACTCGGAGAGTTTCGTTTCAAGAGATGTAAGTACAGTTGTACGTTTCATAATAAACGTTTCAATTATCCACCGTATATTAAAGTTTAAAATATTTTGTGGTGTAGTTAGAGTAGTTATTAGAAGTCACCAATTGTTTATTTATAATATTTTATAATTAAAAAAAGACAGTTTATGTTCCTTATTTGTTAGAATTTGTATATTTCATTGGCTGAAACGCATTTTAAATTACTTAATTTGCAGTTAACATACTTTACACAGAAGTAACCGTTTCTCTGTTTCGTACATGACTAGGCAATGAAAACTTTGTTTGCCACATAAATTTAATGGTCATTTAAAAGTTTCCCGTATACATATATAAATTTACGGAAACTCAACATTAATTTTATGTCATCCGTAATGGACAAATTATATGTGTATATACGCAACTTTTACGCACATACGCAGATTTAAGCGACTCCGCACACATAGTTCAAAATACTGTTCAAACAAGAAAGATAACTTACGTGTTATCAAAATATAATTACATCGTTAAACACGTTTGTCAGGAGACATAATATAATACTACCCTCATCACTGTCAGGACCTTATTTATGTTGTACGCCCAGCTTGATAACGTATATTTAACCGAACTCTATAAATATTGAAAAATTATTTTAAATAGAATATTTCTGTTTGGGTAAGCTGAAATTTAAAAAGAAAAGTATTTAGGGGCCTCCGTCCCGTCTTATTAAAATTTCAAATTATGTATCAGCGAAAAGTTCGCAACGATTTTTATAGAAACTTTTGTAGAGGAATTGAAAAATTATTAACACTTCGATAGCCAGATCGTGAAAAGAAGATTATTTTGTGACACTTATAGCAAAAATATAAGCTTTGAGATTACAATTAAATTATAGTGTGACTTTTAATAGAGTAATTTTTAACACGCTGGTTCTTTTGAACCAATGTGGCTCCAATAAACGATTTTCATTGGAAACTTGTTCCCGTTGCGCCTCTGATTCTTCGATGTACTATATTATATATATATTCGAACGAAGATTCTCGCGGTTGTAGGTATGGGTAATATTAGATTCTTGAGCTCTCCACGATGTTGGACAGAAATTCACGAAAGAATTGACTTCTCGACGTTTCGATGACATCTCAATCATCTTCTTCAGTTGTGTCGTAGTGAAGCGTCAACCTGAAACAACTCCTGAAGAAGATGATTGAGATGTCATCGAAATGTCGAGACACCGATTCTTTCGAGAATTTCTGTCCAACATCGCGGAGAGTCCGAGAATCTAATATTACCCATATATACTTATATATATATATATATATATAGCTATAAATAATATAAGTTAAAAGTAATTTTGATGGAGTCTGTGATTGATTAACATAATCACCGATGGTTGATATGTAACCCTTTTCCACATTAATTTTCGTATTCCGTATACGTATTTCGACAACTAAGCTGTCATCAGCAGATAATTAAACAGTGTCGCACCTGGAAAACTACGGCAAAGTACCTGCATGAAAAAAATTCCGCACACGATCTGTACCGTTGAAAGCCAAAACATACAGTGCATTCATATAGTGCCAAAGCATACAGTGTGCGTTTTGACGCAAGGTCGGGCCTGTAGGACTTCCCAGCCAAAAGAGTCCAATAAAACTCAGATATGAGCTGCGGTGTGAGGCCTTGCATTGTTACGGAGTAGCAAAATTACCTCTATCAGCATGCCGCATCTTTTGCTTTGAATCGCTCTGCGTAGCTTTCGCAGGGTTTAGTCGTGGGCTACCGCATTTATGGTGGTTCCGCATTGCATGAAGTCAACCAACAAAGCACTATGCCCGTCCCAAAATACGGACGCCATTATCTTTCGCTGGGATAGGGTCTGTTTGACCTTGACCCTTACAGAAAAGTTGCTTCGATTCGGGCGTGACATGTGAAAACTACGTTTCGTCTCCCGTTATGATATGACTCATCTTGGCGTCACCTTCGTCGTTATAACGAATCAAAAAATTCAGCGAACATTCAAATTTTTTGTTTTTGTGGTCTTCCATTAGGAGTTTAGGAACCCAACGGGAGCACAGTTTCTTAAACTTCAAATTTTCGGAAACAATCTTGTACAGCACTGACCTCGACACTTCAGGTAAGTCGTTTGGAAGAGTGTTTATGGTAACCCGTCTATTCTGAGAACACAGATGGAGAACCGAAATAGGTCTCATCATGAACGTTGCTGCAGCCAGCTTTGAGGTCTCTGACTAACTTACGTACCTTGCCTTCACACATGGCAGCAGTTCTGTAAACTTCACAAATCTGCCAGTGAATGTCTGCGACCAAATGTCGCACGGGGCGAACGATTCGATCATCTTGAACATTTAAAGACGCAGAACAGACCGTACAACTTACCTGCACAGCTGCAACTGAGCACAGTTATTCCCAAGAGATGCAGGTACACGACGCAAGTACTTGTTTCAGCGCGCGCGCCTCCTATTAATGTATACAACAAAACGACCCATATTTAAAAAACACACCTCGTATACGATATTGCAGACTGACAGTCTGTGTATTTCAGAAATATGTACATTTATCTTTACCGAAGGGTACAATAATATGTATTTAAAATATATTATTCATCATAACCGAGTACTGATTTAATTTAATTATCAGATACTGTACATTAAAAGCTCAAGTATTGGTTTATTTTTGTTCCACATTCCCTAAAAAAAAGCCCTAGACTATGGTATTCATATTTTATTGACTATTAATGAATCCCCAAGACTGTACGTATATGTATATATAATACCAATATCTATATGTGTAGGCATCTTTTATAACACCTATATTGCTATCAATACTAATTAAAAGTTAAAATTTTGCCGTGTCACGGTTCCCTTTAATATTGAATAACATTTATGCACAACATAATAACTTCCATTAACCAAATTATGTTGCTGCATAAAGCGATGTATAAATTGAATTCTCGCAAAAGCGAATCCACAACAAAGGAATATTTTGAACGAAAAAAATTGATACCTCGCATTATGTATTTAATGAATTGTGGGAATTATTACACAAGACCTCTTTAATTTAGTCGAATTCACTAAGGCAACAGTAATATTTGTAGAAATTTAAATTTCGTTCATTTCTCAAGAGGTTTTCTTCCACACTTTTAATTGGAAATGTCTACTCCTGTTTCATAGGTTTGTACAATTAACAGATTGATACACTATTTCACCAAAATAAATTTAATACACGCATACAAATAGGCATTTGATAATTTGCAATAACTTTTCAAAAATACCAATTTTTGCGTGTACACCATTTGGGCGAAATTTAATTTTACTCAAAATAGAAACCTTGGAATTTGGTCTGATGAGAACTTATATAAGGTAATAGTTCTGAAATAACAGACTGCGAATTTTTATATTATTTATAGCAAAATCATTACAAACTTGGAGGTAATCCATCTACACAGCCAAAAGTTTAAATATTGCTATTAATTTTCAAGTCTCTCATTGTCTTAAAATTATATCAAGAGAGTTAGATAAATTTCAATTTCGACGTCGTTTTGAGGACCTATAAAAGAGTGAGCATCTGAACATTTGCTAATTTATAATAGCTTTACAAAATGTCAATTTTTGTGAATATACTCTTGAAAAAAGTTTAAACTTTCGCCAAAGTAAAAGGTTTTGAATTTTGACGTTCTAGTAAGTTAAACAATAGTTCTTAACTTGTAAAAAACACGCACACTACTTTTGTAGCGAAATCATTTAAGAATAATCCATTTACAAATTCAAAAGTAAACATTTCATTATGACTTTTCAAGTCTTATATCCTCTCAAGAATAAGCCAAAGGAGTTTGTTAAATTTCAACTTCGAAATCGTTTTCAAGATCTTCGAAAATGTCAATTTTTGTGGGTTTTGAAAAAAATCGAAATTTTGACCAAATTAGAAAGTTTTGAATTTTGACTTTCTAATACGTAAAACAACAGTTCTGAACTAGCAAAACACAAACTCCACACTTTTTATAGGGAAATCCAACAACCTTTAGAGATAATCCATTTACACATTCAAAAGTAACATTTTATTATGACTTTCTAGGTCCTTATATCCTGTCAAGATTAAACCAAAAGGGTTTGTTAAATTTCAACTTCAAAATCGTTTTTAGGACCTTAGAAAATGTCTGCACGAAGACATTTATTAATGTGCAATGACTTTTGCAAAATACCAATTTTTGCGAGTATACCCCTTTGAAAAAAATCGAATTTTGACCAAATTAGAAAGTTTTGAATTTTGACTTTCTAATACGTAAAACAACAGTTCTGAACTAGCAGAACACAAACTCCATACTTTTTATAGGGAAATTCAACAACCTTTAGAGATAATCCATTTACACATTCAAAAGTAACATTTTATTATGACTTTCCAGGTCCTTATATCCTGTCAAGATTAAGCCAAAAGCGTTTGTTAAATTTCAACTTCAAAATCGTTTTTAGGACCTTAGAAAATGTCTGCACGAAGACATTTATTAATGTGCAATGACTTTTGCAAAATACCAATTTTTGCGAGTATACCCCTTTGAAAAAAATCGAATTTTGACCAAATTAGAAAGTTTTGAATTTTGACTTTCTAATACGTAAAACAACAGTTCTGAACTAGCAGAACACAAACTCCATACTTTTTATAGGGAAATTCAACAACCTTTAGAGATAATCCATTTACACACTCAAAAGTTAACATGTTATTATGACTTTCCAGGTCCTTATATCCTGTCAAGATTAAGCCAAAAGCGTTTGTTAAATTTCAACTTCAAAATCGTTTTTAGGACCTTAGAAAATGTCAGCAGGAAGACATTTATTAATGTGCAATGACTTTTGCAAAATACCAATTTTTGCGAGTATACCCCTTTGAAAAAAATCGAATTTTGACCAAATTAGAAAGTTTTGAATTTTGACTTTCTAATACGTAAAACAACAGTTCTGAACTAGCAGAACACAAACTCCATACTTTTTATAGGGAAATTCAACAACCTTTAGAGATAATCCATTTACACATTCAAAAGTTAACATTTTATTATGACTTTCCAGGTCCTTATATCCTGTCAAGATTAAGCCAAAAGCGTTTGTTAAATTTCAACTTCAAAATCGTTTTTAGGACCTTAGAAAATGTCTGCACGAAGACATTTATTAATGTGCAATGACTTTTGCAAAATACCAATTTTTGCGAGTATACCCCTTTGAAAAAAATCGAATTTTGACCAAATTAGAAAGTTTTGAATTTTGACTTTCTAATACGTAAAACAACAGTTCTGAACTAGCAGAACACAAACTCCATACTTTTTATAGGGAAATTCAACAACCTTTAGAGATAATCCATTTACACATTCAAAAGTTAACATTTTATTATGACTTTCCAGGTCCTTATATCCTGTCAAGATTAAGCCAAAAACGTTTGTTAAATTTCAACTTCAAAATCGTTTTTAGGACCTTAGAAAATCTCAGCAGGAAGACATTTATTAATGTGCAATGACTTTTGCAAAATACCAATTTTTGCGAGTATACCCCTTTGAAAAAAATCGAAATTTTGACCGAATTAAAAAGTTTTGAATTTTGACTTTCTAATACGTAAAACAACAGTTCTGAACTAGGAGAACACAAACTCCATACTATTTATAGCGAAATCCAAAATACCAATTTTTGCGGATATACTACCCCTTTGAAAAAAATCGAAATTTTGACCAAATTAAACAGTTTGAATTTCGACTTTCTATTACGTATAAGACAACAGTTCAGAACTAGCAGAACACAAACTAACCACTTTTTATTGCGTTCAGATCATGGTTACACAATTATCTATTTGACAAGACGACACGGCTCTGTTCTTTTGTTCCCATTTAGAATCTTTATACGCATATTTCTTGGCACAATTACAACAATTCAGAATATTTTGAATATTTTTTATTCAATATGCAATGCAGAACGTGCTTTTCGATATATTTATATGTTAAATAGAAAAATAACTTCGAAAAATGAAGTGTACAGAAGTTTTTGTGACATTCGACGTTAGAATGTTAAGCAAATTTTCTTGTAGTTGCAAATAAGTTTTCATATTGTCATTAGAGGTGCTTAGAACTTTGTTCAATTTAAGTAAAGAAACTACCGTATGTTCTAATGATATTCAACGTTCACGGTGTATACGAACACTTTTGTGACCGACTGTATTTCTGAATCTGATGACATTGTAACGAAATATTTACAATTTCTATTAAATAATATATATGCAATGCTTATACATTTATCTTAATAAGAGAATTGAGACTACATACACACAATTTAATTAAATGGTAGGCATTAAAGCTATAAATACCTAAATGGGAACAGTTAGATACATTTCAGAAACAATACATTTGCCGCTTCATATACAAACTCATTTACAAAAACGGATGGTCATTTAAAAGTTTCCTTGTTTTGCTTTGTTAAAAAGTTTGTGACACCTTTTCTCTCTCACATTACTGTTATTTACTTCGTTCCGGGCCTTGAATGTTTAAAAGGATTCCTTGACTCTTAACCTACATCTAATCGTAATTGCGCTTTAATCACTAAAAAAGAAGTTATCTGTTTTAAAGGCTATGTCATGGCGGATTATTAGCAACATTTAGTGGTAAAGATGTATGAAGGCGTGAAGCTGACATAACAAGAAACTAACAAATCGTTATTATAATATTAAAGTATGTTTATCAAAATGTCAATTTGAAAAATTTTATTAGTTAAAACTTGCGAATTCCACGTTCAAAGTTTATTAAAAGCTATTTAACAATAGCGACAACTAAGTTGTCGTCATCAGCAGATAATTAAACAGTGTCGCACCTGGAAATATTCCAAGTGCGACACTGTTGTTTCACGTTGATGTTTCGCATCGTTGATGTGATGATATAAACGATATAAATACACCTCTCTGCTCTCCACTACTGATAAATCTCTGCGAGTGAACCAATATTCGTACATTGCCTTGCTACTCAGAGTACCTTTCTCTATTCTATTGTACTATATTTGTGCATACAGCAATTTAGTCTTCTTGACATTACGTATATTACATACTAAAAAGTGTTCCAATAATACATTTCGTTTTCAATAGTCCGCCATTTTAACAGTTATCATGACTCAACCTGTAACTACTTGACAGATTACAAGTAAAAATTACGCCATTAATAAAAATGGAACGATATACACTCCAAAAACGCACCGAAATTATTAAAATTCACTCCAAAAATGGTAAAAATTTCGCGGTCACAGGTTGCAAAGCTAAAGCATCTTTAGGTCGTCGTGCAGCATTTTCTCGGCCAGCAATTGCGAAACTTGTGAAAACATTTGATCTGTTAGTAATATAAACAACTGAGAATATTGCTATTGTAGCCCATAGTGTTGAGGAAAACCCAGGTTTGTCTATTTCTCGTCATTCTTTGGAATTGGGCATTGCACAAACGACATTACACCGTATTTTGCATAAAGACTTAGGTCTTAAGGTTTCTAAAGTGCAGTTAACAGAAAAACTCACGCCTACCGACCATCAACAATGTCGTGTCTTTGCTGATTGGGTCCTTGAAATGCATCAAGCTGATCTGGAATTTCGATGAAAAATCATCATGAGTGATGCTTAAAAAGGCCGTTTTTTTTCATCCTCGGAAAGACCCTTTAACAAGCAGAATTGTCAACTGCATATATGACATTTGTAGTTGGTATAAACATGGTAGCGCGCTGGAATTGTTACCGAAAATGCATTGGTCTGGCGGGCAAATATAATTTTTGTAAAAGTCTGCAACTTTTTACTAATGACAATAATGAGGCTGGAGCAATTGTTGCGGTGAATGGATTGCGCTATCGAACGATGAATAATGATTTTGTATGACTGGAATTGGAAAATATTGATGTGGACGGCGTTTATTTTTAACAATACGGTGTAATGTGCCCGCTCTTTTGCGTGAAAAGTTTGCTGACCGTGTGATTTCTCGAAGAGGCGATCACAATTGGCCACCGAGATCTTATGATTTAACACTTTTATACTTTTTTCTTTGGGTCTACGTGAAAGATAAGGTCTATGCCAATGGCCCACAATCGATTCAAAATCTTAAAGACGGAATTTGTGAAGTTATCGAGGATATACAGCCGCAAATGTGCGAATTGGTGATGGGAAATTTCATGAAAAGATTATGGTCCTGCAAGCGTAGCCGTGGTAGTCATTTGGCTGATATTGGTTTCCATTATTAATGGCATACCATCCTCTTTACAATTAAATAAACATCCGATGATTTCGTCACCCAATGCATAAAAAATTGCACAATAATGCGTATTATTTGCCATATCATACCATTACAAACTTGCATTGTATTTTTAGTAAATGAATTGTTTTTCAAACCACCGAAAGCTTGCAACAAGTCGGGTGGTCCTATTCATGTTGCGCGGAGTGTACATATTTATAATTGCTTCTTTCTCTCTAACTGCCAATAAATAACTTTATCATTATTATTTACATTTCGAATTTATGATCGAGATATCTATAATACAATTGAAGAACGCTCTATATATATACCTCGTAAAATTTTTCAGCGAAATCTATTCACCAAAACACAGCCCTTATTCTTTATTCCGTTCACTCATTTCACTTTCCCTTCAAAAATGATCAAACAATTCCTGGTCGAAAATATACGAATCCCATGCTATTGATAAAAACATTGGGAGAACGTAGAAAATTTTCTTTTATGTTCCCTCGATTTTTTTCTGTATCCGTTTGCTTTTCCAGCAAATCAAAATTCAACGTTGTCTGTATTAGGTGGGTCTCTTCAATTTACGACTCCTCGATGTTGTCGTTGCGGAAAAGCTCTCCCGTCTTTTTTTTATTTATCTTGACCCGCGCGAATGTTAACTGAACGATGAAAAATTAATATCGTTTCTTATTGTTATTACAAATGTTACCGATCTGTCTTTTTTTATTCTATATGAAAATCACTTATTTTTTCTTTGTTTGTTACAGGTCGTTTCCTGCGCTAATAAGGTAAGTTAGAAATCCATGAATATAAGCATGTAAGCCCTTGACGCTTAAGAGTGTAATGAAGTTATTAATATATTTCTATTTATAATAAAACGACTCGTATTCTACTGCCTTCCAAATACTTTGCACAAAATTATTTAATAAAATGCTAGTTTTACTGGCTTGCGTTATACTGCCACCGTACCAATTTATCTTATAACAAGATAGAGTGAGGAAGAAACACATATTAATTAAATAAAAAGTCGTTATATATATATATATATATATATATATATATATATATATATACATATTACTGTGGGCAAAAAATAGTAAGACTTTGTTCATAATTTTTAAATTCTTAATTTATTCTTCCAAATCTATTTCGTCCCCCTCAAAGTAATCCCCCCCTGGCCTCAATACACTTGTGCCAACGTTTCTTCCAATTCTCGAAACAGTTGTTAAAGTCAATTTCAGGAATAACCTTCAATGCGCGTAGCGATTCGCGTTTAATGTCTTCAATTGACTCAAAACGGTTTCCCCAGAGCGGTCGTTTGAGTATGCTGAATTACCAGAAGTCACACGGAGCTAAATCAGGCGAATACGATGGTTGCGGCACGATATTGGTTGAAAATTTGGCGAAAAACTCACGAAGAATTAATGCAATATGCAACGGTGTATTATAGTGGTGCAAAAACCAAGAGTTGTCGGCCCATAATTCTGGCCTCTTTTTACGAATAGCATTGCGCAAACGACGCATAACACTCAAATAATATTCTTTGTTGACAGTTTGGCCGGTCAGAAGGAATTCGGAGTGCACCACACCTCAATAATCGAAGAAAACTGTCAACATAACCTTGATTTTTGACTTGTTTTGACGTGGTTTCGGCTCACCTTTGATACGATATTCGGGCGATTGATCGTCTGTTTCCGGGTCGTAAGCGTAGATCCAAGTCTCATCTTCAGTTATGATGCCTTACATTTTGTCTTGATAGTCGGAAAGCATTGTTTCACAGACGTCAACGTGACGCTGTTTTTCGAAAAAATTGAGTGATTTTGGAACAAACGTGGTTTCACTTTTCTTAGGCCCAAATGATCTTTGAAAATAGTTTTCATTGATCCTTCCGATATTCCAACGATGCCAGTAAGGTCTCTGACTGTTAATCGTCGATTCTCAAGCACCAATTGCTTGATTCTATTGACGTGTGGATCATCAATTGATGTTGATGACCCTCCTGGACGTGGTTCGTCATCAACGCGTTCTCGACCCTCTTTGAATAATTTGTACCATTCAAAAATACTTGCTCGCAACAAACAATTATCACCGAAGGCCTTTTGCAACATTCTGGCACGTTTCGGCACCAGAAATTTGATTCCGTACACAAAATTTAATGGAACTTCTTTGTTGAATAATTTCACTCATTGTAAAAATCGCCGAATGCACTTTTTGTACTTCAGAAAGACAAGCGTATACTAAACACTAATGATTATTTTGATGTGACATTTGGCACAGATGTCACTGACTGTCATACCAACCTAGAAAAAAAATATTTCGACGAATGGGTTTTCGCGCGAAATTTAAATTAAAAAGTCTTGTTATTTTTTGCCCACAGTAGTATATACGCACTCATTACGAATGCACCACTGGGCGCATCCATTTCGTATTGATGGCAATTTGACAGTTGATATTTATGCTTCGTTGTGACGTAAAAAGTTTTTGACATTAATTGTTTACAATCATGGAATGGAGCGACATCGAAAATCATATTATTATAGTTGACCTACTAAAATGCAACATGGAAAAAGCCGATATCTTTAGGACGTTGCGACTGCTTGGAATCACTCGCAATTTTGTGTATCGTACTGGGAAGTTGTTTGAGGATACTGGTGAAGTACGAGACCGTCAAAGATCCGACCGTCCGCGCACTGTGAGAACTTCGAACGCGATCAAAGCCTTGAAAAAACGAATCGACCGAAAACCGCTGCGAAAACAGAAAATCTTCTCACGGGAAATGCAAATTTCGCAAAAATCCATGTCTCGCATTATCAAAGAAGATTTGGAACTCAGCGCGTACAAGCGACACACTGAACACCTGCTCACGACCGCATTGAAGGAAAAACGCAAGCGAAAATCGAAAACGTTACTCAGCACAGACAAATTCTGTTTACAGACAAGAAAATCTTCACCGTAGAAGAATCGTTCAATAAACAGAACGAACGTGTGTATGCTCGGTCATCCAGAGAAGCATCCCAACTCATCCCGAGGGTTCAAAGTGACCACCATCCCGCGTCTGTAATGGTATGGTGGGGAGTGAGCTACGATGGCGTTACCAAGTTCCATTTTTGCGAGAAAGGAGTAAAAACATCGGCCAAAGTATATCAATCGACCGTCTTGGAACCCATTGTGAAGCCTCTCAACCAATCAATATTCACCAATAAGCTATGGACTTTCTAGCAAGACTCTGCTTCAGTTCACAAAGCAAAAACTACTCAACTGTGGCTCAAAAACAACGTTTCGGGACATCACATCAACGGATGATTGGCCAGCTGGTAGTCCAGACCTCAACCCGTTGTATTACAAGTTGTGGTCCGTACTAGAGAGCATGGCTTGCTCTACTCGACTCCCAAATATCGAGTCGTTGAAGCGAGCCCTTATCCGTGCAGTGGACAATTTCTCCATGCATGAAGTGCGTGTCGCGATCGATGAGTGGCCACATCGTCTCAAGTCGTGCTGGAAGGCAAATGGAAGTCATTTCGAATAAGTTGTTCTAAGATTTGTAGCCATTGGATAACCCAATAAAAACAAAAAAAAAATTTTAAATATTAATTCGTTTCCATTTGGCATCAATTTTTCTGTGTACCAATATTTATGACTTGACTAGGTATATATATATATAAAGTGTATGATATTGGAAAGAGATGAGGATCTCCTGGAGGCTTGGGACAACGAGTGTGCTTTACTCCCTAGTGAGACTTGGTAGAACTGGTTTAAATATTGGTTTCGGAGGATGGAGAGGTGTATTAAGTGTAGAGGAAATTACTTTGAAAAAATTAAATAAAGAAAGTTGTATTGTAAAACTTTCCTAGTACCCTTTGTATTGTCTTCATCTATTATTTCAATTGTCCTTACCGAAACCCAGGTATAAAGGCAAGGCGAATCTATCGATAATATGTGATTCCCCATTTATGGCCGTTAGCGTACATATATATAAAACTGTATATATATATAAACATAATTTTTTCATGCATATGTATTATCATTACGCACACAACAAAGCATAACTTGAACGTACATATATCTCGACAGCTAAAAATTTTCTTTTACACAATTTACATTTTTTTTTGTTGGTCTTTCTATTTCCGGCGTCGCTCCAAGATAAATTACCGTCACCCTCTACCTTTTTTCGTAAAGGTGCTTTGAAAAGGATCCCAGCTGTGAACACATAAACATTTTATAACGTGACACATCGTAAAGACTCAAGACCTAATTCACGTTAGCACCGAAAATGGGAGCTTATAATAAATAAAATACGGCGAGTCGATCTGTTTGATATTTTCTTACTAACGAAGGTCGGTCTCCGAATAATACCTTTGAGTAAAACAATCTCTTCGACGCATATTATAACGGAAATTCTACAAGATGGAACGAAAATGATTTATATGGCGAAAATTATTTGTGTTTAGTTCTAAAGAGTGTTTCAAATTGTGCGTTTTTTTAAAAAATAAGTAAAATATAGATGGCGCACTGAATTTGTCTGGGTATGTGGGCATTTAAAAAGTGTGATGTATATGACACTTATAAAAATGGCTTCGTACACGGTACAACAACGCGTTCAAATTGTTGAATTATTTTATGAAAATCAGCGTTCTGTGAAAAGAATTTTTAGAAAATTACGTGAATTTTATGGTTTACACAATCGTCCATTTGAAAGCACTATTGGTCATATTATTAAAAAATTTCAAGAGACCGGTTCCGGGGAAGATCAAAGAAGTGAAAAATACAGTCGTAGTGGTCGTTCACAAGGAAATATTGGTTTGGTTCGTGAAAGTGTTGCTGAAGATCCTGAAATGTCCGTTAGACAACGTTCACAACAACTTGGACTTGGTGGATCAACAACATGGCGTATTTTACACAAGGATTTAGCTCTGAAGGCATATAAGGTTGAAATAACATAGTAACTGAAGCCATTAGATCATTTAAAACGTCTTTCATTCGTCAATTTCATCAATGAACAACCAGCTGATTTTTCTCAAAAAATAATGTTTTCCGATGAGGCACATTTTGAACTTGGTGACTATGTTAATAAACAATATCGCCGAATCTGGGGTGAGGCAAATCCACGAATTATTCATGAGAAACCTATGCTTCTTAAACGAATCTCAAGAAACGGTGATGTTAATTGGCCACCAAGATCATGTGATTTGACACCGTTAGACTATTTTCTTTGAGATTATGTGAAAAGTCAGGTTTATAAAAACAATTCACAATCAATTCCTGCTTTGAAAGATGAAATTATTCGTGTCATTGATGAGATAGAGCCTCAATTATGTCAAAGTGTCATTGAAAATTTTAACAAAAGAGTGGACGTCTGTGGAGCTGCAAGAGGAGGCCATTTGGCAGATATTAGTTTTCGCATATAAATGTCATAACTGATACTTCAATTACCAATAAAACGTTTTTGAAAGTGAATGCAAATTATGTGTTATTTATTCTTTAAAAAAACTTCGAAATTCGAAACACCCTTTAGTTTACAAAGAAATATACAAATGCATCAATACCATGGATATTGTTACAGCGGAAACACGGTATTGAAAACAGCCACGTTCATGATCCAGTACAGTTTTTCATAAGCCGTAGTTTAACGTGCAAAGGGGGTAACACGATCCTTTCTTTGTACAAGAGAGTATCTAAACATAACCGGAAGGGCAGCATTGTAATTGAGATTTACCTAGCACGCATTACTGCCGCTATGTGTACGTAATGCAACTTGTTCTGCGTTCGGTGCAGTCGGTTCTTTCTCCGAACAAGGTTGTGTCTTGTTACAATGCATTTTTTTGTAAAAGCATTTTCATTTGCTCGTCATTTTTTTTTGTAATATCGGACATAAGTGAAGAGTCTGTGAAATTTGGAAGTTCTGAGAAGACATCCTAACAATGTGCGACGGAAGAGCGCCGATTTGTGGTAGATGAGCGAATGGTTTTTCCACCACGACAATGCACTTGCTCGCACAGTTAGTTCTTGGTTAAAAACAGCATGACTCCTTTTGTCCCACATCTCCTACTCACCTGATCTTGCTCCGTGAGATTTTTTTGTTTCCGCGAATGAAGAAGGAAGTGAAAAGACATCATTTTAACGAAGTGAAAGAGGCAACAGCTTGCAACCATACAGAAGAGTTCGAACAATATTTTCAAAAATTGAGGCGTTAAGGTTGTTTTATAAAGAAAATACAGATTTTAAGAGAATTTTTAGAGAAGTTCCGGTTATTTTGGCGTACTCCTTCGTATATTAAAAACTGGTATTGTACGTTTTCTTTTCCTGATATAAAGTTCTGTCGTAGTGGTCACTTCTATCTACTATAATGGTTTTCCCTCTCAAGACTGTCTTAAAGATAAAACATTTGATGTAATCTGATCCCATACCCAAACTTATTTCAATAACTTTAAAATCTGCACAAGTATTCCAGGAATAGTCTTCTATAACAAACTGTTCAGGCTTTCGTAAGTACTGGAATGAAAAGGTAAAATTTTCCATTACATTACGAAACTTCTTTCAGACTGGTTTTTGACGAATCTATGAATAATCTTCATGAACGTGACGTATCCCGAAAGTTTCGAGAAATTTTATATTCCAGTAAACCAAATTGAAACAAGATGCTTGTCAGTATTTCCTCGGTAACAGAGCTAAGCCAATACTCACGTTTCGAATAATTTGTACTTCGTTTATGCTATTTAATTTTGTCAATTACTAACTCAGAGTGACAACGTTTTTGGCCAATTTTACTTTACGTGGTATTAATGTCAAATTCAAATCCTTTTTAATTACGTTAAATTTTTAGATATACGAGGTATGGTAATTAAATAATAAGACTTCGCTCCTTCCACCGCGCAGCCGCATCGGGCATGGCTATAATTGGAATAACATTGACCTTGATACTTCCCAAGTAACAATTTGTAGTTTCGTCTCTCTGTCTGCTTTAGTTTACTTTCGAGATTTAATTGTAAAGGACACTGTTACTTAGTAGTGCCGTGATAATGGTTGACATAAAAATCGAGCAGCGAATTAACCTGAAATTCCGAACTAAAGAAATCATCAACCGAATATTTGCAACTGCTAATGGAGGTGTTTGGTGATAATGTTATGTTACGTGTGCGAGTTTTTGAATGGCACAAGCGGATCGCAAGACTGAAAAACGCACCAATGGGCAAGTCGAAATCGAAGGCAAGGCTGATCGTTTCTCTTTTCAATATCAAAGATGTTATAATGACTGACTGGGAGTCTAAAGGTCAAAATGTTAATCAAAAATACTGCAAAGAAGTCCTAATCAAGCTGAGGGAAAGAGTACGGAGAAAAAACCAGATTTGTGGAAAAACGACTGATGGATTCTGCAACAAGACAACGCAGCAGCTCACAATGCCTTATCTGTGAAGCAATTTTAGCTGACAAGTGCATTACTGTGCTTGATCATCCTCTGTATTCGTCAGATCTCGCACTATGTGACTTCTATCTGTTCCATAAAGTAAAAAGTGCATTAAAGGGAACACATTTTCAGTCTATTGAATGTGTAAAAGCAAAAACAGCAGAGTTGGTGAAGAGGCTGTCGACTGATGAGCTACAGCATTGATTCGAGCAAATGAAGACACGTATGCAGCCGTGTACATATAGAGGAGGCGAGTATGTTGAAGGGGATAATATTTAAACATACACTTATTTGCAATAAATTTCTCACACGTGTCGCTACTTAATTGCCGCACCTCGTACTAGCAAAAGTTGAAGTAATCCTTTTAGTTTCTTATTTATAATTTAACATTTCCATAAATGCGAATATCGATATTAAACTCTATTTTATATTTCGTTTTATTTTTGTCTGTTTCAACCTGTTCTCTTTGACGAATATGCTATACATTAACCTGCCTAGCTGGAATACACGCCAACGTATGTAATGTTCGGAGAAAATTTGTGTCGGGTGAAATTTAAACTGAACATGGATAAACATGGAAATGACAACCCATAATGTAGTCACGATAATTCACTACCGCAGTAGTTATTGAAGTTGCGCCATTTATCGATGTACAACTTCAATTTTAATCAGCAATTGCGCCATTTATCGATGTACAACTTCAATTTTGATCAGCAATTGAAAATTTATACCGATTCCCGCATGTACAGTTCAATCATAAAAATCAAAGGCGTCTACTCTGTTAACTTTTCAATATGCATTATAATTCATATGAAATATTCATGTTGTCCACCGAAAACAGAACGCAATTTCGGTCGATGTACGTCAGCCACCTGTAATCTAACTATTCAAACAGAATTACTGTAAATATTTGTGTAAAGGTACAAATTACGTACATATGTGATTTTATTACTTTTGATATTATATAGTATTGTATATTTTATCTTCCGTTAAGACAACTAGTACGGCCTCCGTCTGCAAACCTAAAACCTGCACAGGTGTTAAAAATTTCAATCAGAGAATAACTGCCTTAAAAATGATGCTTTCATTCAATAACTTAAGCAATTCCTATATTTATTACTGTACAATAAGAAACAAATTGATTGGATCAATGGATCAAGTCCTGAAGTCATTCCTATTTACTTTACTAAATTGCGATGTGATGTGTTATCCATTCCACATATGAATATAAAAAAAAATAATATTAGAAGGGCAATCTGGTACGTAGACTTCCGTGGTCGTGGTCCATACTATCTGGTTCTGGGCTTCCGGGCTGGAACCGCGTCACTGATATAACTGCCGACGTTTCGTTTCGTACCCACTCATATGGAACATCTTCAGGGCTCAACTACTGCTACTGTCTGTCGCACCATGGAGATTGAATCAGAAGGATCCCTTCCGTTCCTTGACGTCTTGGTGAATCGTCGTCTGAATGTTTCACTAGGACATACAGTTTACTGAAAATCCACACACACTGACCGGTATCTTAACACCCTCTCCCTTGAAACAGGGCGTTATCAATTCCGTAGCCCAAAGAGCTTTCAACATATTTGACCAGCATTCTCTATCCCAGGAATTAAGTCATGTTACCAAAGCTCTTATATACAACAATTTCTCCAAACATAATATTCAACAAACCATAGATCGACATCTTAATCCCAAAGTCCCACAACTCAATACATTACATACATCATCTCTCCCCTTCTCTAAAGCCCATCTACCCTATTCACAAGGTGTTACTGACCGCATCAGTAGGGGACTTCTCAAAAACAGAACTGACGATGTCTTAAATATTTCCATTTAAATGATATTCGCGTTTATGTTACGAGGGTAGCCGTTTATATTTTGGGAATAGCAAACAAAAAAAGAATTTTATTATCGAAAATAGTTTTATTGCTTTTCAAAATATTCTCCTTGAAAATCAATGCACTTTTGCATTTGTTTAAACCAATTCGAAAAGCATTGCTGTCACTGTGAAGGCAGTATCTCCAAAATATAAGTTTCGAATGCCTCAACTGCCTCTTCTGGCGTAGAAAACCGTTGACCACGAAATTTGTCTTCACCTGTGGGAACAAAAAGAAATCACAGGGTGCTAGATCAGAGCTGTGCGGCGGATGGCTCATATCAATTCAATGTTATGCCGACCTGTGAGAACTGGCATTGTCATGGTGGAGAATGATCTATCCTTTTAGGTTTGCTTTCCTTATTTCTTCAAAAACTTTTGGCAAACAAATAGTTGTGTGCTATTCGGAATTGACCGTTCTACAACTCTCTAAAGGCACGGTTGCAACGTAACCGGCTTATTCAAAAAAGCAGGCGACCATTTGTTTCGATGTGCTTCGAGCGCGATCAACTTTTGTTGGTTTTGGCTCATCTTGGAATACCCGCACAGTCGAATGCTGTTTACTATCGGGCTCATATGTATAGATTCAAGATTCATCACCTGTGACGACTTTATAAATATTCTTTGAAGCATCGCCATTGTAGTTTTTGTGCATTTCTAGGCACCAATCGACGCGAGTCCTTTTTTGAGCGATCGTCTAATTATGTTGAACCCAACGTGAACATGACTTCTTAACGGCTGAATGTTCATGCAGGATCTTATGCATGCTGGTGCTACAAATACCTAGAGATACCTCGATCTCGCGGTATGTCACATGATGGTCGGGCATTATCAATTCAGACACTGCATTAATATTTTCCGATACAATAACATTTGTGGGATGACCTTCACGAAATTCATCGTCCAAAGAACGCCGTCCAAGTTTGAATCCACTGTACCAATGATGTACTGTAGTTTTCGATTGTGCTTCATCACCATATAAAGAATTCATCTCGCCGATGCATTCTTGTTGAGATAATCCACGCCGAAAGTAATGAAAAATAATTGCACGAAAATGTTCGCGAGTTAATTCCATTTTTTCACTGACATAAAGTTTTCAATTTACTATCAACAATAGAAGTAGCGACCGGATAATAAAACTGTCAAAGTAAATATATTGTCAAAAATGACAAATTTCACGATGCAATTATCAGACCGGACGCAACATTAACAGTGTTGCCATTTCCCGAAATATAAACGGCTACCCTCGTAAAATAAGCTCAACTAATTTACCCTATTTTAACGTACTCAGTGTTCCAAGGAAGTCAATTACCCCAAATTACAGATGCGAAGCGAATTAATCGAATAAAAAAAATTTTAAGATCGTTAACAAATTACAATTAAAGGAAGTGCATTGACATAACTAAAATCAACGATCAAGGTATTAAAAACCATTACAGTGTTCTTGCAAAGATTAATTGCGATTTATGTACCGATGGATTCGCCTCGTAATAATTTAAATTGACCTGCGACAGAACAGTAACGTTTAAATTTAACATTTATATCAATTAAACTTTAATTAAGTGCAACAATTCTAAAGATTAATCAATGTTATTCCGTATCATTTAGATATTTTCGCCAATTACGGGCTATATAATTTACTATCGTATTGTATAGAGTAATCCTATTGCGGTTTCAACGGGCCATATTAACTTCAAATGAGTGTAAAAGAGACAGGTGACCGAATTCAATTTGGCCGACGCAATATAAAGTTTGCCAAATGTGTCTCCTTGTCAGATTAAATCTTCTGCATTTAATATGGTGTTATAAATGATGTCGTGTTGCATAAATAAGGGAATATCAAAAAATAATATTATAAAGGTGTCCAAAAATTCACGCAAGATTTGCATTAAATGGAAAACATAGTTTTTATTCTTTTGATTGTTATTTTTTTATGAAATCATAAAGTACACAGGATAGGGTTATTAATGGAATAACACTTCGGGCAAATGGCCTCCACGGTTTTACATGCACATACGCACTCGTTTGTCGAAATTTTCCATGACCATTATGCATAAATGTGACTGAATTTCGTTGATGCAGCAATTCTGATCACCGAAACGAGAGAGTACACGACTTAGAAATGTCTCATGCAGAAATTGAATTGTTTCACGGGCTGTATGGCATGTGGCACCATCTTGTTGAAACCACATATTGGCAACATCAATATCATCCAATTTCAGCAGAAAGAACTGTGTTATCATGTCGCGATATCGAGCACCAGTAACAATCACTGCTTGCCCAGCCTCATTTTCAAAAAAGTATGATCCAATTATGCCTCCAGCCTAAAATCCACACCAAACAGTGACACGTTGTGGATGCATTTGATTTTCGACAATCACATGTGGGTTCTCAGAACCCCAAAAGCGGCAATTTTGGCGATTAACAAAGCCATCAAGGTGAAAATGTGCTTCATCCCTTAGGATGATTTTGCTCGAAAAATCAACATCCATTTGTTGATGTTTAATAATCCATTCAACAAACTCTCTTCGCTGTGCATGGTCATTAGGCTTCAGTTTTTGTGTTAATTGAATTTTGTAAGCATGGAGATACAGATCTTTAGTGAGTATACGCTGTAGAGAGCTTCTTGAAATTTGCATTTCTTGTCCACGACGCCGAATTGAGATTCGCGAATTGTCACCGATACTCTCTGTATGAAATTTTCGAACTGCTGCCGCCAAGTTTACATTATTTTTGAAATATTATTCAGTAATGAAGACACGTTGTTCTATCGTGTAACGCTTCATTTTTACTAACCCTAAACTGTCAGCTGTCGAATTGTTTTTTTTTAGGGTTGCCAACACTTTACTGCACAAATGGCGACAAATTTAAATCTTGCGGTAATTTTGGGACACCCATTATTATCATTTAGTTTAAATATTTTGGAAAGACGTGAACGAAAAATTAGATTATAATTTTTACACTATTTTCATATTTTGTCGATAAATCAAATATCGAACTCTGCAAAGATTTTCAAAATAGAGAAATTTTATTTCACCATTCAATATTTGTGTTAAGGTACTCCCTGTTTTGAGAGCCCTTTTTAATTGAAATAAAACACGTCAGTGTTTTAAACAATTTTATTTTGAACAGCAGTGTTCGGTATGCGAAGATACGTGTGCACATAATTCTACAAGTATAAATACAACAGTGCAAA
>JAVIWB010002336.1:0-102352 GCA_031893035.1 Dermolepida albohirtum
TTTCAGCAAAATCCCTATGATAAATACTTAAAAATTTCTTAAAAAATTCTTTAGCTTTCTCACCGTAAAGGAGAATTAAACCTTAAGGAACAAATACTTATGCTGATACTCTATCTACAAAATGGTCAGAAATTCACGGATAATCGTAATGTAGAGCGATTCTATGATTAATTCTGACTTGACAATCCTAATACAAAAATGTTGTATTGTAAAGAATTCGTAAAGAATTCAAGCCATCTGGTAAACGTTAATGACGCCGGCCCTCTGCAAACGCCTCCTTTCTCTCTACTGAAAGACAAGAGGAACAATATCATAAAACACACATAAATCACACAGACACTTTTTGACCATAATAACCTTTTTCAATGTAGTGCATGTTAGTTTAAGTAAAAGTATTTTTTAAAAATCTTGTGAAACAGACACAGTGCACATCTTGGTTTTCAACGGTGCGGATCGCGTACGGAGTTTATTTTTCGTACAATTTTTTCGCCGTGTTTTACCAGGTGCGACACTTTGAAATTATCTGCTGATGATGACAACTTGGTTGTCGAAATGCGTATACAGAATTTACAAATAGTTAATTGTGGAAAGGGGTTATATATCAACCTTATTGATCAAGTCAATCAACCACAGGCTCCATCAAATTCAACTACAAGATGACTTTCCGGTCAAAGGAGTACAACACATTTCACAAGATATATAGTAAAGTTAAGTTTATAAGTGCAGATATAAATTTCTTGAATCGCTGTAAAAGTAGAAATGTTTTTCCTAAATTTATTAAAGTAAATGTCACATCAAATTGTAGAATGAACGAAAAAATCATTTCATATGCGAAAATGAAATGGTTAAAAATGGAAATGAAATATCTGTACAGTAAAAGAAGTAGATTAGAATTAAATTTATATGAATTGCATTTAAAATTAACAAAAAACTTAAATGAATCTGAATATCAAGATTGGTGTTGCTTTTATAGAAAAATCGCGGAAATTACAAACCACAAATTAAATAAGAAAATTAAAGGTTTGAACAAGAAATTCGAAAATTTATGCCCACGATCAGACAAGAATGTCAATAAAAATCCTATAAAAGAAACACTCGTCGTCAATAATTCATCCGAGACTTTTAATCGAGGAGAAATAGACTTATTAAATAAAGGTTTAAAACATTGTTTGTCTTACCGCGAAACTCCTACCGAGGAGGCGATCGCAAGCATCGAAGCGGCTATTAAATATTTAGATCAAACCTCAAAAAATTTTATTAGAGAAGCTTGTAAGACTCAAATCAAACAGAACTTACAAGAACAAAAACAAAAAGTAGTGCCCCACGAATGGAACTTAATTAAGAGTCTCAGATCGAAAGACTGTTTTTATTTAAAAGCAGATAAAGGGAATAAGTTAGTAATTTTGAACAAAAGCGACTATTTTCTAAGAGTGAAAAATTTAATCTCAGAAGGGCCCTATGTTGAATGTACGAAAACTCCATTACCAAAAATGATTAGGGACACAAAAAACGCGTTAAAAAGTTGTTCAAAGTTAATAACCCCGAATCTGAATTATAGGCTAAGTGTAAGTAATCCGTTGATCCCTAGACTATATTGTTTGCCTAAAATACACAAACCAGGCAACTCAATGAGACCAATTGTCTCAGGGATCAACTCCCCTACTTACTTGTTATCGAAATGGCTAGTGAATGAATACAAAAATTTGCCCGAAAAACTTGAAAGTCTCTCAGTCAATAATTCATTAGAATTTATCCAAAGGATCAAAGATTGTAAATTAGAAAAAGGGGAAATTTTAGTTTCATTCGACGTAACGTCATTGTTTCCTTCGGTACCGATCCCAAAAACTTTAAAATATTTAGAAGAACTGCTTCACAAAAATAAGATCGAACCAGAGAAAATAAAGGAATACGTGAAATTAACAAACCTTTGCATGTCCCAAAATTGTTTTCAGTTCGAAGGGAAGTTCTATGAACAAAAACAGGGAACTGCAATGGGCAATTGTCTTTCTCCATTCATAGCGGACCTGTTTATGAGTAACTTTGAAATAGAACTAAAAAATAAAGCTAAATATTTTCCTAGAATTTGGGTCAGGTATGTCGATGATATTTTCGCGGTTTTCAATACACAAAAATGCAACTTAAATGATTTCGTTAAACAGTTAAATTCAAAATTCCCGACAATTAAATTCACAGTAGAAAAAGAAAACAATGACAAGTTGCCTTTTTTGGACACCTTAGTTATTAAGAATGATCTCAAAATAGAAATTGATATTTTCCGAAAAGAAACCAATGTCAATAGATTCATTACGGTTGACTCAAATCACAGCATGCAACAGAAGATGGCTTCATTCAATTTTCTGATTAATCGTTTGATCAATTTCCCACTAACAAAAGTAAAATATGAAAGAGAATTGAACCTCATTAAGAATATCGCGGTATACAACGGTTTCGATTCGGAAATAATCAATGGATTAATTAGAAAGGCCAACATAAGAAAAACAATCCGTGACACCACTTGTCTTTCACCACAGACCAATCGGGAAAAGCATTTTGTTTGTTTACCTTTCCATCGTGTGACAAAAAATCTGAATAGTATTTTTAAAGATCACGGGTTTAAAGTATGTTCCCGCCCTAATAATACCCTTAAAATGCTGTTAGGAAATGCAAAAGACAAAATTGAAGAGAATAAAAAATCGGGAATCTACCGAATTGAATGTTTAGAGTGCAATAGACAATACATCGGCCAAACCAAAAGATCGATCGAAACCAGGTATAAAGAACACCTTTCGCACATAAAATTCAACCGACCGGAAAAATCGGGTATAGCGAGACATGTATTAGAAAATAACCACAGTGTTAATATGGATTGTTTACATTTGATAAAGAACGTGTACAATTATCGCGAACTGGACGCGTATGAAAGCATGCACATCGTAAAGAATTCAAGCCATCTGGTAAACGTTAATGACGCCGGCCCTCTGCAAACGCCTCTCTTCTCTCTACTGAAAGACAAGAGGAACAATATCATAAAACACACATAAATCACACAGACACTTTTTGACCATAATAACCTTTTTCAATGTAGTGCATGTTAGTTTAAGTAAAAGTATTTTTTAAAAATCTTGTGAAACAGACACAGTGCACAGCTTGGTTTTCAACGGTGCGGATCGCGTACGGAGTTTATTTTTCGTACAATTTTTTCGCCGTGTTTTACCAGGTGCGACACTTTGAAATTATCTGCTGATGATGACAACTTGGTTGTCGAAATGCGTATACAGAATTTACAAATAGTTAATTGTGGAAAGGGGTTATATATCAACCTTATTGATCAAATATACGGATTGCTTAAAGAAAGTGTAAATTTTGCAACATAAAACCATCAATAAATCAGTTGATGTGACAAAATACGAGTTTTATTTAAGTATAATGAAAATACCGATAATAAAAATATTATAATTAACGTGGAATCTGAAACTGGTAGACACTAGTTTGAAGACAAAGCTGTAGCCTTTGTAGAATTGAATTTAGGACGCGTTGTAACATATCTGAGGTAAATAATTCGATTGTGGCGTTAATTCTATTTATTAATTCATGTTCATTTCCTGGAGGCGTAGCATTAACTTTTTCCTTCAAAACACTACAAACAAAGAAGTCAAGAGGATTTCATATCTAGTAACCTTGCAGACAATGGTCTATTTCACTCGGTCTACCTATCTGGAAAACGTTCGTTCAACCATGGTTTCGTAATTCCTTTATTATGAGCTGGTGCACCATCGTGCATGCAATATATAGAGTATCAGCATAAGTATTTGTTGGCTCTGACATTTAATGAAACATTATCTCAATACTTCCTTCAACACATTTACATATTTATTTGAATTTAGACTATTCGGCAGAAATATTGTTCCTACGATTTAAAGGTTTAAGATGTCTGGCTAAACATTAACAGACAACTTTCTTTGGTATTCGAATTCTCAAATAGTTCTGGAGTTTTTGTCCGCCCAAAAATGGAAATTCTGGCTGTTGAAAAAATTACTTGTGAACACGCATTTGTCACTCCTTAAAATAAGTGACCAAATGTTTGGAACTTCTTGAATTTTGTTTAAAATGCCTCTGCAAAACATTAATATTTGCAAGGTGTCATTTTCGTGCAATTACTTTTGTAACACGAAGCGGCTATAAGAGGCTTTTTGTAAGCACTGAAAGAACTGTTGTCTTACTTAGAACAATATCCAAAATTCTGGGAACGAATGTGTCTGTTTCACGAAATCTCCGATCCAATCTTTAAAATGTATTGGTAGATGGAAGGTGCTAGTGTGGATAGCGTATTGCATAATCGTTTTTTTGCCAAGTGCGCATTTCCATTGCAAAACCCAAATACCATATACATATCGCACATTCGTTGAAAGTGAACATTACAAATTGCTTGAAATATCACAGAAATGAGGTAAGTAATAGAAACGAAAATAACGAACGTTAAATTGACAAAAGGAAAAATTTGATAAATACTTATTTTGAAATTACAGACATTATTCTGAGCCAAGTTTGCCATATGTACTTCAACGTAGAAAAGCAGTTAAAGAAACGCTTATTAAGGTAAAATATTGACATAAAACGTTTAATTACATCAATGTAGTATTTCATAACTTTATTTGACAGTAAAATACATGTTTTCCGCAGATAATTTCAAAAAATTCGAAATATTGTTTGTCGTACATTTTCAACATTGATGGTTTCGTGTTCCTGAACGTTTCTGTTTTAGGAGTTTCGACTAAGAATTAATCATAAAGTCATTCTATCTGAAGATTATCCATGAATTTCTGATCACCGTATGTATGTATGTATACTTCATATAATTATTAACCGGATTCAAACTTATTCAGGTTTATTTTTGAATACAATTTGACATTGGAATATCTTTCTTTTTTTAATAGCTTAACCCTGGCTCTAACTTTGTGACGCATTATTTATCACATCCCATCGGAATCAGTAATCATTCCCTTGTGTAGAATAAAGCTTCTTATTGGAAATCTAAGTGACAATGATTGAGAAAATTAGGTCTCCGTCTCTGATTAAAAAGTTAAGGAACTTTCGTCTGACACTGCAGTCAGGACAGAGTTTTGTCTATAATAGCTGCAATGCGACCCGTGTATTAAATCGGCTTAATAAAGTCAGTAAAGTACGAAGAAGTAATTGCCGAACATGAACATGAATGCGATGGCCATCTCGTCTATATTAAGACTCATCAGTCTTATTCAAGACCTAATGAGTCTTCAGCAACTAATTCTTTGCATTTTACTGACTTTATTAAACCAGTTTAACGGATTTTAGTTGTTATAGACAAATGTCAGACAAAATACTTTAATTTTTTAATCGGAAATGACATAATTTTCTCAATTATTTATTTTATATTCCACCTTGTGGTAATTGTCGATAACAGTTCTTAAACCAGGACTGAGTCTACCTGATGAGTCTTAATATAGACGAAACGGCTGTTGCATTCATGCTGTCGATCAGCAACTACTTCTTTATATAGCTATCAAAGTTCAATATTATAAAATAATTGTAGGTACGCGATATTCAAAAATATTTAGTGTAAATAGGGTGTGGTCTTCTTCTTCTTCTTTACAGTTTATTCGAGCTAGGGCTCTGCCCTTTTGCTCTCAGTCGTCGGTGTGATTAATCTTCACATTGATAGTATAGGGTGTGGTGTGAGATTGTAATGACTAGAATCGAAATTCGGCCGGCGCTCCATTAGGAGTGCGTTAAGAACGTAGAGGGTGTTTTATCGCCGATATGTATATATGTAATGTAGTGTACGTTCGAAAATGTTCACTTGTATTACGAAGTTTTGTACGTTGTATAGAATTATGACGTGTTACGCAGGTCGAAAAAACGACCACCAGCTAACATAAAAAATAAATCTATTCGTGAACTTCCGGATTTCATGTATAATGGCACAAATGTAAAATGCTTAGTTTGTGATAGACCACTCATGTGCTGGAAGAAGTATAACTGCAAAAAATACTTGGATAGTAGACAGCGTAAAAAAAAAGCTAACGTATGATCAAATAATCAATTTCTATTCGATTTGTGTTCAATACTTTCAATACTACTGGTTTACAATCCACCGTTTCGTTTATTAGATAACGAATCGTTTTACTCATTCTGAAATAAATACGCGAACTGTAAATTACTTAATTCTTAGACATTACGAAATTCTGTGCCACCTGCTCGCAAACGTTTCGAAAAAGAATTAAATCGGAACTCTGGTTATATATTCACGAAACGACAGATTGGAACCACTTAAACCCTCATTTTCAATCTTAGTATTATAGCTCCTAAAAGAGTGCAAGAATGTACTGTCGAAATAATTTCAAAAGTGGCGTTAAATACATTGAAAAATTAGAACTTTCGAGATACCAATTCTTAATATCCATGATTAATGGCGTCGCAAAAATGCATTCTGTAGGTCGGTCTCTTAAAGACAACTGTAGTAATTGTTTATATGTTATGCATAAAATCCATGCTTTACATCTTGTGTGCATACAAAGACGGTATTCCTCAAATTTCCTAAACGTATTCGAGAATTCCACACTCATCCCTGAACCTTCACAGCCGACTCGTACACCTTGGAGAACATTGATTGCGTACAATCTATCGTTTCGTTTATTAGATAACGAATCATTTTACTCATTCTAAAATAAATACGCGAACTGTAAAGTACCTAGTTTGAAAATGTTGCAAAATTTTGTACCATCGGCTCGCGAACGTATTGCAAATGTAATTAAATCAGATTTCGAAAATCGAAAACTGTTGGATATATGGATGAAATGACAGACTGTAAAAAAATTTTATTCTTTTTGCAACTCGTACAATAGAACCAGTAAACAGTCATATTCAGTCTTACTAAGTTTCAGAAGTACACAAGAATATACTGCCGAAGTCGTTTAAAAAGTGGTGTTAAATACATTGGAAAATTTTGAATTTTCGAGAGACAATCTCTTAATATTTATGACTGATGGCGCCGCAACCATGCGTTCTGTAAGTCAGTCTCTTAAAACTTCTTACTTATTACGTGTAAAATCCTTGTTATATATCGTGTGACAGAAACGATTCGACTTTATTATCCAGAATTAAATGGTGTAATAGCGCACACAAAAGCAGTATCCTCAAATTCCCTAAACGTATTTGAGAATTCTACAGACAATGTCCCGATATCCCCGAACCTCCACATTCAATTCTTACACGCTGGGGAATATGGTTAAAGACATTTTATTATTTTCTGCATTTACAAAATAATTGTCTGTAGTTTTATAAAAGAAATGAAAATGCTGAAGTTGAAATAGATTTACAAAAAATTAATAACAAATACAGTGGAGTAGTTGAAGCAGTTGATAAATTGAAAATCGTCAGAGACGACAAAAATATTAGTGTCATAGCTAAAGTAGATAGTGTGCTAAAGAAAGATTGCAGATTTTACCGCATTAAAACAAATTTTTAGTGATTAGGGAGTGAACAAATACGTTAAATATTAACAAACAGTACTTTAATTATGCAAATATTGTATCGCTAAATGTTGAACGATCGTTCTCTTCATATAAGAACATTTTCCTTCATGGCGAACTCGATTTGCTGAAGCATATTATGTCGATATATTTCAGAACAGGTAGTTTATTTTAAAAAAAATTGATTTATATTTCGAAGGATATATATCCAATTAACAAAAAACATGACAAAGACCTTTCATTTAAAAGTGAATTTGAATTGTTTGTTAGATGGCAGCAGCGAATTTAAGAAATTAAGTTATAAACATCAAACAATGAAATCTAATAATCCAAATGAATTTAATCACAGCAATATGTATTCTGTCTTACTGCAACATTCTAGCAAAAAATTAAGTAATTATTTATGATTTCGTCAAAGGACTAGACGCTAAATGTTGTTCATGCGAAAATCTAAAAATACGCACCAATATTTAATCAACCATCTTTAGCAAACTGTAGCTTTTAAAAAATTGTGATTGGAGTATTTCATCTATATTCTCTCTCATTGCTTCACTGTTGTTCGTAAAAATAGTATGATGAAGGTGCAGAAAAAAAACCCAAAAACAAGAAGTGGAAAAGAGCATGCGAGAGGTTTCAAAGCTGCAAAACCCTCTATGGAAAAAATAAATCGGGAGGACAAATGAACTAATGTCATTTACATAGATAAAGATACATAAAGCTGTGAGGATCAATGTTTGATGTAGAGATCTGAAGTTAAGTGATCTGGAAATTCTTAGACTAAAGTGCAAAAGCTAGTTAAGCTATGCCAGGATTACATAGACGCTAGAGGACACGTAATCAAGGCTAACGTCAACGGGTAATATGGGAAGAACCCAAGAGATTTCGGAAAGACATTAGAACCACTACAGATCTAGAAAAGTCGTAGTGTAATAGGCTTTGTGTAGCCACCTCTAATAATCTTATCTTGTCAAGTCTACCATGGTGTGTCAATTATGACACAAGGAACCTTATTCTGAAAGCACGGGAAAATCTTAACGTTAAACTTGCTTTTGTTCCCCAGAGTTGGATACGGTGCATTTACATTACTTTCAAAATAGCTTTATATGTTAGAATTTTATTGTTGGTCTACAGTTTAGAATTTCAGTTGTTTTGCTTCAATAAAAATCAGTTTCGAGTTATATGCCCAGGAATTGCACAAAATTCACGCGGCTTAGTTGTTGTCCACTTAATGTAATCGTAAGGCAAAGTTGTTGACAAACATTAGAAAAATCGACTAACACTTATTACATTATTACACTATACTTTAAGTAATTTTTAGATTCTATTTATGCTAAGTTGTAAGCATTTACACTCAGGCAATGTTATCCACAAATGTGGATTTGTTGTTGACATATAAGCTGTATAGAGAAGATAAATCTAGTTATAAATCATAAAACTCGTTGCGAAACAAAGAAATATCTTCTTGTTAGACAAAACTAATATTTCATAAATATAGTGTGAAAATAATTTTTAAGTTTGTAATGGTACGCGTAATTTTTTGAAAAGAATATTTTTATTTTCTGTATATACTTTTACTATGATTTTATTCAGTAAAGATTGACTTGATTAGCATTTTCCAAATGTAAATGTATTATACTAATTCTCAAAACGGAGGTCTTAATTAATATAAATACATTATAGTATTTATATAATTCTTGTTAAAGTATATTTATATACAATATTTTTCCATAATGTATTATTAAATTCCCAGAAAGGCTTATACGCGCTTTTATAAGTGATCTAAATGAGTTGTAATGTCGGAATTCATTTACATTCGTTTTCTTTGTATTATAGGTTTTTCCCATACTTTTTCTGTAGTTCGCCTAATTTCACATGTAATATATTCTTCGATTTTAGTTTATTTCGCATATTGTCTCCGTTTATGACATGCACTTATATAGTATAATGACTAAGGCTGCAGAAACAAGTACTATCGCAGTAATGTACGGCTCAGTTACTATCATTATTAAAAATAATAAGTGTAATTACTTACTATTTTACTTTCTTTTTTCGTGTTGATGTAGAGTGACGCAAAAATTCGCTGTAGTCACTAGTGTATCTTCCAGTACCGACTCAGTCATATTCCCACGGCGAGGTGAAAATATGTTGGTATATTTGGAAAAGGAGAATTCTGCGTCTAATGATATGATGTCCACGAATTTAAAAAGGACGTTCGCATCATATCTGCTCTCTTGATTTTCAGTTAAACTCTTGTCTACACGCACTATAGTTTGAAAATCGCGATTTCTATTTATAACCGCATACAATTTATCAGTTGTTAATTTTTCTTTACTATCTGTTAGAGGCTTTCAGGTAATATACTATATTTTGCGCTTCATGTAATGACAGCTTGGAAATAGTATTTAAAAGAATTGAATAATTTTCGGAAATTTGCTCTAGTTGAGTATGGATTTCGGTATCTGACTTAATGAAATTGCTTGAGCATTTGGCGGATTTAAATTTAAGAGACGAGGTTTAATAATGTGTAAAAATTTCTCATAATGTAAAACAGGTTTAAAGCCACGTTCCCCATCTCGTCAATACCGGCCGTTATGTCTGAGGAATATCCGTACAAGCCTATTTAAACTCACAAATGCGTTTTGTAGATATAATAAAAACTGTTTTGGTAGAAACTATAAATTGGTCTACTTTTGGATAAGTGTTTCTAATAAATTCAGCTACAAGATGACGTGCATGGAGCAAACAGGTTACATGAATCAATTTAGGATAAGATTGTTTTAGTAACTTTCCAGCTTTAACCATATTCGAACCCCTATCTGTAACCAACATTACGAGTTGGGTTACCGATATATTTAACTTCCGTGATTGTCTTCTGTAGTATTCTACTACGTAAAAGAAAGAGCTAAGACAATCTCACCGCTTTTTAAACTATGCACTAACACATTTAAAATACTATTCTTTCTTGTATCCGTTATTACATCTACTCTCAGTCATATTTTTTATCTTTTAATTCTACTTTTATTTGATCCGTAATCGTGTTTTTTACCTGAGGAACATTATACTGTAATTGGCCTCTTGCTGGCAATCTCCATTCCGGAACGTATTGTCTACAATATTTTGTGGAATATTGCACACACTTAACATAAAAATAAAGTCGTATAGAAATTTATAATATAGTACATCACGTTGCGTATTTAACCGGTGTTGTTTGCGTAACAAAGAACGCCGTCAATTCACCATCATCAATCTAATCCGGCATTCATACACATACCAGACGCATATAAATCTCTACTTCGGGTATATTCGAACGCTTTCGAAATATATCATCGCCGCCAATGATTGCGCACTCATTTCTATTGGGTTAGTAGTGACCAAGTTTGTGTAGTTGTGAAGCACGTGCATGTAATAAAGCAATATCTCGTCTGTGCTGACGAAAGCGTGCGGTCAATAGGATAACTCTTTTTTGTGTAAAATAGATAATAAAATTTGTGTTTATATAAATAAAATTAAACCAGAGTATGATTTGGATCATATGAGATTGTTGTACTCAGAATGTAGGTATAATGCGTCCGATAGTGGACGTGGCGGAAATTTTTCTGGAAAGAAGAATTAATGCGAGCATTGCGGAAATTATGGTTATATTGATCGCTGTAAGTGGAGATCCATAGGCAGTGTTTAGTTAAGTTTCTATTATTCAAGATTTGAGTGCACGAATCAACGCATTTGGTAAAAGATCAGCGACAGAGACCATCTGTATTAAAATGAGATAAATGTGTATACCTATAAACAGAGAGATAATATAAGGTACAAAATTGTATTTGAGAATTGTATTGTTAATTTCGTTATGTTTTCTTTATTATTCTTGCATATAATTAGTAAATAAGTGTCCCAATTTGATGCGACATTTATGGTTTTTAATCATTGCTAATTTTATGTTTTGTATTGAAATATTCTAAATTGATTCTGATTATCATTGAATATACATATAAGTATTTTATGAGACTTTTCCATTATTCAAATTAAAGAGGTGTTTATATATGCATATGCTTAATCCGAATCGCCAAATCATCTTTATGTTAGTTTGTAAAGTCATATGTTTATTTGATATTTGAATTACAATAAATTGTTACATTAGTCTAGGCCCTTGTATTTTTTTATAATTTTCAACATTAATTAAATTGCGACCATCAATATATAAAGATAAGATTTTTATGTACTGAATAAGAGTTCGGTAACAATATGGTTCAAAGCGTGTAGGGTTAATAAATAAAGATTGTAATAAATTTGAACAGACTCATACGCCAAATTTCGAATATTTACTATCTATAAAAGTGGCAGCATCTATTTTATTTTTTATCAAATTTGTTTAATAGTTCCATGATAAACCAAAATGAAGTTGAAATAACTTAAAGCAAATATTATTTAAAAACAATGTCTACATTGCAGTTACCTGATGTAGAACTAGAAATAAATTTTACTAAAAACAGTTTTACAATTACTGTGCAATCTATTATCAGGTATATAACACATCATATTTAGTCAAAGTCAGTGAAACAAATGACATTCATTACAAGAGAAACTGCGCTAACTTGAATCTGAATATAATTTACCTTAATTTTTCATAGAATGTCACTGAAAATGGTTAACCGAGCGTCGAGGTAAAGAGCAAAAGACGGAAACAATCACGTGTTCCTATAAATGTACACTCGCATTTCTATCTTCGAAATAGAAATCTTCTTTTTTGGGTGGCAAAACCGCAGAAACTTCGACGATAGCTGGTTGCTCCGCCATAAAATATCCCTCGCAGTGTTCCAAACATTTTGACCACAGACCGCGAAACGTTTGTCTGCTCCAGCGCCAGATGTAATTGACTGAAATTATGTAACCGCTCTGACGATATATTCGCGTTCGTCTGCATAATTTACATTATATCGTCTTATACCTAGTAATAGTAATACGATAGTAGTTCTAATTTCTTAGGCTACGTATGATGTCTTACATGCTTGTTTTGATTACAAACACGAGCTACGCGATATAAAGTTAATATTTTTGTATAGAAAATACATATATGGTTTTAAGAGTAAGATACATACTTGCGTTATTCGGTACAGTGCAACAAAATGAAGCTTTCCTTTTATGTATATTAAATTTTGTAGAGGTTTTTAATATTATCTCTTTTTCCAAATATTATTAAGTCTTTAATAGAATAATTACTAATTACGAGGGAGGATTACTTTTCAGTGAAATACTTATTTTAGGATAAAAAATATATTTTGTTTTTCAACAGAATTCCCATTCAATTCTAAATCCTTAGCCCAGTGACTTTTCAATTTTCTTAAGCTTCCTAAAAAGTAATCTCTCAGAACCTCCTCATCTGTTTCGAATCTCTTTGCATCAAGCCGTTTTGTCAAAATTAGGAACACGAAAAAGGTACTCGGAGCCAGATCTGGTGAATACGTTAGATGAGACAGCGATCTGTGGAGAATATGCCAAGCCAAATGGTAATCAATTTCAGCAGATATATCTAGGCAACTTGTGAATTCGTTGTCCCACAGGTGTCAAGAGGTGATAAACAATAAAGGTCAAACAACAAAATATTAAGTAGTATATTGGCATGATTGCTATTTTAATGCACAATTATTTTGTTTGTCCTAGATCCTAAACAATTTTATTTTCTCTTGTTATTAAAAAACCTACTTATTTATTGTTATAGTTATGTAACATGTTGGAAAAAAGTGTTCAATGAACTTCAATTTCTTTTATTTAATGTATAAATTGATATTTCAGCAAATTTAAGACTACTGCTATTTTCATGCACATGACTGTACATATAATATATACTTATTTATATTCAATCACTAAGTGTATTAAAGACAAAGGTCACATACTCTTTTATTATTCATTAAAGGAATAAGAGATACAATGATTTACCGGAATTTATCTGCTAATTCAATATATCATTCATAAGGATTCAAAAATCAAATTGAACTAAGAGAACATTTAATATTTACATATTTTAAGTTTTGGCGTAATTTGTTATAGAAATTACAAATGTAAAAATACTCTTATTCACAATTATTGACATTGTAAAGTAAATAAAATATTTTGGATGCCTCCGCATTTTATTTTTATTATTTTTTTATTGTTACATTAAAATACGTATAATTATATATTAATTTTGTAATTCACATATGTAAATTTATATCTATACATTTCTACCTATTAATTATTGTTATAAAATAAAATACCAATGTATCATACTATTACCGACTACGGCATGTGCGATTATTTATAACTACTAGACAGCGCTCATAAACTGACGTCGGCTTTGCGAGATTTAGGTAATAGAACTCATTTTGATTAAGCTGATTAAGCTACTTCAGCTGTTCTAAACCATCAAAACTGGTACCTAAATATTAATATTATACAAATGGTGTTAATTACTATGGACGTGGGAATAAATAAAGAGAAGATCCATTGAAAATACTCCAGCGATTTTTTGACTTTTTAATCAATTTACGAAAAATAGTGTTCAAACACGTCAATTTGTGTTCTAAAGGAGACACTTGATCTAGCTGTTTTCTCTGAGGTTACACCAACCCTTAACTAGAGATAACTTTCATCCTAATATTCTTTTGAAGCCTATAATTTTGTAATTGACTGATGTAGCATTTACTTGATGAAAATCCACAACAAAATTAAACACAAAAACCCAGTTGTGTGATTTTCATAAAATATCTTTATTAAAAACCAGTAATAATAGTTTCGTCAACACTGTGGCTTCTTCAGAATAAATGGTAAATGAAACGGAATATGTGCTAGTCCACTAAACTATTTTCAGTGTGGGAGTGATATACAATTACAAGCAAATAAGTTTAACAGTTGAGAATTATTCAAATCTACTTGGTCATTCAAGAAATGATAACTTTATTTTCCGAATGTAGAATGGTTAGTCTGAATTAAAAGAATGATTACAAAATTCAAGTTCAAAATGTTAACGAATGTTGCGTTTCATGGAAAACTGATTGCAGTCGTCTGTAATATGTTGTCATAGTTACTGTACAAATTTTATTGGGTTGCATAAATTTTACTCTTTAAATAATAGCAGAATGTCTGGCAACTTATTTAAAAGTGCCTCTACTATTATATGACAATTAGTAGTGTGCATTTTCAATATATATAATCCGTTAGCAAGTAAATAACTGTTTCTACAATGCAAGTTACGTTGGACGCTGTGGCTAAGTTAATTGTTTTTTAACGGTTTTTAGATTATAAATTTTTAAAATTGCATTACTCAAAGATTACTGATTCGAATTTTAAAAAACAAAAAACTATTGTACAACAAAATTATAGACACCAACCCCCTATTCCCAATTAAAATTATTTGGGTGAAAGTCACCCCTACTTAAGCGTTGATGTAATTCAAGAGAAAATGACTAAATTAAGTGACCTCTTCAGAACAAACCCTGCCCACTGTATATATGCGTTATTCCCATCCTTTTCTATTTTTAATTACTCTAGAGTTTTCAATTTATTTTTTTGGTCAACATAGTTCCAGATTTTCTTAAACTAGTAGAATTTTACACTTTCTACGGGTCATATCGCCACTTTCTCTTTAAATATGTTTGGAGTGCATCTGGGATCATGTATTCAAATCGCGGTTATATCCTTTCTGCAAAATATAGTATGTAATTTCTACAATTTCGAATATTTAAATTTATCTGTAATACTGTTCACTTTTTCAATTGAACCGTATTTAATAGTAAGAATGGCATATGTATGACCAGAAAATTTTTGTTAATATGATATCAATTCACATTCGATCCACATGATATATTTACTTTTATCGAGAAATAAAGATTATTTCCCACTTTTTTCAATGACGGTTTATATAATTACAAACAAATTGCAGGTAAACGACTCGGTTCTTTACAGACATGTGCAATTCCTTCATGGGTTGTCGTCTAGATCTAATCAATGATACGTGGAGTGTTTGTCAGAAGAATGTTTTAAAGCGTAGTCTATTCTCGCAGTTGTTTCCTGGAATCTGATATTTTTTTAAACAAGTAATTTGACTAATTAAAAATTACAGACCTACGCAAATTTAAATGTTTTCCAGCATCCACTTGCCTAATCCCAAGTTCATACTTTCATATTATTAAAGCTTTGGATCTGTAGGTAAATGTTTATTTACTTTGTTACAACTTTGCAACAGAAGTTTGCAGTTAGAGTCCAGAGAAATCCTGGTAGAAAATAAATTCTCCATCTGTATATAATTTTATAACAAACCTGGCTGCGCAGTATAACATAGAGATCTGTTCCATAATGCAATTTATGGCATATTAAAATATTTGAAACTCTACTTCTTGGTTGTACGAATTGATTAGACAGCCGTCTAGAAAACGGCAGATACAAGTTCGAGTCCTGCTCAGAGGCAGAAGCTTTTAATTAATTTCTGTAATTAGTAACACCGATAGTATAACAGGAAATATCAACTTTCAATAATTTCCCATCGCGAACCACTTAATTTAATATTTACATATCATTAATAACATAATTTTATAACACTTGGTAATAACTAAAAACTACTGATATGTTGAGGAATTTATGGTGCCTTCTAAAATTTTCAAGCCACTAAACTCTTTATAGACATACATCCCTAAATTGACTTGCCTTGCGGAAACATCACTGTTCTTTTCAAATAATCCTTATGAAAACTTGTATTTTATCCTAAATTACGCAGATTCAGTAATCTCCCACATTTCTCTTCGCTTTAGTCATATTCAACCCGTGAGAGTTTATTTTTTACCCAAATGTAACGATTTTATCAACATCAAACATACATTACAAAAGCTCAAACTTCACATGTGTATCTGTTTTGGACAGCATTCTAGCGAAATATTTAATTCTGTTGCTTTGTTCCACTCATTTGTAATCTCTCACAAAGTATTCCTTCTCCCGTAGTACCTATTTTCATCAAATACCTTACATCTTCTTCAGTGATGATTTTTGGTCCTGAACTTTGTCTATGAACATCTACAGTATCATTCATCGTATTTATTACACATATACTACGAGGGTAGCCGTTTATATTTCGGGGATAGTAAACAAAAAAATGTTTTTATTATCGAAAATAGTTTTATTGCTTTTCAAAATATTTTCTTTGAAAACTAATGGACTTTTTCATTCGTTTAAACCTCCAAAATATGAGTTTTGAATGCTTCATCATCATCAAACCGTTGACCACGAAGTCTTCTTCACGTGTGGGAACAAAAAAATTCACAGGGTGTTAGATTAGGGCTGTACGGCGGATGGCTCATCAATTCAATGTTTTGCGCGGTGAAATATTCAATTGTTTGAACCGACCTGTGAGAGCTTGCATTGTCATGGTGAAGAATGATATGTCGTTTTCGGTTTATTTTCCTTATTTCTTCAAAAACTTTTGGCAAATAAATAGTTGTATACCATTTGGAATTGACCATTCTACAACTCTCTACAGGCACGGTTGCAACGTGGCCGGTTTTTCCAAAAAAACAGGCAACCATTTGTTTTGATGTGCTTCGAGCGGGAATAACTTTTGTTGGTTTTGGCTCATCTTGGAATACCCACACAGTCGACTGCTGTTTACTATCGGGCTCATACGTATAGATCCAAGATTCATCGCCTGTGACGGCTTTATAAATGTTCTTTGAAGCACCGCCACTGTATTTTTTGTGCAATTGGTACCAATCGAGCAGTTGCCAAATTATGTGATACCCAACGTAAACATAGCTTCTTAACGGCTAAATGTTCGTGCAGGATCTTATGCACGCTGGTGTTATTAATACCTAGAGACGCCTCGATCTCACGGTATGTGACATGATGGTCTTGCATTATTAATTCAGACGCTGCATTAATATTATTCGACACCACAACAATTGTGGGACGACCTTCACGAAATTCATCGTCCATAGAACGCCGTCCGAGTTTGAATTCACTATATCAACGATATACTGTAGTTTTCGATGGTGTTTCATCACCATATAAAGAATTCAGCTCGTCGATGCATTCTTGTTGAAGTAATCCATGCCGAAAGTTATGAAAAATAGTTGCAGGAAAATGTTTACTTGCAATATCACTGTTTTATCTTTATTTGATAATAATTTTACGCACTTTTGTTTTAATAGGTTTCCTGTCTCATCTTTATAATTATATTTATAGATTAAGTGACTTTGAACCTAACAAAATATATAGTAGGTTACTGACAATATTTAAATAATTACGATCTGTGGAAACTAGATTCATTTTCATTTTAACGCCCACCTAGTCAAGTTACAGAAAAAAAAACAAATATTACAGGAGACCTTTTATGTTTTTACAAAATCCAAGAATGAAAAATTGCTTTTTGAATAAACTGTTTTATTGTTTTTCAAAATATTGATTTTAAGATTTATACATATCTACATGCGTTCGAATCCATTCTCAAAACATTTTTTTCCACTATGAAATTCGTTCCTCACAAACATGGTTTTTGAAGGCTTCAACAGCTTCTCGAAGTATTAAAAAGTTGCTGTCCATACATTTTTTATTTGATATTAGACAATAGAAAAAATCGTTAGGCGATAGGTCAGGGAGCAATGAGATGTTTTCTTCTTCAAATAATCAATTGCTTGAAGAAGAAATGAGCATTATTATGATGCAGAATGTTGCAACGTTTTTAGTTGTTTTCCTGATTTTGTCGATAACTCCTGGCAAACGAATTATTGTATACCATCCAGCATTAACAGTTTGTCAATTATTCAAAGGAATGGTTGCCACAGTTCAGTACAGCCGACGAAGCAACACATCATTTTCTTAAAAGTGCTTCGTGAACGAACAGCTTTTGTTGTTTCATCTTAAAATATCCAAACAGCGGATTGTTACCCAGTTTCCAGTTCACATGAATATGCTTTTCAAGTGTCGTTACTTGTTGCGATATTGTATACAGATTTTACAGTTCATAGGTAGAATATCTTGATTATTTTCTTACACTAATTAGCACGAACTTTTTTTTGATCTTCGGTCAAATTATGTGAAATTCAAGAACAGATGTTTTTTACTGACAATTGATTGAGAAAAGTCGAATGCATTTTGGAATAACAACCGACACTGATAGACACACGACCACAACAAAATTTTGCAAAATAATTGCAGTCCTGTTTCATGGTGTTTTATTATCAAAAATTGAACGAAGCGATTCTATGCATTGTTGTTGAGTTATGCCTTGATTAGAACCGTAAAAAATTGTCTAACGAAAACAGTCGCGTGAAATTTTTATGAATATTTAAACGTTCACTATAAAGAAACTACTCGTTCGCAATAACAAATGTAGAATTTTACGAAAAGAGTAATAATAACACATCTCAATAATGCCAACTAGTGGTCGTTTATAAGAACGTAAAAGGCGCTCCTTGTACTTGTCCCTAGCAATGCTGTTACCAGCATTTCCAAATACTAGACAAGTAAATAAATTACAATTACATAAATAAATGATAAGTTCTCTACAAATACCTTGAAATTATATTGACAATATTATGTATAATATATAATTAAAATGCCTTAGCAGATTCGTATTCGAAAAGTAAGTGTCTGTTTCATCCATTCCAGTTACTAATGCTTGCAGCCTCGCAGCTGAATTGCATCACGGTCGTCAAAATTAATTGTTGTTTAATCAAGAAATGACAATATACGCGCATAGATTAGACCCAGCCTTGTATAGCAATAAAAACAACTAGAGGCTAGATAACGAAACAAACTATTTTTCATAAGAACATTTCTATTATACGAGGGAGCGTTTTTATATTCGCGGAATGGGGGACAAGGGGTGGAAATAAAAAAACCAAATTATTTTCCTTTTTCAATATATTCACCTGCAAGACGGATACATTTTTCACATCTTTCAAATAATTTATTTATACCCTCATAAAAAAATGATTTCTCTTTATCTGCAAAATACGCCGAAACTGCCTCCTTGACTTCATCATCGGCAGTAAATTTTTTACCCCGCAGCTCTTTTTTCATTTTCGGAAACAGGTAATAATCACTCGGGGCCAGGTCTGGGCTGTAGGGTGGGTGACTCACAATTTCGAAGCCCACCTCATTCAGGGCAGCTAACGCAACGCGGCTCTTGTGGACGGGCACGTTGTCGTGCAAAAGCAGAACACCTTTTGTCAATTTTCCCCGTCTTTTCTCTTTAATGGCTTCTTTTAGTCGCTCTAATATTGAAGCGTAATATTCTCCGGTTATAGAAACACCTTTATCTTTATAATCAATCAACAATATTCCTTCCGAGTCCCAAAATACCGTTGCCATGAGTTTCCCAGCTGATTGTGACACTTTAAATTTCTTGGAAGGTGCTGTGCCCTTTTTATGCCACTGCATGGAGTCTTGTTTGGACTCAGGTTCATAATGATGAACCCAAGTTTCGTCTCCAGTAACAATTCCTCTCAATACACCATCCTTGTCTTCATTACAGAGGTCCAAAAATGCACGCGAACATTCTACGCGCTGTTGTTTTTGCGACGGCGTGAGCATTCTCGGCACCCATCTTGCGCTGACCTTAGACATGCCGAGATGATCGTGTAGGATTTTAAAAATTGTTGTATCGGATACTCCAACCATTTCTGCGAGTTGTTTCTTCTTTAGTCGAGCATCTTCGAGTACAATTTGTTCAACTTTTTGGATAAGTGTTGGCGTGGTCATCTCAATGCTCCTGCCTGGCCTCGGGTCGTCTTCAAGGGATTCCCTTCCTTGTTTAAATAAACTATGCCACTTGTACACCATGGTTTTTCCTGGACAAGAGTCGCCGTAAACCAATGACATCTCATTCATTATGGTCGCGACTGATTTTCCTTGCCTGGTAAGGAACTTTATAACGGCACGATATTCGATTTTTTCCATATTTCACTTTTCACTCCTGATTATGTTACTTGGTTGACGATAACTCAAAGACTAACTGTCTAATAACAATGAAACTTCGTATTTATACTAATCATGAGTCGCTGCACAGGCCACGCCCCCAATGCGCCTACTCACCCCTCTACAACCCGCTCATTCCGCGAATATAAAAACGCTCCCTCGTATATACGTTCTAACAATCGGGCAACTTGAAAATATCACTTCCTAACCAGACTTGAATTTCTTGCTCCCAAAGGCAACTTAAAGGATCCAAAGGATAATAGTCGCAAAGAGATAAGTCTGAACGGACTAAATAATGGATGATGTAACAGTCCGCATTGCAATTACTCGAGCATTTTTTGTGTTAAACGGACATCTTGGTGAAGAATAATGCCTTCACTCAATGATCGGAGTAGTTTTTTTCTTACAGACTTCCTTCAGAAAGAAGTACTATTTCGCATTGACAGGTTTCCCATCAGTTAGTAGATCTGCCAAAATGAGTTTGTTAACTCAACGTACTGCAGCTAACACCATGCCTGTTGACGGAGTGGTTTAAAAGTACCATTGTATGTATTGTATGAATATTAAATTTTGTGAGAAAATTTATAAATGTATTATTGAAATCTTATAGATCTTACAGATAGGATATGGCGAAAATGGTATAGCCAATAGTAACATATAGTCCAAAAAAACGATTAGTATGAAATCAATAGTTGAAGAATTGCAAACTGGCTAATTTTTAACTGAATAATAGGGTGTAAGAAATATTCCTCATTTTTCACAAACGCGCATATAATATGTTACAAAAACGTATGGACGAGTACTTTTAAGAAGAATCCAATAAATGTTCCTCCCTCAAAAAAAAAGAACACATTGATTAGAGACTTCTGTGAGTATTAGGTTTTTGACGATTATATTTGTTTTTCGAGGATTTGGTCATCGGTAAAACTGTGGAAATCTATAGTATATGTTTATAATCTGGCAAAAAGTTGTTTAAAGAAGAGGCATCGAGTTTGGAAACTTCGAGAAGATAGTGACACGATACACCGATGTCTGTAATATGACTTCAGTGTATTGTGTCGCTTCGGCCGTCTCAGTCACCAGAAGCAAATCAAATTGACAACGTGTGGACTTACATTAAATTAATATGGAATTTCTTGATACATATTATATAAAAAAGCTTATTGTGAATACAAATAGAAAAATGCTGTCAAGCAATAGATAATTACGGTTACTGCGCTATATATTAATTAATTTAGTACTTTAAAAATGCTGTCTTAAGATTTGATGAATTTTTTAATCTTAGGACACATTCACCTTGAAAAATCGCCATGCTCTTGCCTATAATGTTTCTGTGTTTAAACTAAGGGCTTCCATGCCCAGAAATAAAACGTCAGACTATCCAATGGAACTCCCGGATACACCGCCCTTAAAAAGGGCTCATAGTGTGAGGTTATTTTGGTGTAGATCTTGAATCGCAGGACAATAGTACACCAAAAATTTTTTGAACAGAGATGAAAGTCGAACTATTTAGAGATGTTTACGAAGTTACGAGATTCTGTTAGAAGAAAATTAAGTATAAATAGAATTGTGGCCCGACAAATTAATCTTTGTGACAGTCACTTTTAGATTTTATGATCAAAAAAGCGATTACCGAATTAGATCATCCTGTCTATTCACTTGATTTAATTTTGATATCTGACTGTCTCGTTGAAATGACGAAGATTTACTTATGAACTCATATCTAATAAAATGTGTATTAACAGTATTTTGGAAATTTAATTCAGCACATAGATACTTAAAAGGGTACCATTTTGCGTATACGTATTTTAGGTACATCCCTGAAATATGTACTTAAATATAATATAATTACCACACCTCACATATGTAAATACCCATGGAATTGAAACAAAACAATAATTTCCTAATACTTTCAATGTTATTCATTTAGCTGTTGCAGAAATTTTTAAATTAAATGAGTGGAAGTTATTTTCGATGGTACATCGTACTTTAAGCTACCTCTCGCATTATGATGTGATATTGTAATTGTTTTAAGTATAAAGAACACAACCCTAGATTATTTTTGAACCGTGCAAAACACATTAAATGAAAATATAAACGCGTTCATTTCATGAAACAGAATGAAACACCAATTAAAATTAAAGTAGCCTAAATACAAACCTAAAAATGTTCGTGTATTTCCTCATAATAAGTATTTAAAACATTCACAACAGTCTACTAAGAGACGGTCCGAAATTTAAATTCTCATTTTGAATATTTTTCCATACGCAAACGTTCTTTGTTTTAAATTCACATAAATTAGAAAAGAGATTACAATCTTCGGCGAAGCGTAAATTATACAGAAAAGGAATACAAAGGCCTCTCTCCGTTTTTTCAGGCTGTCTAAGGCAACAATACTAAACTGCAAGATAAAATCTGAACGAACAACAGGGAAATAACAAAAGTATTTCCATTATCGCGCGCACAGAGGGAAATGTAATAAAGTACTTACGGTTTGTAAAGCAGAGCATCCACAGTCCTGAAATCGTCAGTTTCGAGAGGTAATCTCTCTCGCCGGTACCATTGTAGGAAGGATTATGCATCTTCTCCTCCGTATGAAGCCACTGGTTCGTTAACATCGCTACCAGGACGACCAGTAAAGACACGGTTGCTGCCAGAGGTGTTAGTATCCACAAACAGGACAATGCCGCTTCGACGGGACCCAAATGATTAGTGTCTTCGCCCGGATCTGACGGTCCGGGACTTCTAGACACGGCACGTTGCATGACCGCGGGAAGTATAGACCCCGTCAAAGCCACTTTTTCACTTTACCGCTTAAATATTACACGAGAAAAACACTAACGTTCAACATACTAAAAGATTCTGATTGCACTTGTATACACTTGATTTAAAGTTTTATCAAAAAATCACTTTTGTGATTTTAATGTTTGATTTTATGATCATTATGAAAAGGGTGGAGATAGGCTTTCGGGTCCTAACTAATCCATACGCGTTTTGGACTACATTCATATTGAATTTTTAATTTAGAATTTAAATAATTTTATGCATTATATTTAGAATACATATTTTGTTATAATTTATTACATTCCTTAATAGTTGGTTCGTGTTTGTCCATTGAATCTGTAACAAAAAGGAAAATTAAATATACTGCTTACTTTAGCACTAATTTTAATGCTTTACATAGTTAAACACTAAGGATTATTGAGATATTACTAACCAGCAAATGGTCACCTAAACTACATAAAGGCGAATAGATAACTTTATTTTAAATTATTTTTTCAATATTTCCTCCCCATATCACCTTAATATGTTTATTAGTCGTTTTATATAGCATTTCATTAATTCTAATTAAATTGTGAAAAAATAATACTCGAAGTACTGATATTCGCTTTGCGTTTACATACGTTAGTGTTGTAGTAATATATAGGTTTTAGCTTCTAGGGAGAATGCCTTGAAAAAAATTGTTAGACATATGTGAAGATCATTTTAATTTCGTATTAGTAATTAATTAAATACTTCTTAAATTTGTGAATTTGTGCAAAGATTGTTTTCCTTATATGGAATATTAAATAGAAAAAATCCTTTTGTTTGAGTTACACAGAGGAATTAGAATATTAGAAGAAGTTAGAATAATTATACAAATGGTTCTATGCTTAAATGATTCTCTGCCTAAACGATGTTTACGCAGAAAACGTAATTAGCGATAGTACAGTACGGAAATGTTTTCGAAGACAGCCATTTTGGCATGAATGATATGAGAACGCTTTAATTCATGAGGATCCACGCCAATAAACCGGGAAATTGACCATTATAATGAATTGTAACCAATATACTATAATAGGACACATAACGATAAAGCTCTAAAAACTGGGTGTTTAGTTGTCGCATGTTTTGAAAAAAAAACAACAATAATTAGTGTCAACATTTGTTTTTCTTTGCTGGCTCATCAATAACAGCGACCGTTGTTATCCAATATTGTTATTGGTGACGCAAAATTACGACTTCATGTTAATATAAACAACAAAAATGAATAGTCTGGTCTTAATAAATAAAGCAATCCTCCTACCAAAAACTGATATTTTAAGGCAGGGGTTCCCAAGGTATGCCCTGCAAAGAGTCTCCAGGGGCGCTGCGACAGCCTCGCCACAAAGGAAAAAAATTGAAAAATATAATTTTATAAAATTGAATATATTAAACAGTTTTTTTGCACTTGATTGTAAATATAATCAACAATGATTTACTCAAAATAAATACTATTAATTTCGTATATTGAATTTTAAATTTAATGTCAGTGTGTGTGTGCACGCACGCGTCTAGTTCCAAGAACTTTCTCTGTTTTGTATTAATTAGTTGCTATTTTTGTTCTTAAAATAAATGTGATTTTCGTTATTTTTCGATTTATTTTCCTTCTCCTCCTTATTACAATTACTAAAAAAACAAATTTACCAACAACTATTCACAAAGTATTTAAACAAAAAAAGTCCTATAAAAATCTAAAAGTTAAATTTAGAGACCATGCATAGAATTTATTTAAATTTAAGATTTTACACTTAAAACTGTCAGGTCTGCACTTTTGCTTCTCATGAAGTGCTCCGCCGGAAATAATCTGAACGTTAAGACCGCCGTGGCTATAAAACGTTTGGGAACCTATGCTTTAAGGAATCTCCTTCAATAAAGATATCGCGTTTCAAAATTGGCTTAACTTTCAAACTACCGGATTTCTTCAGGTAAGGAATCCAAAATTAACAGATCGTTAGAAGGCAATCGTAAATAATAGAGGAAAATATATTCCTGATTAGTTCATGTATTGTTTCCTAAATTTCGAATTCAATAAGAAAGTTACGAACCTATACACTAATATTTTATCTGTGTAAAGTATATGCTAGTGCTCCAAATGCCACTCTTTACTACAGATGATGGCAATTTAGCTATCGAAAAAACAGATTCTTACTAATAATAACTTAAAATCATTCTAAAAAGAGAAACAATTCGATTGGAAAAACTGAGATGGATAGAACACATTTCCCGAATGGTTAAGGAAAAGCTAGTCAAAAAGGTCTTCGGGGCAAGTATCCTTGCCGAAAAAAGAGCCATTAGAAAAGGATATATTATTCAGACGCATGAATATGAAAGAGTTGAGAAAATTATGGAAACCAAATCCAAACTAAATGCCTAAACTAAGGATAAGTGTGCAAACTGTGTTATCATTTATTCCGGTAGTCTCCTTTGCTACCTATAAATTTAATTTTTGTTTGTTTTTGCGTATATCGACCCATCTTAAGTATTAGACGTTTTAGACTGCTGATTCCTTAGAACAACTTATTTATTTATTAGTTATTTTTTCCCACACCTGAAGCAGCAGGCTCAAGCCGGATGGAATTCTCAAACACGGAACAAGTAGATTTAGGAGGGGTAGCAACCCTCGCTTGTATATATTTTTTTGTCTAAATTACCAACATTTTGCCTTTGTTTTTTTTGAAGTGAATAACGTCGCCAGATTAAATTATTAAAGCCATATAAGTTCTTCAAGGACACTAGGCATATTTAGGCTAAAGACAGTCTATGTAATTATTAATATATTGTTAAATGCGTTTAATAATATTAATTTGACTAATGTCAAATATAAGGCCTGTATCCTATGAGTCAACAAATTCAGTTTCAAAAATAAATTTGTAGGTATGCAACTATCTTTATCTAATTACAGTCAACCTTTATTACATATGTAAAAAAAATTACTAAAACGAAAATAATAATAATTGAAAGCAAATATGATAGGTAAACAGGAGAAAATCATTGGCATATTATTTCCGTAATTTGTAGGTTATAAAATCTCCATTGCAAGCACTCTAATTTGAACTCCATAATCGCGTAACATTTCCATCGTAATCCTGTAACTGTAAGTTCTGCAATTCTGGATGTACCTACTGTAAATAGGCGAACATTTGTACACGAAAATTCAATAGAATTGTCACTGAAATTGTACGAACTTATCACGTACTTAGTACCATATGTGTTTGTTCCGCAACAACTAACCAGTCAGTAGTGCCTTTCTGTACCAAATTAGCATACGACAAAGCAGAGAAAATTTTCCGAGAGAATGTATTGCATGCATTGGTAGAAACGCAGCGTAAATGTAAATAGACTCGACACTCTGAACGAATTCGACCACTTAAGGTGAATATCACTGCATTCTGTGTGAATACGTATACTTTGCATGCTTTTATTGGGAATATTCTGACTCCGTATTGTGTATGCGCGTTCGTTCACACACACGTAGAGAAGAAGAGACGGTACTCAGTTCGCACTGCGATTCTAACTCAAATGGATACTTAAGCCCTTCTCAGTTCAAAGAGGAAAAATTGTCCCAAGAGCCTTCCGATATTGGCTTTTAAATGTACACTACTAGGTGCTGTGCGTAATAGAATTTTCATCAAAAGAAAAGTATGAGAAGTCGTCAATGGAAATATCTGATCATCATGTTCCCTACATATGTATATTAAAATAGAACTTTTACTGGTTGATCTAAGAAATATTCAGAAAAACACATTTCCTTTTTTAACATTAATATGCAAAACATACACGAATTAACTAGGCATTGTACTATTTAGTGACACATACATACATTATTAATTCGTTGTGTTAATAAATTGTTCAATTTGTTTATAAAATATTCTGTAAATATTACTATCCTTTTTGAATGAACTGGAACGTTATGAAAATGTATGTTTAGAATTGCTTAATAAATGCACTACAATGTATACAGTATATTCAGTAAAAACAGCGGCTCTGTAGTCATACCTCCACTAGTCTGCGGGTATGCGTGACGCCTATGCGCTATATTCAATCACCGAACGTTGATCCTCGTAACAGATCTATTTACACAGTTTTTGGTGCTATACAATATATTCAATAAATATTTGCCTACTTTAAATATTTCTATGATATTTTCAAATTAAAATATCAAAATGAATAATAATGATAAGGTATTCCAAATAAAGAACAAGTTTAATGAAAATATGGTTAATGAAATCATATTAAGATTTGATTATGTTAATTATAAAATTAAAGAAAATACAATAATAGTGCCGTAGAAAAAAATTAAAAACCTAAACTCTTCTAAAACTTATGTGTGTGTTTGCTGTAAGAAACTTGAAACTAAAATAGAATTCCAAATTTATACTATACTAAAAGTTGAAACTCTTGTCATAAAAGTTTCTCTGAACATTTGTAAATATTTCTTGTTGAATGTTTTCCATATAATTAACAATACTTAGTCGCAATTCTTCTATTGTACCTAGTCAGGTCATAAATACTGGTACACATCTGAACGCACTCATTACGAATGCAACACCGGGCGCATCCATTTCGTATTGATTGCGATTTGACAGTTGACATTTATGCTTCATTGTGACATAAAAAGTTTTTGACGTTAATTGTTTACAATCATGGAATGGGGCGACATCGAAAATCGTATTGTTGTAGTTGGCCTACTAAAATGCAACATGAAAAAAGGCGATATTTTTAGGACGTTGCGACCGCTTGGAATCGCTCGCAATTTTGTGTATCGTGCTGTGTAGTTGTTTGAGGATACTGATGGAGTACGAGAGCGTCAAAGATACGGCCGTCCGCCCACTGTGAGAACCCCGAAAGTTATCAAAGCCGTGAAGAAACGAATCGACTGAAAACCGCTGCGAAAATAGAAAATCTTGTCGAGGGAAATGCAAATTTCGCAAAAATCCATATCTCGCATTATCGAAGAAGATTTGGGACTCAGCGCGTACAAGCGACACACTGAGCACCTGCTCACAACCGCATTGAAGAAAAAACGCAAGCGAAAATCGAAAGCGTTACTCAGCCGATATGCGAAGAACGCTCACAGACAAATTCTGTTTACTGACGAGAAAATCTTCACCGTAAAAGAACCGTTCAATAAACAGAATGATCGTGTGTATGCTCGGTCATCCAGAGAAGCATCCCAACTCATCCCGAGGGTTCATAGAGACCACCGTCCCGTCTCGTGTCTGTAATGGTATGGTAGGGAGTGAGCTACGATGGCGTTACCAAGCTCCATTTTTGCGAGAAAGGAGTAAAAACCTGGGCCAAAGTATATCAATTGACCGTCTTGGAACACATTGTGACGCCTCTCAACCAATCAATATTCACCAATAAGCCATGGACTTTCCAGTAAGACTTTGCTCCAACTCACAAAGCAAAAACGACTCAACTGTGGCTCAAAAATAACGTTCCGGACATCATATCAACGGATGGTTGGCCAGCTGGTAGTCCAGACCTCAACCCGTTGGATTACAAGTTGTGGTCCGACACCCAAATATTGAGTCATTGAAGCGAGCCCTTTTGCGTGCAGTGGTCAATTTTCCCATGCATGAAGTACGTCTCGCGATCGATGAGTGGCCACATCGTCTCAAGTCGTGCTGGAAGGCAAATGGAAGTCATTTCGAATAAGTTGTTCTAAGATTTGTAGCCATTGAATAACCCAATAAAAACCAAAAAAATTTTTAAATACTAATTCGTTTTCGTAAGGCGTCGAGTTTTCTGTGTACCAGTATTTATGACTTGACTAGGTATATTACTAGGCCTGTTATATTAAAAGCAATAAATTATTGCTTTTCAGACAAGTACGGTGCTATGCAAATATTCTCTGACTGATGAAACTAAATTATGTTTGTGTCTCTTAGATTTCGCCGGAATTTCGCTCTTCTATAAGAAGTCTAGATGTTTTGCAGCATTTAGAGTTATTTCTATCAAAAACAGGCTGATTATGTTGTTGCTTAATAAACCAGCACAAAAACTTAACTTTTGTGAACGCCGACTTAGAGCGTTATAGACTAGTTACTATTAGTTACTTTTCTGTAACCAATACCTTGAAATGCATGGTCATCTCACGTGGAGGTGATGTGAACTAGCCACCGAGATGGTGCGATTTGACCCCGTTAGACTTTTTTTGCGGTGTTTTCTTAAGTCGCAAGTCCATGCGAATAAGCCACAAACCACTGCGGCCCTCAAAGCCAACATAACCCATGCTATGCGTCAGATCCAGCCTGATTTATGTGCCAGAGTCATGGAAAATTAGATATTTTGGATGCGCGCCACCCAGAAAAGCCGCTGCGGACATTTGCACGATGTTATATTCCATACATAATGGCATCGATAGGTCTTTCATGTAAAGAAAACGAAATCTTGAAGGTAAATAAAATGTTTTGTAATCAAATTGTTATCGGTGCGATATTCTTTCACAACTAGATAATGTCTTTTAACCAACTTTTTTGTGGAAAAGTAAAAAAAATATCCAAAACGAAATATGTAAGTAGTGAATTTCTAAGAATGTAACAATCATAGATGTGGCAACGAAAATAAAAATAATATTCGAAACAAAGTAAATATATTGTTGAACAAAACGAAATCAGAAATGAAATAAAACTAAATTTAGAAAAGTGTATTTAGAGGAGCTCATCTGCCTTTCCTTTTATACAAATAATATGCAACTACGATCCATACAGTAAATACAGTCCAATAAAGCATTCTATATGGTGAATGCTCTCTCACCATATAGAACAATTTGATTATAAAATATTTTATTTACCTGCAGAGCTACGTTTTCTTTATATGATCATTATAATTCAAGCATTTCAAAGTATTGGTCACGGAAAAGCAACTAGTAGTAACTAGTCTATAGCGCTTTGAGTGGGCATTCACAAAAGTTAAGTTTTTGGGCTAGTTTATTAAGCAACAACATAATCAGTCTATTTTTGATAGAAATAACACTAAATGCAGCAAAACATCTAGACTTGTTATAGAAGATAGACATTCCTACGAAATCCAAGAAACACAAACATAATTTAGTTTCAATTTATTGCCTTTCAGATAACAGACTTTATAATATGGAAGAATTGTGACTAAGTATTATTAATTTTATGGAAAACATTCAACAAGAAACATTAACAAAGAACTTTTTATGATAGACTAGGGTTTTGTTCGTGCGTATCAGAAGAACTATCAGTGTAGTAGAAATTTAGAATTCTCCTTATTTCTTTTCTTGCGAACTTTTTCGAGTATGTGTTCTAACAATAGGGACGATCTACGCACAGTTTACGTTTTTTCTCTGCCAGTACGTCGTCAGTCATATTGTGTGCTATTACAAACACTAAATTTATATTATTTATTTACGAAATATATCAAACTTTATAGAGTGATAAATAAAAGCAAAAATTAACAATTTTATAATACTGTGTATTTAAACTAGGCATTTATGTAAATATAAACATGCATTATGTTACAATAGTCAAGTGTACAGTTTATGTGTGGCGATAAAGAAATTCACTCGTAATGCACTTATATACATTAATTTACTACTTAAAATGTTTACCATTCTTACTAAAATCATTATGTCCATGTACAAAAATAGAGATTATACCATAAAAAGATTTAATTTCATTTTTAAAGGAATACGTATAATTAATTATATGTATATCGATTATCTTGTTTCGAATAAGATTGAAACAATAAGATGATTTTTATGTGTCTTGAAAACTTCTAGATCTTTTTGTTGTATGAAAGTTGATAGGATAAAATATTGACAAAAACATTTCTGTTGTACACAATTCGTAGGTTCTGACATAATTTCTTGTAACACTAAAAATACACTGAATGTAGTTTAAATTGATTTAAAAAAATTATATTGTACCAATAGAATTTAATAAGTTTGTTGGAATTTAAAACCGTTAAATGCCGATTTAGGTATATCTTAATTATAGGCTATAAGTTGATATATATACGTAAAAATAACATCATGCAAAATCACATCCAATATAGGCAAACTAAGGTTGATATATAACCCCTTTCCACATTAACTTTTGTAATTCTGCATACGTATTTCGACAACCAAGTTGTCATCATCAGCAGATAATTGCAAAGTGTCGCACCTGGTAAAACACGGCGAAAACAAACTCCGTACGCGATCTACACCGCTAAGAACCAAGATGTACACTGTGTGTTTGTTTCACAAGATTTTTAAAAATTATTTTACTTAAACTGAGTTTAAATAGTTTAAGTAAAATAATTTTTTTTTTATTAAAAAAAATAGGCAAAATAGTATATAGTAAACGATATCTTAAATAATAGCACAATATGGCTCACTGCTAATGGAAATAAGCCTATTGACACACAATTTCTCTATAATTTTGAAAGTAATCGTTTCTTTGTAAGATCAGCCAAGATTAAGCTTAAGTGAATAAAAGTTGGTAATTATAATTAGACAATATTCTAAAAGGAAAAGACCTAACTATAGTAGGAAAATCTCCTTTATATGCTGTCAGTAATTTGGAAATTTTATTTATAAATATACTAAGTAAAAATGTAATGTGAAAATTCAGTTATAAATAAAAGTCTTATTGAAACGACAAGTGATCAGTGGAAAAGTGATACGGCTACTCATTTTGATGTTTTTTTTTTGCGTGACGACTTTCCTGTTGATCATTTTGGTGTGGATAAAAAAGAAAGGGAAATATACGATTAAGGAAGAATTGGTGTGTAGTTTCAGGTGTTCAGATGTGTAAAAATTATTTAATTAATCGCTAGTATAAAATTTTGTTCAACTAATTCAATTACGTTAGTACTATATTAATCAATCAATATATTATATTAAACAAGGAATAAAAAATTTTGTTTACATTGGATTATAATTGTTTTTCGACATTTTAATTTTGTACTATGAAGAATACATTTAATCACGACTCATATAAATAGGTCGTAGATGGCCGTGATTATGATGAGTGAGAAAAAATACCTTTAATTATTTCGATTTAATTTCTACGTTCAAAGACAAGATTCTTTAAATAGCAAATTTATAATCCAATTTTTGAATTTAAAACTTTCGACAACTAAGGTCTTTCGTTTTTAGACTATGTTCGAAGTTTAAATAATTTTAAAGAGAACTATTTAATATCAATTTTTTTACATATAAAAACAACCAATTTACTGTGTATAGTTTTAATGTTTTAAATCTTTCCCCTTAACTGTATATATTATTTTTTATATCGTTATTCAACTCATTTATTAATAATGTTTACATATTTTTGAATTTCGATAAAGTTAATAAAACAACAGTTTGTACGTAATCTAGCGTTTTATTTATCTGACTCTTGTGTTAACTGGATACTAGACCTGATTGATTAAAAAAATTCCTAAAAGAGTCGCAAAGGTAAATTTTAGTGGAAACTGTGGTTGATTAAATTAACCTTAATTGATTAAATTAAAGAGTTTCAATTTTATTTAAATTAATTATATTATTAAATATTATCTCATCAGGTAAGTTTTATTCTCAAAGTTTATTGATACAAATATGTCCTCGATAAGGAAGAGGCTAGGCTACATATAGCTACACAAAACATAACACAGCAATATGTAAAGAATGTTTAAACCACTTTGATCGAGAAGCACTAACTAGATTCATCCTACTATAGTAAAAACGTATCAACTGTATCGACTAAGTAAATACTGTAACTAGACAAAAAGCTTTATATTATCGAAATTTACGAATAAAATTATATCTGTAATTTTTATTAAAAGTTTCTGACTTAAATGAATTAATCCTATTAATGAGGTTTATCCTCAAAGTCTACATTACTATAATTAATGATAATTTCATTGTTTTTTAACATGTTCCTTAAAGTATAACTATGAATAATAAGGCTTCGGTAACGACGAACTATGTAAATCATAGGAAATATAATCGTAATTTTTTAAATCTTATTTATTCATCTCATATACAGAAAGAATTTTACGATTTTGTTTCAGAAATGTGTCAAATCGCAAACGAAATTAAACGTATTTCTCTTCAATTTCATTCAACAATTTTCCACGAAAATCTTATTTTATTGTCTTCTGAGAGTACCAGATTTTGAATAATATCTTAAAATATTTCGCTTTTCGTATACGAGTGCTGTGTCACCAATCGCAACCGTCACATACCCGGAGCCATCTTAAATATGACAGGGCCCTTATTGAAATACGGCTTGCTGTGTGTATGTGTATGTGCATTTTCACAGGCGGCACCTGTCTAGACCGGATATTTTTCGAATTCCCTGAAACGATGATCGAGATGTGACGCGACTGCATTTGGCGAATGGAAAAGCGTCGAAGAATCGGAAAACGAATCTCACCAATTTACAGTCGACATTGTAGGGCGCACAGATTTTCAAAATGCTCCTGTCGTGTCTTTCAAGTAAATTATTAACGTCCGAATCAATTACGTGCTCAAATCGGGTTCGTTGCATTGTTTCGCTAAGTGAATTACATTAAAGGATTCATGATCCGAGCAGCTAACATAAATTATTATTTCGAGTAAGAAATTGTGGAAGGTAACGGTAATCTAATAAAGAAACTAAATTCATCTGTGGAGAATACTCTGGAGAATACTCAATATTTAACTATTTTCGTATATTTATGCTCTCTATTTTTAATTCTCTAAATATCTTGAACAAAACTCATTTTCTTCTAAATACTTTATTCCAAAAGGAATTTATATTTCAATGATAATCCAACATTTTTAGAGTTTTCATAAATATGTTATTTTTACATTCTTTAAGTAAGTTTCGGATTTTAAAACGTTTTATTTTATAAGAAATACTAAAAATGAATAGTTCTTTTTTAAAATAGTTTTGATTTGAATAACTTTCGTATGTACATAATATATTGTATATCGTTTAACCCTCCAGTATTTTAGCATTTTTAACTCAAAACTTTACTTAAATAACTTTAAAAAGCTAAGATCTTACATTAAGAAGGAAATTCCGAAAATGTACCAATTTTATTTAACCAATCTTGGGATATTAATTCAAGTTAGAAAACGTTGCCCTCGAAAACCTGAGCTGTTGACTTGCGATGATGATACTTTAGACAATCTACAAGCCATTGTTGATGGCTTCATTACTTATTTTGGAAGTGTTTATTCTTCAAGCCAACGCAATTACTTTAATTTATAATTCACTAACTATACTACTATACTTAGAAATAACAATACTGAGGCTCATAAAGAAACTTCAAAATAAAATGACATCTAGTGCTAATGGTATTTCTAGTTTTCTAGTTCATGGTTGCAGGACGAGTAGCATTCTTCAATGCGGTCACAGGTAGATTCTAGAGGAGTAACAATCCTCCACAGGGTATATTTTATATTTCTTTTTTTACCTTTTACACGTCTAGGGGCAGTGGACAATTTGCAACGGCAGTGGTAGGATTATTTTTTCTGGACAATAATACTCGTTCCCATCGGGCAAACATTATGAACAATTGAAAATGTTATACGGATAATGGAGTGGACATTCAATTCTCCAGATAGTAATCCAGTAGAACATATTTGGAATATTGTGAAAAGACGTGCTGTACGAAACATGCCATCAATAAACTTTGTCCAGAATCAAGTACTATGTATTCAGATACTTATTTACAAGTATGTAAACGTACTTACAGTATATTTATAATACAATGAAACTAAAAAATTATGTCAAATCATCCATTAATTGTTTTGAGCAATTTTGTAATGTAGTCATTTCCAGTGTGTTTTCAAACGAAGGAATACCGCATAAGATACGGCGCTTTGAATTTGCTTCATTCTTTAGTAAGTATATATTCGTATGACCGATTTTGACGTTAACCGGACCGTAAGGAGAATTGTGAATCTATCAGTACCCCTTAAGTTTACATCCATTTTTTAAATATTAAAATTTTCATATATATGGGCCCATGTTCGTAAAACTAAAATCTACTATATTTTATTTACGTGGTTATTACACATATAATGGAGTGGAGTAGAGATTAGAATTCAACTGAAAAAAATTTGAAAGGTCTGGAAAAGTACGGTGTGCTTTTTCAGATGAGAAAACTATTTTCATGTTCCTTATCCCATCGTTTTGATTCCTTCAATTTTCTTAAAAACAGTATTTACATACATTTTAATCTTGTTTTTAGCCTTAAAAGACGAACCTTTCCACTTTTTATATATCTGCACATATACATATGTATACACATATATATATATATATATATGGTCGAGTCTGCCTGATGAGTCTTCAATAGACGAAACGGGCGTCGCGTTCGTTCTTGTTCAGCAATCCCTTATATATATGTATATATATATATATATATATATATCAATCCCTTATATATATATATATATATATATATATATATATATAAGGGACTGCTGAACAAGAACGAACGCGACGCCCGTTTCGTCTATTGAAGGCTCATCAGGCAGACTCGATCCTCGTCCAACAGATATTGATCGCTGTAGGGTCGAATAAAGTGATTAAAGTGCTTACACTTTTAATATCGAAATAGAGATCTAATTTTCTCATTCATACATTTCACTCTATGTAGTCTTATGGCGATTAATATCTGTTGGATGAAGATCGAGTCTGGCTTAAGAGCTTTCAGTAGATTAAACGGCCGCCGCGTTCATTGGTCTTCTTCTGCAATCCCTTTTATGAATTACATGGGCTTTTGTCGAATTAAGTCATACTGTATTTATTATAGACAGAACCCACAAAAGTGCTTGCACTTTTTAATCACGAGAAAGATCTAATCTTTTCATATACATACATACATATATATATATATATCTTCTTCTATTTCTTGGGTTATTATACGCACTTTCACTGTGCCCGTGTAGGAAAAGCTTTGACTTTCCAGTATCTAATTGACGTTTTTTTCTATTACAGTGACCATAGTTGGTTGACATTTATTACGAATTAAATTAAGAATTACACTACGACCTACTTGGTGCTATGCTATGTATCTATTGCAAAATTAATTGATTATTTAAATTAATTTTTTTATTAATTAAAAAACTTTATTTCAGTAAGATACTTTGTTTTCTACTGAACAGGTCACAAAATTTTCTAGTGTTTTTCAAATAAAATTTCGTCAAGGAACACATTCCGAGTTTTAAAACTCGGTTTCTTGCACTTCTACATCGCCGCGTCTATTTCTATTTCGTACATTTCATTTTTATTTTCTTGTTTCTGTTTCTGTATTCCGGGGTCTGTATTTCTTCCATCTTGCTCGTGACGTTGTTTTATAGTTTTTGTAAGTGACTAATCTCTCAAAACGGAAATGCACAGTCCATCTGAATTCCGAAACTGCACCTGGTGAATGTCATTTTAAACTAGAGTAGCGTAAAATTGAATGCAGTACGTACGGTACAAGGTTTATGACTGTTGCCACTCTAGGCGTCGATATATTCATGTGGGATACTAGTATTAAGAAAAATTATATTTTGAAGTAAAGTTTCTTTATTTTTTTTATAAAACTAAACTCGAATTTACAATTCCAGATATAAAATTGTTTAATACTTGTAGAACATACTAAATGAAAACTATTTAGTAATCCAACTACTTTGTATATGTATCGTACTTTAATACTTCCATCAAAGATTGCCCAACACAGCACTGCAACATAACTGCAACAGAAGCTTTAACTAATCCCTAATCATGCCCAAGTTCTCGTGATTCATCGCGCTGGGTGGATTACCATGTAAAACTGTAATATGTTTACACCTCCCGTGCGCCATATATGGATTATCTGTATTATGACGCTGTTAAGAAGAGCTTAGAACTTTGATAGATTCTGCGATTTCCTGTTCATAAATAATAAACACTGCAACCGCATTTATCCCATACTTGAACAGTTATTAAAGAAAACACAAGACTATTTTAGTTTTCACTGTATTAATCGATAGTGCTCCGGGATTCACCAGAAAATGATAAAGTTTTCTTATTTTATGTAGGAAGCTTCTGTAAAATCTTAAATAATAAACGTCTTCATTCTTAAACATTTTTGTTATTTTTGTTGTTTCTCTCACTTTTAGAGTATCTGGAATTTTAGTCTATTATTACGAATTTTTAATTCCATAATGGTAAACTTAAGAAACCTTTTGCAGGTAAATATTTTTGAATGATGGTATTGATTCAGCTTTACCTAATGAAAATTCTTATTGATAACTAATATTTATAAATAAACATATTGTTAAAATTATCACTTATTTTATTTATTGCACATAACAATCGTTTTGTCACACAGTAGCTTTTTTATGTTTGAAGTAAACTAAATTCTAACGCACATTGTACAACACTAAGGGTTACATATTTTATACAACTTGTAATAAACTTCTTATATAAAGGGCAGTAAGTTAAAATATTGCAGAAAGCGCGTTTTTTGGGCCTATTAAACTCTATTATTACACAGACAAGTTTGATAAGGATCAATCGTATACCTCTGTTTATTCATTTATTAAGTTGTTTGATTTTTAAATTAACTAATTTCTAAAAATTCCAAAAAAATTAGTTTATATTCTTTCTATCTGCATTCTTTTCTTTACATATAATATAAAGGATTTTCCAATAAGGACTTAACAACTTTCTTTCAAAATAAAATGCAGACCATTTGAGATATTTCAAAAACTTTATTATCGGGTTGAAGTACAATCAAAACATTTATGAATGGAACTCGACTTCGTTCATACGGCCACCGCGGGCACGTTTGCAGCGGTCGATTCGTTAGACTCAATTTTCGATGACTCGGCCACACAATTCGGCCGAAACGGCTGCTATTTCGCGTTCAATGTTGGCTCTGAGCTCTTCCAACGTTGTCGGCTTGTTACATAGACCAATGACTTGACGTAGCCCCAAAGAAAAAAGTCTAGAGGCGTTAAATCGCACGCACGAGGCGACCAATCGACTGATCCATTTCTTGAGATAACACGCTCATCAAACTTACTCTTCAATAAATCGTGTGGCTTGTGGCACTGTCTTGCTGAAACCACACGTTATCCAGGTCCATATCTTCCAATTCGGGCCAAAAATAATCGGTAATCATGGCGCGATAACGATTACCATTCACAGTAACGTGACGATCATTATCGTCGACGAAAAAATATGGCCCTATGACGCCGCCGGCATGCAAACCGCACCAAACAGTTATTTTTTGTGGATAAAGTGGTGTTTCATGAAGCACATTTTCACCCGACCAACAACGTATATTTTGCTTAATGACGAACCCATTGAGCCAAAAATGAGCTTCGTCACTGAAAATGATTTTGCGATGAAATTGATAATCTTGGCGCATCTTTTCCAGAGCCCAATCGGAGAACGTACGTCGCGCCAAATGGTCCATGGGCTTCAATTCTTGAGTCAGCTTGATCTTGTATGGGTGTAAACCAAGATCCTTACGCAAAATTCGCCATAAAATGGTCTGGACGATGCCCACCTCTTGAGAACGCCGTGGAATTGATTGATTTGGATCATTTGCTACGGACGTTTCAACGACAGCGATATTTTCGACACTTCGACTAACCCGTTGTCTCACTGGCACGGCAAAATCACACAACGAATATGTAGACTCAAATTTTTGCACTAAACTTGTTACTGCCTGTCTACTAGGGCGAGAATTACGACCGAAAGTCGGAGTTAACGCTCTTAAAGTAGCGGTCACCGACTCCGAATTTCTGTAGTAAATTTTTATAATTTGCAGACGTTGTTCGTTCGTGTACTTTACCATGATGAAAATGTTAAGTTTACTGAATAAATTGACAGTGACAGTTCGATGATTAGTGAAAGGGTGCGTTCACAAATTGAATTAAAAGTTGTCAAGTCCCTATTGGAAAACCCTTTAATTTTAAACAAATAAATGATTAGTGAAAGAATAATTTGTATTTTTATTTGTGTATAAGTCACTATATCATAATCTAAGTATTCGTTTGTGGAAAAAGTGCCTGTTTGTCCAACATAAACACCTGGACATGTGCTACATATTATATACTCCTAACTTTTTGATATGGATTTTTTCTTTGTAATTTTTTAATACATTTTGTAAGAGTATTTTTAGTTTGGAATGCTTCCTATAAATCTTGTGTTTTTCAAGAAATTTTTCCAATTTAATATCCAGTGGCCGAATGTAAGTAATTATTTTCTATATATTGGCAAAATTCTTTTTTGTTTTTCAGTAACTTTCGATATAAGTATTGTTGGAACCACGAAAGCTTGCTGGTGTATCAATAACGCTGCAAAATATGAACATATCGTATATACCGGCATTTGTCTAATTCATCTGTAGTCAAATGTGTTGAAGAAAGAAAGGGCGCAAACGTTTTTAATAGTTATGCGCTACGCCTTGTCAAGAAATTGTGAAAAAGGAGAAACAAGCGAATACAGAACATGTGTATTATGCATGTATGTGTTACGTATAATACAGATATAATAATGTTTTGACTTTGGACTTATGAAGTTCTTTTCTACGGTTCCAATATTGTTATATACCTTGTTTTTACCACTGCTATTTGTTATTGTTCCAACAGCTAGTATATCATATTTATATCAGCCTTGTCAGTCTACACTTAGGTAACCTACGTAGGCAGCTTTTACATTTGTTATTTACAGACTAGGTATAGTAATGCCAGGTGCACATCTTGATTCTAATTGGCAAGATTTAGTTTATAAGTTGTTGCAATATTTTGAAGCTTTGTTAATTCTGTACAAGGCAATATTTTCATTGTTGCTTTAAAAAACAAATTTCGAAAATCATTATTTTAGAGAGTAGCCGCAGCTATAGGTATTTATGTTCGAATTGTGTTTAATGTCAAACACGGGAAAAAAGGTGAAAATATGTTAACAGTAGGAGCTTATAAACTACGTAGCAAGTTGAAAAGTCGATATATAGATAAACGGGTGAAAATGGAAGCTCGTAATATTATATACGACATATACATAGAACGTACGTACTTAAAATCTTTCCATAAAGAAATGCCTATACTACCTTTTTAGAAAAACATGTTAGTTCAAAAAATATCAATGTGATACTACAGGAGCGATATATCATGGATATCAGCATTTTCTCTTTGAATCGTCTGTTTAAACATTTAGGATTTAAATTTGTGAAAGACAATAATCGTAGAGCTGTAATGGATAAAAGTCATATCGCTGCACTACGATATTCCTTGTTACGCATTTATAAAGCGAATCTTGCCTCTTCTTATAAAGGGGATGTTGTCTCTCTCGATGAGACGTGGATTTTTGCTAAGGGCAATAAAGGAAGATCGTGGCATGATGCGAAAACGAAGTTAGAAAACCTGAAGGATATGATAGTAAACGTTTTGTAATTCTTTATGCAGGTAATAAAAATGGATTTATTAAAAATGCAAGTTTCATATTTCCCTCGCTAACAGCGACAACTGATTATTATAGTGAAATGAGCAGTGCAAAGTTTACAAGATGTGTAAGTGACCTACGATGAGAAAATGTGAACTGCTTGAAGTAGCAGAGCGGTATAAAAAGCAAAGGGTCTGTATAATAGATGAATTGATAAGAAAAGTTGGCCACGATTTCCATCATACTATTGTGAATTAAATGCAATCTGACTTTTTTGGGCACGTGTAAAAACGCACTACAATAAACATGTTGTTGGAGAAAAATATGGAGATTAATAGAGAAATGGTATGAAAGAGAAGCAAACTTTGACGAAGGCGAATTTGTTTTTTCTGTAAATACTGAATACAGAATCTGATACCGATGAAGACATGGACAGTGAATAAACTATTTACTTTTTTCTAGTTTTATTATGTTAAAATTTAAAATGTTATTTACTTTTTAATAAACGAACTACTTCTTCTTGTGAGGTATTTCATAATCATTTCAATAATATTTCATAAGACATACATTTCTCCATACGTTTTCATTTCTTTTTTCCGATGTGGTTTTTGTACTTCCTAAGATGTTTCGGAGAAGTATCATTGAGATACCTAATATGCACCTTGCTTGAAAGTAAATAATTCATTCTTTTCCAATATATAAGTGCTTCCTAAATATTAAACGTGTGCTTATTTTAGCAATATTGATGACATTTAACGTAACCTATATTTACGAACTTCTCAGAGTATATTAATCGTAACTCCTAAGATTATCGCATCTAACAACAAGATAAGTATAGTATTTAATTTGACATCGTCACTTCCTGTCGACATCTTATTTCATACGACAGTGATCACGTAATCGGAAAATATTCTTGACTTCAGCTATAAATAAATCAATCTATGAATTAGTTAACAGCATACAATAATATGGTTCATAGAATGAACATAGATAATTTATAATTTAAAAGATTTGTGTTTAATAAATTATAAGCCTTTCACATTATGGTACAATTAACGGTATTTATTAATATTTATAAATTATAGAAAGAAAAGAAAATTTACCAAAATACCGGAGACACCACGCGAAGGGACAGGGGAGAAGCAGAATACTGGTGATCTTTTTATGCCTTAGAAAAGAATAAATTGAACCGGTCCAGGGCAGGATTTTCGTAGATCAAAGGAGAAGACCATAAAGCCGAATTGCACGGACCTTTTGTGCGCGTCTTCCTATATACACACGGACGCACACACATACACACGCCTGTGCTACACCAATATCATTCGTCGACGCCTGAAGGCTTTACGTTTCACCCAGTTCAACCGAAGTGTTTGCCAAAGACCGGAGCCGGCGGTAATGATCCGGGAATTTTCCTTTTTCGTGAACGGGTTCGCGCTTTTTCCACACCCCAAAGACTTCCTCACTCGGTACACAAATGATAAAATTCTATACGTTCTATTTCGTTCTGAATCCGCACACAAGGATTTTGGGGTATATATTAAAGTCTATATTGAAAAAAATAGCTAACCCCACATGTTTAATGATAATTTTATAATACTTAAACAAACGAACTCAACTTAATATTTGGTTGGCCTCTTTTTATTGCCCTATTTTGAACTTGGTTTGTATAATATTTATTTATAAATACTTATTCCAGTCATCAAGAAAACCACGAATATCGGTAATGAAAAGGTTTACCTGCGAAACTACACTTTCTTTTCATGCGTTCAACATTTAAATTGCTATCTTCTGACATACACATCGAAGAAACAATATAAATATAAATGGTATCATCCTGTAGGCCCGCTCTCTAACTTTTAAGATGATTGTAATAATATTCGACATTTATAATTTTCCAGGTTCATCAAAACTGATTCTTTAAATTTACAGAATACAATAGCCATTACTTTGCTCTTTACTGGGAGGAAGAAGAGAGTTTGAGTTTTTTCAACGATAAGTAATTAGAAACGGCTCACATTGATACTGTGTTTAGTTGTTGTTAGTTCTGTTAATTCCTAAAAATATATTTTTCTAAACAAGCTCATTAGATGAATATAACATAATGTTAAACTTCACATATATGAGTTACAATCACCGACACACTAACTTCCATTCACATAATAATGCAAGCTAACCCATGCAGCAGATGCACGTGATGCAAGCTAAACTCTATCTTCGATATATAAAGTCTGACATGAATTATACTCAATCAGCTTTAATTATATCTTCAAGTGTTATTTTATTGAAAAAAACATTGTAAACTAGACAAACAAATTATTTTTTTTATGTTTTCCTGTAAAGCGAAATTTCATTCATACACGCTTAAGGACTTTCAAAACACTTTTAAACTGATTTTTTTTCGAGGTCACAAATATTTCAAGCGAGAATTTTTTTAATTAGTTAATATAAGGTTTATTATAAGCTTAGATGTATTTTTCAAGAAAACCTTACTAAACACGAAATGACATCTGATTTAAATTTTAATTTATCTCACTTCTAACTACGGTTATCTCTCAAACATAAATTTTTTGACAGAGAATAATATTTACTGTAAAAAACATACCTTTTAGACAACTACTAACAAGGATTTATCTTACCTGCTTCTACTAATTATTATTATTTTTGTAACGATTACATAAAGGCATGTTTGACATATTATTTATATAAGTACTTTCGACAGTTAATACTTTAATGATATCCTTTTTAATGTTATCGCAATCCTTTTAGTCATAACGCGCGTTCGAGTAATTCTTTCTCTTGATGTGCCTTTTCTGCAAGATAATTCGTCATTCCCTAGTTGACTAGGGTAAATCATTCTTCGTCATATCGATTTCTTTAAAAGACGCAAACTTTTAAATATAAAAATAGTTGACATTTTGCTATCACTCCGTGACCCTATGCTACTCAATATATCCACGTAACCTGTTCGTGTTACACAACTGTACCATTTTAACACGTCCAACTTTAACATTTTTTAATTGGGTTACTATTGGTTTCTTCAAGCTTTCCATAAACCCCGAAACCCTGATGTTTATCATGCATTAATTTTATTTCTTTATTTATTGTAACCTTTAAATAGTCTGTAACCTCATCAAACAAATTCATTTCTTATACAAAGTGTAACAATAATAATAACATAACACGCTTTTTTAATCACCAGCGTATAAAAATTCCATGGTAATTTTTTGAACGCACGACTTTGAAAATAAAACTTATTATTAAAACACGAATAATTAAAAAGTCCAGAACGAATCTATACTTCATATTAATAAGATTTTAAAATGACCTTCTTCTTTTTACCCTAGTTTTATGTATTTTCTTTTGCATATTAAGCGAAAAATATTAGGCTTGCGTGATAAGCATATTTAGAGGGGAAGTTTCTACATTCACGATCTAAATTTACGGTCTTGATGAACCGACTGTTATTTTTCGAGATTAAAAGTTAAAAGAGCTCCTTTTACCTCCCCAGGGCCCCCTATCTACGTATACATGATTAAGTTTGAATTTAGTTGGGGCAGGCTTAAAAGTTTTCTGCAAATTTATTCAGGCTTCGTTACGCGCTTGCAAATCCTACACAAATTCTGTTCGCTTACTTGAATATAGTTCCATTTCATAAAGAAATTCCCATGCGTGGAAAATTTATAATCAAACGAAAAACTTTGATACCGTGATAAATATTGGATCTAACGTTGCTAAAGAAAATTGATGCAGAATACTAGCATCAAGTATAAGATGTGCTCAAAATTAAGATAAATAGATTCGTTTGAGTGAAAATTCAAGGGAAAAAAAACGCAATTTTTGGGTATAAATATTGGGAAGAAAAGCAAGCAGTTAAATATTTTTATTACTACTTTAAGAGGGACCAATGTATATATATATATATATATATATATATATATATATATATATATATAAAGGTGATGAAAATTAACTTAACGATTAGATTATTTTTTTATATTATTTATTACATAAAAACCTGAATTTATTTTTATTAGTTTTATTTCTTTAATTTAGTAAAGCTCTATTTAAACTTAGACGGTTTACTGATCGTAAAGCGTACAAATTTGACAGTTTTCATCAGTGCCAGGAGAGCTGGACGAAGTGGTCTTTGCAACTCTATTATCACAAGTATTTCGCTAAATACGGTGACTTCGGGATTTTCTAGGTTTAGATTCATATGACTGTTTGTTGCATTGATAAAACTCAATATTTGATATTATATTGTGTTCGTGTATTTATATGTAAAAAGTTTCGTAATGTATTACGCAAAAATTCATTGCCATAGAAAGTTATTATTTCTTCTATAGATTCGTTAACTCAACTCAAGGACGATTTTAACTACGAAAATATTATATCATTAGACACTGAACGGTCATCCTCTTTATACAAGAACATTTTTACACCGCGACGAACATCATTTATGAAAAAGAACGTAGATGTTTACCCTTTATTCCAGATATTTAACTCTGCTAATTCAATCTTAATACTTGTCTCGCAATAATAACATAAAGTACATTGCTTACTAGCGAATATTAATTATTTATTACAGTACATATTGTACGCTTGTGGTATTTGTCAAAATTTGTGTGTTTTAATGATTGCTGCTTATTCATTCAATACTTTTCGAATTTTTTCCTAATATTGCCAATTCAGTAGTAATTTGGAGTATGAAAAATACTCTACTGAGGGACTGGAAAAGTAATACATTTATAAACAACTCTAATTTAATCAATAAAAACAGTTGCTACCGAACAAAACCATGACCACGACGATCATTTTGCACAATTTCAGCGGTATTCAGGTAGTCTAACTTTGTCTGACCTTATAGGTATCATTACCGAAATGATAATACTGAGTAATGGGGGAGAACGATATATCCATCTCTTGAGTAGTAGCAAAAGCACTCATTACTTTGTCCGCAATCAAATAGAACATATGTTGGCAATGTAAATGGTGACGCGTGCATATAGACGGTTATTTCCAAATACAAGGTATTGAATAAATAACTGTAATTACCGAACAAAATAATAAATATGAAACAAATAACCCTTTTATTCTACACCGATAACAAACCAGAATCATAAGTTTCAGAAATAAAATGATATCTAATAGACAAAGAACAAGGATACGTGAATAGTTTCAACGATTTAGACGTAGAATAAATCAAAATTTTTAACTGACCCAATGTATGCGGATTCGTTCTTTAACTGAATTAACTTGAGTAAACTACTTGGATAATCTAGTTATTTATGTATAATATTTCAATTCTGTTTTGATGAATAATATTGCTTACGAGTTGAGATATCTAAATTTATAATAACCGTATAGAAATCTTTTACCGATAAATCGGTAATTCGCGGGCTGTAATGTTCGACCTGAAAAATATAAAATTTCATAGACTTCGTGTCAGAGATAAATAGTTTCATACTACGTTGATATTCAATGAAATTGATGAAATCTGGTTGGAATTGCTGATTAGAATGATTAGAAGAAATTCACTACTACTACCTTAAGGCGCAAAATTCGGGTCGATGAATAACGAATTGATAAATATTTTATTTTGTTTGTTTTGTACAGGGTGGCGTGAGGTGGATAGATACATTTCAAACTTCAATATTTCGCAGTCACAATAATTTATATTGAATGGTGCGGAGGGAAGTGTAGCATTTTGTACGGTTGGAATAGAAGTTAGAACGTATACCGTGTTATTTTCGTTCGTAGTTATTACGACGGAACCTGTAACCGAAGTGCTTTGATTTTTTTAGATGACACTTTAATGTTTGTCGACACGATCTGGTACCATCTCGGAACACAATACTGATTTAGGTGAAGATGTATAAAAACAATGGAAGTATGTTCGATGTGAAGTATGGAGTCCTAGGAAAGTTGCTCAGACACTTTGCTCCAAAGACAAAAAACATCTATTTACAGTTACTTTCTGCGATGTCATGATCGATTTGCTAAGCGAAAACCCCAACAGTTTGCAAAATTTGTCTATCTCCGATGAAGTCCATTTTCACCATTCATGTTTCGTCAATAAACAGAACATTTCAAGGTGACTGTTTGGTGTGGGGTCTGTGTTTTTGGGATTATAGGTCTATTTTTTTCTTTTTGAAAATGAAAAAACAATTACCGTAATTTATAACTACATATCGTTATGTGTTTAAGACCTAATGATATCAGGGTTAAAATATTTTATTTTCTTTATGTGTTTTATGTGTATGAGGTTATTATGTTTTATGTATAATACTGTGTTTTATATAGTAATTGTATTTATTTCCTTTATTATATGTAAATTAGTAAATTACAAATAAATTATGTAAATTAGTTATTTCCTTTATTATATGTAAATTAACGCACAAATACTGGTTGCGAACAAGTTTTGTCCTAGTGTACATGACGTTGAAGGAGTCGAGATAGGCCTATCTGACTGGCCGCGTCACGATTGTTGCCGAGTAGTTGTATGATGCTTCCCCGATAGATATGTTACAAGGTTGACAGTGTCGAATATTTACACTCTATAAAGGGTGAATGGGTACCTCCATACGTTGAATTTGAACTGTATTCACTTCTTATGTATTTGAATTGTTATATTTATAGAATTATATGAACATGTAGTTACTTCCTCCTACCAAATAGTTCGCTGTTCAAATAAACTTATGTAAGACATTTGCGTGTTTTATTTCAATATATAGGGTTTTTAAAACAGAGTTACCTTAACACAATGTTAGAAAGCTTTACTGGAGCTTGCTTACGAGACCCAAACTCCCTTATTTTCAACAAGATGATGCAACAGCTTACGCTGCGCGAAACAATATGGCTGTTGCTGGTGGACTGTTCAGAAGTGTTTCCTCTCATTTTGGAGCCATCGCTGGGCCTTCTTGGTCCTCGAATATAACTGCCCCAGATTTTTCCTTATGGGAATCGTTGAAAGAATGCGTGTTCTAGAGGTGTATTGTTAACATTAAATAAATCGAACGAGGCATTGCTGACGAAGTTGCAACTGTTGACGGCGAACTACAGAGGTACGTGTGCAATAATATTTGGAATAATGGAAATCTAGTTTCCCACACAAATTTCAAACAAACACATGAGCTTTGCATAATAAATAGCATGTTTCAATGTATTTACAGACTGTTATAGTTTACTTTTCCTACTTGCATTCTATTATTTATTGTCATTTGAAATGTGTCGGTCAGCCCGCGCCACTCTGTAACTTTCTTTGTACTTCAATTATTTTCCCCACTTATACAAAAAATTATGAATGCACTGATATTTCAATACCGTTAAAGGAAAATTAGGTATAGATTTCTTTTTTTATTTACATATTATCAATATTTTAATATGATGTTGAAATTTTCAACTTATATAATGAAGTAAGTGTAGTATAGTTAAAGTTCACATGCACTGAAACCTACAAAAGTTTTGCTAAAATATACGGTAATGTTTCTCTTTATTAGACTTACATTATTATTTATAAAATTAAATCATTTAATGCTACTATTTAGTTTAAAAGGTGCTATAAAGAATCGAATTTATACATATAAACCCAGTACCTATTATATTTACATTAAATAATGTAAATAACGAACCTAGATATAAATACATTAAATAAATGCATGTAAAAAATCAGTCACTCAGGAAAATGTCGATGCCATGCGCAAGATCATCAACGAAGATGGACATATGATATATCGCCAGATTGAAGCCTTATTAGTGATTCCAACAACCTCAATTCAAAAAACTAAAGAATTGTGTGTAAAAAAATAGTTTTCCGTTGGATATCGCATCTATTTACCGAAGAACAGAAAGCAGCTAGGGTGAATTGGTGTCAAACAACTCTAGATCAATTCAACGTCGGAAACTTTAAAAACGTATACAACATTGTCGGTGGTGATGAACCTTCGATTTCGTTATAGGAGTCAGAAAAATAAAGGCCAGTCGTCTGTTTGGGTCATCCGTTCTCGAAGTGTCTCCAAAATGATGGTCGCGATATTTGTCTCGAAGCAGGTCATGTAGCAACAATTCCTCTACAATATAAAAGAATTGTTACTGCCGATTAGTATACAACCATTTGTTCGCCGCAAGTTATCGCTGAGCTTCAAAACACCAACCCCGAACGACGAATCATCATCCACCAAGACAATGCAAGTTCGCACACAGCACGCAAGACAATAGAATTGTTAACGCAACAAAACATCGAATTGTTGGACCAGTCCGGGCCAAAGTTCCAACGATTTCTTTATGTCTTCAAAAATCAAGAACGGACTGCGTGGTCAGATGTTCCAGTCGTCAGAAGTAGCAGCCAATGCCTTTGAAAACGCGATTTTTAACTGTACGAACAAACGAATGGAATAGCTACTTCTAGCAGTTTCAACAATAAATCCTAATGCTCGAGTATAGCTAATTGAAATATTGAAAATATGGCTCAAGAAAATCTATTAAGTATAAGACAAAGATCTCTGCTGAAATGTATCAAAGAAAGATATCATATGTATACTTTATTTAAAAATTAGTAGATGTAAAATATTGTATTTTGAAACATTCAATGTAAGACTATACTTATAATACCGAGATTGAAGAATGTCAAATTAGGGCAAACAAAGCAATTCACATTTACATTATATTCTTACGAGGATGGACAGAAGACTCATTGGAATGAAAATAAAGAAAAGTACTTTGCAGTTTGAAATTGCATTTTTTTAATTGATTTTTTGTTATCGATATCAACACCTAATCCTGTAAGATCTTTATCTCTACGAATATATGAGGAAATGCAAATGAGAAAATTGAACTTCGTTTAGTTGTGAGAAGCGTTTGAACATTTTTAGGCATGATTTTCTAAGATATTAAGCAATTCTATACAGCAAGACAGTGTATTTCAACTTCACAACCTGCGTTTAAGAATGATGAACCTTCACAGTGTACTGTTAATAATACACGGAACTGCCAACGGTGCATGTCTCAAAGGCTAGACGAGTCATTTACGCCGATATTTATGTATCTTGAGTGGTGCATAAATCGAATATAGAAGATATCCACGATAGACTGTGTCTTGCGGATTTATTGGTATAAGTAAATGCTGAAACAATTTAATTATTGCTAATCAAATACCGTGTTTTCGTAACAAATGTTGACACATTGATTTTATTTTGACGAGTCGGAAAGCGAACAACAATTAATGCAATTGCAGTGTTCAACTTAAACAATTCAAAGTCAACGAAATTAGTCAACTGAGACACAGAGTGGAAGTGTGGCACTGATTTTTGAAGCGACCTTGCAACATTGGATGCAACTTCTCGATGTCCGATTCCTGAATGTAAAATATACACGTTGCCACGTCGCATATTGCGAAAAACAATAACTCAAACTAGTAAGTTGTGTTTTATTTGCACTGTTGAGGAAGCTGTCGGTGTCGTAATTAGAAAACAATTTGCCATAAATGGATTCCTTATTTGGCACTTCGAGGAGGGCTCTTAGATAGTTTTAATCTATGAAAATTCGGATAAAACTCATTGGGAATTATTAGTATAAAGAATTATTACCAAGAAACTAGTACAATATCAGTATTTTATCCGCAAGTTCAAACTTAAAGTCCATGAATTTCGTGCAATATAAATTTTCTTTAGAGTGATAGTGGTAGTAGTCGAGTCTAACTTCTCTCAATAAACTCAAATCGCTCAATATAACACTTGAAGATAATGTGCAATACTCACTATTTTCTAGGCCTATGTTACTAGTTAATCAACTAAAAATATACAGAGTATTACGTCCAAAAGGAAGTGTCTGAAGCGTGTTTATATATTTAAATGGATTTTAATAATAATAATAACATTAATATAAAATACCTTATTTTTATATATAATATTAAATGGCATGAGATACTAAACTTTACCGCAAAAGTATTCCTCGAATATGTACTTTCTTTATGCTTAAAAGTTCATGGTTGTTATCCGCAACCTTGCTCGATCTTGTATCAGGAACGCATATTCAACTATATTCACCAAGTTCGTTAATGAACGTGACCTCTTTTCAAAGCTTACTCTTTTGTTAAGTCTGACCACGGTCAGGATACAACTACCTACGTCACACGACACGATTTTGCCATCGCAACGCAGTTTATCAAGTAGGCAGCGTTGAGCGTCGTTCCGGCTTTCATTTGTTTAGTATTGAGATAAGCCCGCGATGACAACTGACGTCGTCTGAACGTGATGAGGGTCTCGGTTACACAGTTGCATCTTGTTTGCATTTATCATGCAGCAAGCTGCGGGTCGACTCCTGTTCGAATCGACTCACCGGATTTTATCTTGTTTTTGTTTCGAAGTTAGAGCACGGGATGACGTGATGTTTTTAGTCGGATCCAGTGTCGCTTCGAATATAATAGCAGAGCTCGTTTCTTTGTTTACATACACATATATGTACGTATTATAGGAGGGATTTAAATTCGATTTCTTCCTTACATTTTTTTACCGAACTTAGTTCAGAGAGCTGTTTATTATTTTGTTTTTTACCATATTAGTTAATGGAGTCCTAATTAATAAACTCTGTGAGTCAATACAGTCGTAAAATACACGTAAATAGTGTACTTATTTATTTCAATAAGTGGGCAAAAACAAAGCAATATCATTCAACTTACAAATATGTAAATATAATCATATTTACAATCATAAACATAAACATTTAACTACAAGAGTGTATATTGTCACATGCATAACTTATTTTAAGTTCATATTTTGCGGACACCGTTGTATGTTGTGGAATTGCAAATTTTTGAGAATAACTATTCAACCAATTTTCATTTTATTATTGTTGGTTACTCTCATCACCCTCTCGTATCTCTCACCTTAAGTTTATAATCAATACTATCGGAGGGTTATAGATTTCTTCGATGTTTTAATTTTTATTTTTAATGGTCAGATTTTATTATTATTGTCATAATATTTATTTGATGTTGTTCCCAGCGTTTTGTAATTAATTGTCATAAAAATGAATCTATATTTTGCTCTTTTTCACGTTTTTTTCTCATAAACATGTCACACCTTAAGTTGCATAAAAGTTAAATGACCTGCTGGTATTGTTCCCTTTTATTGATTACACGTCGACAAGTTTACCATCGTTCACGCCATCAAAAGTACAGCTTTGAATATTGATTGTATAAGTTAGTGCTCAACAACGATTGCGTTGGAATATAGTTTGCCGGTCGATAAATACATCGATTTATAACTGGATCGCGTCGATTAAGTTGATAAACCTCAACACGTGGTAGAAGGTGCAGGTTGAATTAATATTGATACCTTACTAGAAAGGCGATCTTATTTTCATAATTAACCCTCGAAACCAACTGTAAAGTATGTAATCTGTAAACTTTGTATTGCATAGTGGCCTAATTCTTCTCTTGTTCTTTCCTAGGTTGACTTTAAGAGTCTTTCCTTCCCTACCTTTGGTAGTTTGTCAATTACTGAATGGACCAGGTTAGTGCGTTTATGAAGGTCCCATGTTACCATGTTAAGGTTTAACAAAGCCATTTTGCATCTCACTTTATGACCTGGGACCCCAAGGAATTAATTACGGGCTCATTTAGGTCTAAATACGAGTTCGTTTAAAAGGGTTCAGATCCTGATTTGTTACATTCAAGCAATAGTTTAAATTTAATGGAGAGCTGATTAAATTGAAGGTATTTATATGATTATTTATTCACACATTTCGTATGATTGCTTTAGCTGCTTATTAACCCGTTAGACAGTATTTGTTATTAAAATTGGTACACCTACAATCGTAATTTAATGAAAGGATGTGTTGATATACCGTATCCTATTTAAGTATTACTTACAAAATTTGGTAACTCTAATGTAGGCGATAACTCCAATTTATTATCTTAAGATATAAATATTACCTCCGTAAAATTGTTAGCTTCAATAAATTGAAAGAATATGATCTATTTGCTAAAGAGGCTCTTAATTAAAATTAAGAGCCTCTTTAGCAAATAGATCATATTCTTTCTTTTGTTTACTATAACTTCATTAAGGGCTCCTTGAAGTGTTAGCCATAGCTATTTATTTTTTCTAACTGACAATTAGTATAGCGCCAGCTAATTACAATAGCTTTTTCTTCACATAATCTTCTGCATTTCATAGACCACAGTCAATTATACTCCATAAAGTCGGTTATTTAATGTTTATTAATAATAATTAATAATTAATTCAGTGATAAACTGAACATTATCTTATGTGATTTATTGTTATTGTTTTGTTTGTTTTCTTTTGTTGCTGGGAAGTGTTAATTAAATTTCACATATTTCATGGAATATTTTGTCTATACATTAGTGTAAACCAACTATTCTTATAGGTGGTGATAAGGAATAGATATTCAAACTGCAACGTAGACATTCCTCTTTTTTTAATACTTATCTAATATATTTTTGAACATGTCGTGAATTTCACAATATTTGAACAAATATAATGAACTTGTAAGTGCTCAACTTTTCTTTTTTTACCTACAAAAGGGACCCTATTTTTTTTCTTCTAACTAAATATAGAATGCATTTTATTCCAACTTTTGCATCAGTATTGGCTTAGGGCTTTTAGGGTAACAATATTGAGGCGTCCTATTAGATCTGATTAACGAAGAATGCTCGAATCTCTTTTTTTTGTTAGAGCCAGTTTTAGCACCCTGGAGGTCAAGAAAAAGCATCGTTTAAGGTGAGAGTACGGGAGTTTATTTATTGTTCTATTTTAGCGAAGGACGGGATGTTACAATATATGTATGTATATAACCATATAAAGAAAACACAAATATTTTATTAAATAAACCTGGAAAACACAACTAAGGCATAAATAACCTGAGCTCAATTGAATACTAATTTCACCAGTTTATTGCATTTATGAATCTGTCAGACGTGATATTGAATATGTCAATTTCGTCTGGTAGGGAATTAAATTCTCTAAATATTCGATTAATTGGAATATTATAATCATAAACTATGCGATGAAAAGGTGATGCTAATACATTCTCGATAGGAGATTTATTAGTCTAGATCGCAAAAGAAAGTAGGGGAGGGTAGTTCATCGTGTTAATAAAGTATTTATTCCCAACTTGAGCAGAGAATTTTCACCATTCAGACAAAAAATTCAAAACTTCAAAAAGTAAAAATAATGGATCTCAATCCTAAATGACGCCCTTGCGGTAACTAATAAAGGATGAGACTGACTGGAACCGATACGCATAGTTTACACACGATTAAATAAATGAGATTCGAACCACAATAAAAGCTTTCCAATGATTCCGTAAGCTTTCACTTTCCACAGCAACAAGCAAATTTTCGATCTGTCGTTGCCCATCCGAACTGAATGTTTGTTATACCTCAACGGCCTCTCGATTTTCTCAGTAAATGACCATGTTTGCTCTTTTAATAAAGCATATCTTAATCCGTTGCTTCTTCAGTTGTTGCTAAAACCTCACTTTAGTACTTCATTTCCATACTCTGGATTCTGGTCTTCATTCTTTTAGTAAACACTCAACTTTCTCACCTATAAAACGAAACTGGAAGAAATACTGCTCTGTATACTCTTATCTTTGTGTTTCTTGACGTTCCCAACATGACGTTTAACGAAAAATAAATACAAAAATTCTAAATTAATGATGGTAAATGACTTTCCACCATACTTACACACATACCTATGCTTATGTTGGTTTGTAATTTAATAATATGCAATACTGTTTGATCTACTTCACAAATAGATACTGCACTATCTACCTTCAAACAAATTAAATCCCTTGACGAACTATAAATTTCTCAAAGGTAAATAAACATTAATTAACAGTGAATTTAGTTCCGTCTCAACGCGCGCATCTAAAGGGTACCTTGCGCGTTATTAAAGGGAATCGCGTCAACTCTCGCTTGGCTACTCATTACACACACCTGTACAGACGTCTGACATCGTCTTCATACATATATCACTTGTTAATTACAAGCAAAGGATGCAGATAGAGACTTTGATAAAAGATGTGTGTAAGTGTATATACATAGAATATATACAGAGTGTTTTCAAAACATGTACAGCAATAGTAATAATACATATGTACACTACCGTTCATAAGTATTTAGGCACCCATATTTTATAAAATTATTTGAACAGCATAGCTTCTAGGAAATTCATTCTTGTAATATTGGATAGGTATAAGGAAAGTATTAAATCTACAGAAACGCTGCATAAGTAACATTATGTATTACTTTATTACCTGCAATAAACCAAAATTTGTTATTGGGACTACCTGGGGGTTAGCGCAATAAAAGTTTCTCCAAGTTCTTGTAATTGTCTTTCTGTGAAGGATACTGAAGATAAGTTTAGTAATGATGTTTTAATGACCTCGGGTGAGTTTCATGTTACATTTTTGAAATTGCCCTCAGTTACGTTTCTGTATTCGTTGTGAGATATTCCTGTGCTAGTAGTGTTGTTAAGATCGTTAAATATGCCAAAAAGAAAAGAGATGGACATTGAAACGCGTTCCCTTATAATTGCGCACCATCAAGATGGCAAAAGCAACCGGCAAATTGCGAAACAATTAAAATTAAATAATACTTCCGTAGACTATTTCGTCAAAAAATACCGATAAAGTGGCAGTGTTCTCAATAAATCACGGAGTGGGAGACCCAGAGCGACAACTTCTGCTGAGGATCGTGCAATAGTGATCACAAGCAAAAGAAATCGACGGAAAACAGCCCCAGAAATCGCTGCAGAAATCAATGCAGACCGTCCAAAGTCAATAAGCGTAACAACGGTCAAACGTCGCTTATACAAAGCAGGTTTGTACGGACGAATTGCAATGAAAAAACCGTTATTGCGCAAACAGAATAAGCGGAATCGCTTAAACTGGGCTCGTGAACACCAACATTGGACAGTTGAACAGTGGAGTAAAGTCTTGTGGACTGATGAGTCAAAGTTCGAAATTTTCGGGTCCAGAAGACGTGTTTTCGTTCGGAGACCTACAGGTGAGCGTGCGGCAGAGCAATGTATTGTGCCTACGGTTAAACATGGCGGTGGTTCCGTGATGATTTGGGGTTGTTTTGGTGGTACGGTCGTGGGTGATATTGTGAAAATTGAGGGAATACTAAGGAAAGAGCAGTATCGAAACATTTTGGAGACCAACGCTATTGCTTCAGGATTAAGACTTTTGGGTAGGAATTTTGTATTCCAGCAGGATAATGACCCAAAGCACACATCCAAAATATGCAAAGACTATTTGCAACTCTTGGAAGCGGAAGGATCCATCGAAGTTATGAAATGGCCTCCCCAAAGCCCCGATCTAAATCCAATAGAGTTATTGTGGGAGGAACTTGATCGGGAGGTCCGGAAAGCAGTATCAACATCGGAGGCTGATTTGTGGAGGAAACTGCAGGAAGCTTGGGTCCGCATAACACCGGATACATTAGCAAAACTAATTGCAAGAATGCCGCGATTGTGTGCTGCCATTATAAAAAACAAAGGAGGTCACATAGATGAATCGAAAATTTAAATATAATATGTAATTCTACTGCCAGATACTGTAATTAGTTATGTATGTATGTACATGTAATAAATATATTTTCATTTTTTCACTAGTGCTTTTAATCATTTCTTCTAAATTTATGGGTGCCCAAATACTTATGAACGGTAGTGTATATAACATCCATTTACAAGACAAATTACAAACATAGTTCATAATAAAAATGTAGTCTAACTAAACAAAAAAGGTAGAAAAAAACCCTTACCATATTATTGATGTATCTGAGTTACAAGTTCATTTCAAAATTTATCTTTTAACAAAAATTTGCTAAAACATATTAACACTATTATTCAATGTGTTTCAAGCTTTGCAAATATATTCGTTAATACAAATCATAAAATTATTCTTTACGACTTTTAGATTTATTATACACAGGTTGGACAGAAGACTAAAACTTACAGTTGGTCTCGTTGTGTTTTATGCCCTTGATATACTTATATACAGCTATTGTAGTATTATTTTCCTGATTTGTGTTCTAATTATTAGCAGAAACACATCGCAATTTTTTTGTCAGAAAGTAAAAGTTTAATTCAAGAATTTATCGCGCATGCAATGTTGTTCCTTTATATAGTATATGAATCAAGTATTTCGCTCATTATTTTTATGAATAATGCCACAAATGAAATTATGCCTGATAAATCGCTGTTAAACTTCACATATATAATTATTATCATGTTTTTAAGTTATTTATTATAATTTAAATTGGAAACGTGAAACTGATTATTATTATATTTGTGTTACAAATGTTTGAATGGGAAATTCTTCCGTTTTCGTCAGGTACGGTCGGGCTATTATAAACTATTCCTGAACTTGTACATCTTACTCGCACCGATTCCTTTAAAAGGCCCATCCTTTTAAAGAAAACACCCTCTTCTTACTTTACCGACGATCGATGCTGAACTTTCAACGGTAAAACACGTCCTTGTATTGTAGTGAAGTTTCTTCCGTAACGCGTGCAGCCCACGTATCTCTTCCGCGATCGCGAAATATATATCACATCTTAACTAAGGACAGACACACTTACAAACGAAGTACACCGCGTATCGTTTGATAGCAACTTTAATTCTAATCCTCGTATATTTTACTCCACAGCTTTTAATTACTCTCATTATTTTATTACAGCATTTACAATTTCTTATATTTTGCTTTTCCTATTGCTCTCGTTTATTAACTATTTTTATTTAATATATTCAAGCATTAGGAATTCGTTTTATTTAAATTAGTAAATAAACTTTTAAAGGCAGTCTTGTTGTTTTATTTCCACTAATAATATTTCCTTCTGCTTAACACTCGTCTTGAACTGTTGATGCTCATTATAAACTAACATTAATTATTGACTCTTCCTTATTTGAATTTATTGTGGCACCAGAGTTAGTCAAAAACTCATTTAATATGGTAGCGCTCATAATAAATTTGATGCCCCCCACGCACAATTACTATTAATAATTACAGTGATTAATTTTAGCACTCCAGATCGAAACGTAAGAGATAATATTTATATTAATTCTATGTCTACCTTGAGTAATTAGAACCTCGCATTGGTCCCAACTTAGAGCTAAATTATAAAAAATTATTAGTTTCAGCACACAAAATAGAAACTGTTTTGTCTATTGCCTCTTTCATATTTTCAACTACCAATTTATATAATATATAATAACATACGTTTCGATAGGATTAATATCATAGAATCAAGACCTGATCTAATTAGCGCAGTGTAATTGGTCGTTCTTGTACGGATCTGTAACGACGCATGTCGCCATCGGCACGGATCCCTTTGAGAATGTAGCAGAAGGATATTTTGCAAGCAATATGTCTCGTCGATATGTAAGACGAGCAGGTCGGACGGTTGGTGACACGTGAAATGCCGTGCCGTTATACATCATCTCCAGTGACACCTGTCTTGAATTAGACATTAACTTGATCGATGTGCACAAGGGCGGGATCGTATTACAGGAGATGGTGCCACTCTCTCTGTCATTGTCGTCTTAACTATTATCATCGAAAGACATTCGATTATTTTGTGGCTTTAACACACCCTGTTTTATGATTATTAATATATTTTTATTTACCATTTAACGTTCTTCATTCTCACCCAAAAAGCATCAATTAAATTGGCAGTCATTATTTTGGATACCTGATTCATATTTTTCATTAATTACTAAATGTACACTCCATCTTAAAATATGTATCTATTTATTTTTTCATGGACTGCTTTTATCGATGAATAAATAGTAGAAGTAAAACGGATGTTCTAAATTTATGAACAGATGGGAATTATATATGGAAGTGTATATTTCTAACAGATTCAAATGGTCGCCTCAATAAGGATTTTGTTCTACGATAGATTATACATAAAAAGTAATAATACAACGTTGCAATAATACTTCAGGATATCGTGAACCTACAACAGCAAGAAAATTGTTGAATGACTAGTAATGTCTGTCTCACATAAGTATATGTATGTACCCCAAAGTTTGTAGTCTGTGAGAGAAATCTATAAAGAAATATTTTAACACTCCAAGCCTAGCCACTAATATTATGATACAATGTCAATTGAAGAATATTTCGTAATTTATAAAAAAGCATTAGAGAAAAAAATGTACAATTATTACCATTTTGATAAAATCAATATTAAATATTAATTAATTTAAATTCATCTTTTACATAAATAAAATTTCATTAAAATATTATTATTCATTCGACGCTTTAATTTTAAGAAATAAAATTAAATCGAATCAATGTCATTTAACGCATTGAAAAATGAGCTATAAAGTGAGCTATCCAGACTACGAGATCACAATGGTAAACCGAAATGTGCCTCCAGGAAACTTGAATTCGAACAGAGCTCCTATAAAGGAATAAAAGAAAAAGCAACTGAAAACGCAACAGATAAATCGTTCCTTGTAAACTTCTCGGACTTGCATGGGGGTTACACGGATCATATAATACAAAATGTAAATCCTCAAATTTATCTATGTCAGACAGTAAGAAGCAAGGATATGGACGCACGGAGGGAGTCTCTCTAACGTTTACGATATCCTGTAACGGTGGCTCCCTCTTGCCGCTGACATCTACGGGAAGAATTAATCCAACGGAAGTGATGAATCCAGAAACCACTGTCACTAGATGGGAATGATGTATGTTACTGTTCCGATTTTCTGGAGAAACATTCGCTTCAGCTTTCGGTCGTATTGAACGTAAGATTTGTTTGGAAGAACACGTACAGACACACAAACGTTGCAAGAAATACTGAAAAGGTACGAGTGATGCTATAAATTGAACCATAAATGCGCTTCCGAAACTTTTTGACAATGAGTATATTCTACGTGTACTAAATATGCTTTCTGAATGTTATTAAAGGGATTTATACTTTTACTTTACATATCTTCTTTAGTAGATTCTTGGTAGTATTTAGAGAAAAAATTTAGAGAAAAAAATCTGAAGAAGTTCATACTTGCGTATATATCCGTTGAATAAAATCTTTAATAAGACAATATAGTTACTATACTATAGTTAGTAGATAGTAAAGCTTATTTACTTTTTCATTCTCCCTTATTTTTTGGCAATGTTTTTGTTTCCGTCCATTTTATTGTTATTTGCTTTACTTATCTATCTCATCGTTCCATTTATTCTTGGTGATCCAATTGATTTCTTATCAGCGTATATATATCTTGATATTAGCAGACGCAAACAACAAAGAGAACATGTTCTTCGTACAGGGTGAGAGATACAAAATAACATGGTGGAACACTAATCTCTCCGTACATCCAATCCAAATATTGGATGTGAGAATTCTTAATTTCGCAAATGTAGGGAGTGATCGCAGCCTACTACTATACAAACACAATATAACAAGACAACAAGAAATGATACACCTGGAAGAGAATAAAAAATTCTATATTTTTTTATTCTCTTCCAGGTAATAAATAACGAAAGGGCAAAAGAATTTTATCAAAGACGCCTAAAACAAAAAATCAGTCTAAACGAAATTCAACATCATAACGGCGTAGAGAAGGCATGGGAAAACTCAAACAAACATTATATTAGCTGCAGAAGAAGCATATGGGAAAAGAAAAGTTGCAAAGAAAAATAATGAAGGACCATGGTCTTAAGAAGAAATAAAGCGACGAGGTGAAGAAAAGAAAGTGGCTTATTTAATAAGCAAAACAATAAAAAAAACAACAAAAGCAGAAAATCTATATAACTACAAAAATATACGGAACAGAGCCAACATCCGAGTCCGGAACATAAAGAAAAATACTGGAAGATGTTCACCAAAGACATGGAATATGACCTAACAGAAATACAGACGAAAATTTGGAAAATGGTAAATAGAATAAGCACAGAAGGATAGGTCCAATACTTTAAGGACATATATAGTGAAAGGTAGACCTTTAACATCAAAGTAAAGTTGGACGACATGCAAATAACTATAAAACAACTGAATGACCGAAAAGCACCAGGTCCAGATGGTATACCCAACAAAATGTCTAGGTATGATGGGCAGGCAAACAAGGAGAGATATTGAAATTTGTAAAAATCGTACTGCAATGTCAACAAATCCCAAAAAATATGAAAACAAGCACTGCAATACCAATTTTCAAGAAAGGTGATAGGCAAAAATCCGATAACTACAGGAGAATTACTAAAAACTAAGCACGTATCTTAAGATTATAACTAAAATAATACTTATGAAAGTAAACACTATAATTAAAAACAGCAGAGAGCAGGTTAATTTAATGGCGAATAGATTCACCACTGACTTTTGTAATTCGTCAAAAATGCGAAAAATCTATCGAGTATAGCAATCCGGCGCACATATGTTTTGATGACCCTGCAAAACCTTGACCGTGTTAAGCTTGATGATGTGTTATCTATACTGGAAGAAAAAAATGTACTTCAGAACTTAATAAATTTAATCCGTAACATATATCAAAGACACGAATTAAAATTATAAACGGGTTAAGAGATGGAATACCCATACACTCTGGCATTCGCCAAGGTGATTCACTCAGTTCTATGCTATTTAACACAGTCATAGATAAGATCATTGATGACACATTGATGACGTAAGACCAATGAAAGTATATAAGAAGGGACGTAAAAATCAACTAAGATGTATAACATGGAGATATCTAAACAAAAGACAATATACTATAAAGTGCAAGCTCGAAAAAAGGTCGGTAATAGAGCAGGCAATGACTTTCAGACACCCGAGCATAAACATGTAAAACTCGAAAGACGTACAGGCTGAAGAGAAAAACTAGACAATCAAAGGTGACGTCGCCGCAAGATGCCTACGAGATATAATATGGTAAACAAGTATATGTCAACGCAATATTAAAATTCGAATATATAAGCCCAGCATCAGACCAACATTAACCTATCGCGCAGAGACGAGACCAGATATCAGAAAAATGATAACTAGTCTGATAACAACAAGTTAGATGCGAACAATGAGATGTATCATATTACCGAGAAAACTTTAAGAGACAGAATCCCAAATCAACAAATATGGGAGCAATATGAAATACAGGATATCACAAAGTTCATCAAAATAAGAAGGAAAGAATGGAATGGACATGTGGACAGGTTGGACAACGATAGACTACCAAAAGTTGCCAGAGATACCAAATCACCAAGAAAGCAACAACCAGGCAGACCTCCGAAGCGGTGGGCACAAAGTTCGTTCTCAACAGAATTGCCCCCACAACAACCCTAAAACAGTATCAATTTTTTTACATTTTATCCATTTTTGCTTGTGCGTCAGTTTTGACGAAATAAGTAAATTGTGTTTTTATTTTATTTAAAGTCATGTATTACCTTAAAGTTACTTTGACTTTATCATCCAACTACGATTAATAAGAGAATTAATGATATTCGAGGTATTACTATTTCCTAACGTACTAGTCTAAATGATTTGAGCTATTTTCACTGTTTGAAGAATTTATATAATCCGACGTCTACTAATGTACTAGTTGAAGTAAAGCATTCCTTGAATGCACAATTCATTCATACAGCCACTGTTCTTAGTCATCTCTTGGCAACATACCGACTATGTTTATCAAACATTTAAAAAATATTAATACGAAACATTGCCTTAAGAATTAATACTTTTAAGTCAAATAGAAAAATATTTTAAGTGAACGCAAGAGCAGTTTGGTATTTAAAATAAAATTATAACTTGTTATTGCAAAATCTTTTTTAGAACAAGGAAGAAAGTAGGCTCATTAAAACAACAAAATTATATATTGAATATATGAAGTAGTGAGATAAATGTACATCAATTTCTCAGACAGAAATGGAAGCACTTATTTGCTATAATCACCACTGGGGACACATCATCTGTTAACATAACAAACAACTACATGCCTATATAAACGGTTAAATTGCCAAATAATAATATAATAAAATTTACAGATAGTCTGAGTTTATTTACAAGTTATGCGTACCTGATGGGTTATTATGGTAAGAGAGAATTATACATCCATTTCTCGAACAGAAGTAAAAGCCCTCTTTACAGTAACACACCCAGTACAAGTTTAACTGGGGTCGCGCAGGATGATTTTATTTATAGGTATGTCGCGAAATTGAGTATTAGTTCACTTGAATCGCTCCAAAATATATATCACTGATTCAACCAACTGTACGTAGGTGAGCAAAAATGTTACCTAAACGAAAATACAGTTTACAAGAGAGACAACAAATTATTAATATTCCGTGACAGTTATATAAAATATCATACTTGCAATGTGAACTTAATGGTTTACGAGGAATGGGATTGCATTCAACAGGTGGAGTCAATAAGGCACAGAGAAAAATTAAAAAATGAGTGATTCCTTTTGATGTACTTTTTCAATAGCGATTTTTTGACAGATAAAGCGTGAATCGTTTCGAATTTTTAAACTATTTTGGTTAAGTTTTGTGTGACATTTTATTATGGAAATACACAGCCCGGCACTATATTTACAAATTATTCAGCTGTATTACAAAAATCAGCCTTCCATAAGAAATATGTTTCGTGCGCTTAGAGCAATTTATGGTCTACGTAATCAGTCCGCGGAACGCACAATTCGCTATACTATCAAAAAATTTGAAACACAATTTTCGTTATTGGATAATGCGTGACCAAATAGATTACATCCAGTACGTAATGAAGAAAATATAGCGATGGTAGCGTGTAAGCGACGACCATGAAGAATCAATTTGAGGTAGATCTCAACAGATTGGCTTGTCGTATATAGACCCAAAATTTTTTTCAGCGATAAGGCCCATTTCTGGCTTAATGTCTCGTCTATAAATGCCGTATTTGGAGTGAAGAGCAACCCGAAGAGGTTCAAGAGCTGCCGCTACATCCAGACAAAACTACAGTTTGGAGAGGTTTATGGACAAGTGAAATCATCGGTCTATATTTCTTCAAAAATGAATACGGGCGCAACATAACTGTGAATGGCGCACGTTATCGGGCCATGATAACGAACTATTTGCTGCCTGAAATTGAAGCCCTTAATCTAGACATTTGGTTCCAACAAGACGGCGCTACTTGACAAAGCTCGTGAAAACATGGCTTCATTGCGAGAACATTTTTTTTAACATTTAATTTCACGTACTTGATATTTGCAATGGCCGTCTAGATCATGCGATATCACACTTTTAGCCTTTTTGTTTGGAGCTACGTAAAGTCCAAAGTCTACATGGATAAGCCAACTACGATTGAGAACCTAGTACTTCACTCGTTATTTGTCAAATACCACTTGATGTGCTCGAACGCGTCATCGAAAATTGGAACTTCAAAATTGACCATGTGAGGCGCAGTTATAGCAAACATTTGTAGGAAATATTTTTTAAAAAACAAATCTCAAGAACGGTTCATTTTTTTTATTCTTGAAAAAAGTACCTCCAAACGAATCATCCCTTACTATTAAATATATACATGTTACATCAAATTGTTACCTACTGTATCGTTAGAATCTACGTTTTTGTTTAAATTTTCCCTCACCTGTGTACGATTGGTTGACCCAGCAATATACACTCTAAAACATAGAAGCTACTCGAATGAACTAATATACAATTGCAAGATATAGCTATAAATAAAATTATCCCGCCGGACGCCACTGTACGCAAGCAAAACTGACATCTCCAATCATAATCCTATTACTGACAAAAACCACACATAAGTAGATACAAACGATAACCTTTGCATCTGTTCCATTAACATATCTAGAGTTAAGACAATAATGACTCTACAGGCAAGTAACTACGTATATCAAAACAAAAACCGACTAGATAGTCAATTATTTTTAACAGTACAAATATTTGAAAGGTAAGGGAAAAAGTTGGACTTATTCTTATTCAATATAATGCCATAAAAGAATGCAAAAACAAATTCAAGAGAACTAGCTTTAGTAAAAAAGGAAGAAAAATCGTATGATTTGCAAATTTGATGTGAAGAATAGGATAAAAAGGAAATTATTAATATTCGAAACCAAAACAATAATCAAACACACTAAGGAAGTATTTATAGTTGAGTAGAGCTAGAATAAGTATTCGGGGAAGGGAGGGGGGCACGAATTATTGTTCACAACACAGAAGAAGGAAACTGGGACATTGGAAACAATTTTGTATAAGTAGTGATGCCTTTTGAAGAAATTCTTATCCCAATGTTCTTTCCTTTTTTCAGCAAAAATTAAATCTTCACCATCAGAATAAATTCACTATTAGGTCCCTTCAGTATAAGGAATAAATCATTAGATATCATTTGGAGAAAACGGAAACTGCTCAAAAATATTATTATTTTCTAATGTAATTCAAAATTGATAGTTAAGCTTGTCGAAAGCCTTGAAAAATCAACTAGAATAATTTAAAAGTCATTAAACATTAATAAAGAATGCGAATAACATTAAAGAATATATTTTGTTGCTTCGCAAACTATGAAAATAATTCTTAAGTTACAAAATTTTCCGTAAATTTTGGTATATGTTCAGACATGAATGCTAGCAAAACGTAAGCGTAATAGAAATTTATATTTTACATTATTTAGGTGTCATGGCTAAACTCGGAACGTAAGTAAGTAATTAAATGTTATATCCTGTTTGTGAGCCGATATTTCCACTACACGAATACGAACATTATTAAGAACAAGTTCAGGTGGTATGTCAACACTTTATTAAAGTTCTCGACAAAGTATGTGCTATCTGCCATCTATTAGTCCCTTTTCCGCGATCGATATAGTGCACGCAATTACCAACTGCGCCGTAAAACTTGTTGGAACCCACCTAATAGCGATGTGATCATTTAATAAACTGCACGGGGAATGAAACGACTAAATTTTAATATCCAGCGTTGGTGATGTTGGAATCCTATATCTATTAAAATAATTTATGACATTTCATTCATAGTTATAAGCTATGGAATATTAATTGGAAATTTTAATTTCAATTCGGCATAATTCAGAATATTTATAATCCATTACATAATAGCGGGAGTATTTTCTTTTCATTTAAATGAAACGCGTATTAATAGAACATTTAGAATAATTTCTGTTATGTATAATTAAGGGAATATTTGATTTAATTCTCACTTCTGCAAATTTATCAAAATACTATATTGCAACTATGTACATATTTCCGATGACCATGAAATCTTTGCAGCAGTATTAACTTGGTAAGAGCAATGCTTCCCCATTTGTTTTTGTTCTGTAAGATATCTCCCAATTCACCTGTTCCTCCAGTTCATTTACGAGGGAGCGTTTCTATATTCGCGGAATGAGCGGGTTGTAGAGGGGTGAGTAGGTGCATTGGGGGCGTGGCCTGTGCAGCGATTCATGATTAGTATAAATACGAAGTTTCATTGTTATTAGACAGTTAATCTTTGAGCTATCGTCAACCTAGTAACATAATAAGGAGTGAAAAGTGAAATATGGAAAAAATCGAATATCGTGCCGTTATAAAGTTCCTTACCAAGCAAGGAAAATTCGCGACCATAATGAATGAGATGTCATTGGTTTACGGCGACTCTTTTCCAGGAAAAACCATGGTGTACAAGTGGCATAGTTTATTTAAACAAGGAAGGGAATCCCTTGAAGACGACCCGAGGCCGGGCAGGAGCATTGTGGTGACCACGCTAGCACTTAGCCAAAAAGTTGAACAAATTGTACTCGAAGATGCTCGACTAAAGAAGAAACAACTCCCAGAAATGGTTGGAGTATCCGATACAACAATTTTTAAAATCCTACACGATCATCTCGGCATGTCTAACGTCAGCGCAAGATGGGTGCCGAGAATGCTCACGCCGCCGCAAAAACAACAGCGCGTAGAGTGTTCGCGTGCATTTTTGGACCTCTGTAATGAAGACAAGGATGGTGTATTGAGTGGAATTGTTACTGGAGACAAACTTGGGTTCATCATTATGAACCTGATCCAAACAAGACTCCATGCAGTGGCATAAAAAGGGCACAACACCTCCCAAGAAATTTAAAGTGTCACAATCAGCTGGGAAACTCATGGCAACGGTATTTTGGGACTCGGAAGGAATATTGTTGATTGATTATAAAGATAAAGGTGTTTCTATAACCGGAGAATATTACGCTTCAATATTAGAGCGACTAAAAGAAGCCATTAAAGAGAAAAGACGGGGAAAATTGACAAAAGGTGTTCTGCTTTTTTAGCTGCCCTGCATAAGGTGGGCTTCGAAATTGTGAATCACCCACCCTACAGCCCAGACCTGGCCCCGAGTGATTATTACCTGTTTCCGAAAATGAAAAAAGAGCTGCGGGGTAAAAAATTTACTGCCGATGATGAAGTCAAGGAGGCAGTTTCGGCGTATTTTGCAGATAAAGAGAAATCATTTTTTTATGAGGGTATAAATAAATTAATTGAAAGATGTGAAAAATGTATCCGTCTTGCAGGTGAATATATTGAAAAAGAAAAATAAAACCCCTTGTCCCCCATTCCGCGAATATAAAAACGCTCCCTCGTAGATTCCTTTTGTTATTTGATCGCAAACGCAGTCCTTTCAACTGTGAGTTTAAATACATATTCTTGATGTCCGTTTTCAAATTTGGTATTATAACATTTACCAGTTAGTTAATTTTAATTTCACTAATAATTAGTTTATACTCGCCATTCATCACATTCGGCTGTGATTCTTTAAGCACTTCACAAAGTTTTGAAAATAACAAAACTTTGTAACTTCAAATGTTCAAGAGTTATTATCTATGTTTATTTCAATGTAAGACACTAATTTTACTAGAGATTGTAAATTTTTAGTTAAGCTATCCTTATAAACCTTTGTTTAGTCAATTCAAAGATATTAGGTGGGTGTGAACGAGCAAAATTTAAAACTATTTAGATTTAAGTTTTACTTTTTAGAGAACAAATTTTTATCAGTACTACTATACGCATTTCTTGGAAGCCGATAAAGCTCTCGACGTTGTTACTTCTAAACTGTTATTTTCAATTTCGGCAACCTAATATTATGGTATAATACGAGATGTTGCTATAAAAAAACACGTATTAGTGTTTTTTTTAAAATCTTTTAGCTTCCATTAAATAATTGGAACATAATTCCCTTCAATATACTTCCATCCAAGATTCCTACACTATCCTAAATTCACTTTTGTAAGCGTGTTTATGGTCGTCGTCGTTTTTATTTCACAGCTTTTTCTGTCTCAAATTTGGTTCCTTTCAGTGCTGATTTTACTTTGGGTAATAGAAAAATTCACATGGGGCGAGATCAGGTTAAAAATGTGGTTGTTCTAACATAGGAATCTCTTATTTGACCAAAAAGTTATTGACAGAGAGTGAAATAGAAATCGGTGCGTTGTCCTGATGAAAAAGATTTCCTTTTCCCAAAATTCAAGTCATTGTCTTCATACTCATTTACAAAGGGTAATCAGGACCTTAAGGAATTTCACATTGACACATTGCTCTATTAGAATATACAACAATGTCTATTTCGCGTAAAGACCCAATTGACAATGGCAGCAATAGATAGGAAGGATATCAACATGGCTGTGTCCTGCTTGACGTTGACGTTTTCACAATATTTCTGCAGAACTATTAGTCCGAATATCCATGTCAAGATTTCCAAAATACAAAGACAATAGCATCTATAGAAAATTTCCGAGGAAGAACATACACTTTGAATACTAAGAACGACGGTTTTCACATTTCTTCCTTCCACCTGGAGACCTATTATAAAACAATCCTCTCAAATAACCGCAAACAAACAACCCATTTACATTAATGAATTGTTAATAACACATCATTATAATCTCATTAAACCTGGACCGAATGTACCAGAACACATTAAACACTTATTAAAATCCTATTACACCGAAACCAAAACCCATGTAATCCGAAGAGTTACGAGGAGTCAGTATATAGGGCAGCGAGAGCAGCAGTCTCATCCAGTTTCATGTTGACGCTTCACTACGAAACAACTCCTGAAGGAGATGATTGAGATGTCATCGAAACGTCGAGACGCCGATTCTTTCGAGAATTTCTGTCCAACGTCGCGGAGAGCCGGAGAATCTAATATTACTCATATATACATATATATATGATATACGTGAATATATACTACTATTTTGAATTAAGATACTAATGCAGAATTAATAGTAATAAAGTATTGCAAATATTTACTTTTCCTTAGCCACTTTGTGCACCTACATACTGAAAACACTGTCTAAAAGAATAAATGTTTATTATATTTAACTATAATTATGATTTAATATGTTTGTGTTGATAGATAAAAACTCTTTTTAGTTTGTAATGTTAGTCCGAAGGAAACCTGCCATAAAATAGAATTTAACAATGGTTTTCAAGAAAGTGAGTTGGGGTACGGTCTTAGATAATTGAAGGAAACATAATGATTTCCTTGAATTTGCATTTTTTATGATGCACTTAAGGCTAATAGTTACAATTGGGAAAACCGAAAAAAACGTATTCTGGCAATAATATTCTAGAAAGTATAAATATAAAGGCAAAAATTAAAATATAAAATTTATAATGCTTAATAGTATGAGTATACTACTATATTTGGGTCGCTATACTCAAGTGACAGTAAAAAATTTATACGAATAATCTCATTTTGAGAATGCCTTAACTAAACGAAATATCCAAGAAACTTACGACGATATAAGTAGAAATAAAATGACTTGTTATTGAAATGAACTATTATTAGGTGAACTATAAAACAAACTATAATATATTCTGGAATAAAATAAATTATGATGTTATGAAAATGCATATTATGCTAGTGTTTAAATATCGTTAATATTCAACTTTTCGTATCCATATGAAGAACTAATAGTTATTCTTTTCTTCTTAATCTTATTGTTTCTACAAGTTATGTGTTTTATCAATTAGATATTTTGTTCCGTGTTGTTGTTACTGCTTTTCAATTTTTTTTCAATTAGGTAGAAGAAAACCCAACGGATAAAAATATAAAAAAGAACCAACTCTGAAGATCAAGTAATGAAAACCGTAGTAGAACGAGTGGTGAAGACGGTTTTCATCTTCATAGTTAGTTCTTTTTTTATATTTTCATTCATTGGGTTTTCTTCTGTCTTATCATAAAGTGCACGATTATATATGTAGATAAGTCTGTGTTATACGCTGCGAGTCCAAAATTAATTAAAACCTGTTTACTACAAATATTTATATTACATACAATACATCGAAGTACAGTGAAAAATAAGAAATTTATTTATAAATTTAATTTTATTTCTATTGTGTCTGAAAAACTGCAAGTTTTCGTGGTGTAAAAATAGCAAACCGTCAAAGGATTTTTTTTCACGATATTACTGGATTCAAATAGCAATTGGTATAAATTGCACAACTATTCTTGTTGTCCAACTTAGTAAAGAAACAAGATTGCACACGCTTTTCATATATGTACATAATGGAATTTTTGTCTTGTATGTTAAATCATAACAATATGATAGTATGAACCACTTACTGTTTATCAAAGTGATTGAACGACTGGTAAAAAAAACTCAAATGAAAAGTGGACTTCACGATTACTGCATATACAAATAAGAGTCTCATCTCCATAAAAGTAGAGTTTTCTTATGCAAGCGAGATTGATGAATGAAAAGCACAAGAAATGATTAACAAAAAATAATTGAAATAGAAATAAACACAAATAAGAGTAAGACTATTATCACAAACACAAAAATGAATAAAAATGGAACAATATAATATTAACAATATAGTGAATGATTATTTACACAGAAAATTATAAAGCAATTACAATGCAAGCTGCAAATTATGGAGACATTGAAAAGACGATATTCGAAAATATATGCGGCAGAATTGAAAGCGAATAACAAAAAAGAAATAAACATGACAAACTAAACAAGTACTCAATTGTATTGATATTGTCGCATAGCAAAAGTGAACCTAAATAGAATATTAATGTTATAGAAGTGTAAAAAGGGGTGATAAAGAAGTAGGAGTGCGTCGAGAAACTAGGCAGGAAGAATGAATGAAATTAGCGTTAACATAAGAAAAGTCAAAAAAGTAAATAAGAAAATTAACACAAAATGGGTGTAGCTAGAGGTGGCCGAATATGTAAGTAATATAGAGCGCCTTAATAAGTGCAGGATATAATTGAAAAGTGGGAGAAAAAAAATAAATTACAATAAACTAGAAAGTTATATAACTTAAGCTGTTATAATTTATTTCACTTAATTTGTCTTTGCAAGTGCCTGCACAGAGATGCCTTTTGTAGTTTGTTAAATCTGAGTACAGCTCCAAGAAAAGGAAAGGAACCAGAGGGCCGTGATTTACGACAGGTTTCGACAAAGAGAAAACTGATACCTTTTTCAAATTGTTGTGCAACAATCCATTGGTTAATTAAAATATGTTGATCCCTATAAACATGTGAAAATGAGGTAAATTATTTTATTTTTAAAAGCTGACACAATGAAAAGTTTTAGTGACGTTCTTATAATTATTATGAACATCCAAATAAACCATCTCCACTTAGTGGGGAGGAAAGGGAAACTACTCCTCGTTGTACAATGCAACTATTAAGATGAAGGTTTAGCAATTTTCTTTTGTATTTTAAAGATGAAATTTACTTTCAAACGAGCGCATATTCGGAAATATCTTCAGAGAGGACGAACTAAATATTACTAACATAAGAGACTCAAAGTCAATGCATCCTATACATACTTTTTCCATCGGCTATATACTAAATTGACTTTAAAAACTTTCGTAGATAAAAGAGAATAGTTACACCCTACAAAGCGGCAGATCTTAAGAATGAAAAAGGAGCAAAAAAAACAAAAGAAATAATAAAAGAGCGTAAAATGGAGAAGAAGGGAATTTATTTTACGAGAAACTTAATGCAGATCCTTCAATCGCCGGAAATATAATCTCCAGACTATGTAAAATCGATAGCTATCGCCGTGAGATGCAGTTTCATTCGTCGAAGCATACTCTTTAATACGCGTTCCATGGACTATACATTAAAGAATCTTATCTACTGTTTGATCATTTCGACAGCTAAGAGCACTACGGAAAAAAATTACGGACATTTGAATAAAAATTTATGGATATTGCTTAGCTTAGGACTGACAAGCGAAAATAACACATTTTTATAAGAAATGTTTCCTGATATCTTTTCTAGATTGGAAAGTATTTTTCATAACTTATATCAGTACATAATTAATATTGATTTCTATATTTTATTAATATAATATGTTATAAATGGTCTGAATATAAAGTGTTCCTATTGAAATTTACTCGCCATAATGGGTATATTTTGTTAGTTAGCTATACCGATAATGCAGTGCTCTTTGGTATCTCCAATTACTTTACGCTTATAGCAAATCTGTCGCAATATTGTATGACTTGATTGGCTTTAATGTTGAGTTACGAGACTTAACAATTCGTTTTTCAAGAGCCAATGATTGATCATTATGTGAAAACGAAGAAAGATCGACGTACGTTAATAACAAGGTTAACACATTATTTTCAAACGTTGGTATTGATGGTGTGTGTAACTACCTATGACCGCAACTATGTTGCCGAATTTAGTTAAAGAAAAGTGTACGTAAACAGTAGGTTTAATCACCACGTTATTTGTTTATCATTGTGTTTACCTTGTTCATTACATATTAATTTTTGTATCCATTTATTTGAACAAATATTTTGAAGAAAAGGAAGTTTTCATTTTATTTTATTCCAAAATGTATGAAAAATAAATTAAACAAAAATTGCTTGCACGTTTATCACTCAAACTAGAAAATTACAAAAATAATGCCATTTAAGTATTTATTTGGAAAACTGACAAAAGCAGTAGTAAAATTTTGTCGCACAATTTCAATACATCTGCATACCATTTCGTTCTCATATCTATGAAAATAATAAGGACTCAAACGGAAGGATCTAATACGATGAATATTTCGTTAACGTTGAACTTAAGAGTGTTTAACCCTTTCGTACCATGACCAAACATACTTAAATCAAGCGAACAATAACTCGTTCTATAATTTTGTGTATAATCGTAATACTAAGTTATTATCATCAACAGTAGGAAAAATAACACTTGAAGAACTAATACATACTTTGCAAAAGTAAAACACAATGCTATAACTGTCAGTATTAATACTCAAAACTAATATTAATACTCAATATTAAATTCAGATAATCCTTTAAAAGAAAACTAAAACAGTTTAGATAAAAACCAATATAGAATCAAAATTAAGACCACCGCTCTTATTACTCAGTTTACTCAGAAACTATAATTATCGAAATGAACATTCCACTACTTTTATTTCTGAAAAGGAAAAGATTCCTATCTAGATCCAAAAGATAGAGCTTTATATAACGTTAAGAAGCAACAGTAGAAATGCGTAATTTAATAAGCCCGGAGCGGTAGATATATTTTCCGCTTACATGAAAAAACCTCCGAATTCTGATGGTACAACTTCAAGCCTGGTGAAAAACTTTGCCGAATAAGATATTTACTATTTGAAAGCGAACGGAAGGGGCAGAGATGAGATATTATGCTCGTAGGTAAATCCCCTGTGCGACAGAGCAAATGACATTATTCTTAGTTGTAATTTGCGACTCCGGCAGAAAACTAGACTCCAAATCCTTACAAATCACTGCCGCAGAAATCCTCTTGCCTCCATTTAGGTTTCCAATAAGCGAACAACTTTTTCCACGTTCTAATTTATTATTGCAGACGTTTCTTGATAAATGGAATGTTATTAAAGAGATGAGACCGATTTTCCGCATTTGGTTTAAATTAGGGAATGCTTTTGAATATATATTAAGATATTTGTAATTTTATTTAATTTACTATATATGGAATTCAAATTCGACTGTATATTTAATATATATTTACAAAGAGCAGAAACTTTCGATAAATTAATAATAAGTATTACTATGCTACTAAAAAATAGTAAAAATTATTAAATACTGGGAGAAAGATCCAGAACTTTTAAAACCAATTGAATATTTGTATTATTGGCTTTCATAAAAAAGTTATTTACAAGTAAAAAACCGGTACTTAATGTAAATATTTCTGAAAACAATGTAAATCTTTGATCGATTTAAAAAAAATTTAAAACAATGAACGCTATCTTTGATAGATAACTGATCTTAATCAAAAAATTGTGAAAATTTGATTAAGGATTGTTTTTCCACATTTAATAAAATGGTTTATTTGAAAAAAAACTGCTCTAGACCTGCGAAACTATTTATCATGAAATGAATGCTTCTTTTGAAGCTTCCGTAATCGCATTTGTGAATGTAACCTATACTAACTTGTTATTGGGTTAGATTAAGTATTATTTGCCTACTAAATTATAATGACTACGACAAAAAACTAATTATTTAATAAACAAAAGTTATAAGTATAAGTAAGTAAAAGTATTCGAAATGCTTATAATTATGCGCTTTTACGATGTGAAACTGAAAAATTCTAATTTTAACCGCTTTTTTATTTGGTATATATAATGAGGAATTGGAAAATAGATGAGAGCCTCGAATTCGCGATCTCTTACTAACTGGGCATGCGTCTTCACTTTTAAACAAGGGAGCACTGTAAATTCAAGTCTTTTAACGTGCATGTTCTCTTCAACATTTAATAACAATATACTAAACATACTGAAAACAGTCCAATTAGGTTTTTCTACTTAATCAATTTATGAAAAATTACACGAACACGTTACTACATAATACAATTAAAAAAGGAATAAAATTTGTGCAACCCAACCAAGCTCTATACAAGAAGTACAGCAACGTATTATTAACGAATGTAGTCAAGTTATCCCTAAAATTCTGAAGAAATCCGAAAACATTTTCAGCAATGCGTCTACTATTGTATGGTTGGTGGTTGAAATTTTTATGATTTAATCCGTTAGCAAGTATAGGCATGTTTTTAAACTATACATTTTTAAAATTGTATAATTATTCGAAAACTATTGTCGTAATTTAAAAAAAATAAAAACAAAATTACAGACTTCGACAAAACGTATAGTTTAACTCCTATTTCTATTTAAAATTTAAAGTGAAACTCACCATCCTTTTAATGATTAACGTAATCTGAAAGATAATAGTTAAATCGAGATTTAATTCATTACACGTAGAGTATACGGTTTCTTAATTCTTCTGTATTATTTATTCGAATATTGTCATAAATTTTAGATTTGATGTTAAGATTAATATCAACCCCAAAGAAAGAAATCTTTTGTAGATATGTTACTACGTGCCTAAAGTGCAGTTACATGTATTAAAATTAAAAATTAAATATTACATAGACCTATTATTTTCAAGAATATAAAAAGAAGTCGTAATATAAAGTTACTAATAAAATAAATTTCTTAATAATTCCTTAAAGTTCGTCACAATATTACTATTTTTCTAAGCCAGCTTTTCTAAATATCAATTTCGCAAAAATCGTTTATAAACTGTATTAACATAGAACATTTCTCAATTAGGGAGACAGATAGCAAACCTATTATTAGCGTCTGAAATTAGATTTCTTGTGTATACATGTAATAGGAGAACTTTTTTCTGTCTTCAGTATCAAAGATCAAATATCTTAGAAGCATATTCATATTATTGTCTACACGGAGAATAACATTAATATATGTAAGTATATTTTTCTTTAATTATTTTACTCATATCAACTATTGTCATTATCCCTGCTTTCTTAATTATTATACGTCAAGAATAGGCAAAATAATATACCGTGAATATTTTTTATAATGCAACATGCACATACACTAGTTGCTAGAGTAACGTAATAATGAAATGACAGCAATGTATTTTAGCGTGTATTTTATTTTGCAACATAGGATGTGAAATACAGTAGTTGAACAAAATTCAAAAACTAATTTAACAAATTTTCAAAAATGTCACCATCGACGGCCAGACAGTATCCTAAGCGATAGTAGAATTCATTTATTGTATTTTGTATCTGCTCTGGAGTTATTTCTCTTGCAGCAACTCGTATTCTATTTTTTAATTGATCAATATTGTTTAGAGGTTCTCCATGAAAAACTTTATTTCTGATACATGACCAAAGAAAGAAATCGTTTGGAGACAGGTCTGGTGACCTTGCGGACCATTCTACTTCTCCTCCACGGCCTATCCAACGGTTTGGAAATCTTTGGTTGAAAAATGTTTTAACCATATGAGAATTATGTGCCGGCGCGCCATCATGCTGGTACCAAATCTCACCATCAATATTTAAAGCGTGGAGGGCTGGCATAACTCTGTACTCAAGCAATTCTAAATATTTTTCTCCTGTAAGAGCACCCTCAATAAAAAACGGTCCTACAATATGGTGTCCAATCAACCCAGTCCAAACATTGACTTTCTGTGGCCGCTGAGTCCTTGTGATATGATATCTATGCAAATTTTGTCTACTCCAGTAGCGGCAGTTCTGTGAATTTACTTCACCACTTACATAAAATGTTGCTTCATCTGTAAAGCAAATTCTGCGTAGTAAAGTATCATCATTATGAAGCTTATCCAACATGATTTCACAAAAGTTACTTCTTCTTTCTGCATTATTCGCAATTAGTTCCTGATGGTTTTGAAAATGATACGACTTAAAATGTTCTCGTTTTAGTAGTTTATGCACGGAAGATTTGCTTACAGTTGTAGTTTGTGCTAAAGCTCTTGTGGAGAGCATATTATTATTTTCGATTGTTTGTAGAATTTCATCTCTTTTGGCGTCAGTAATAACATATCTTGGTCTATTCTTTTTTTATGAGTAGGAACGATGCATTATTTTTATACTTCTGTACTAACCTACTTATTGTAGTTGGACTCGGTCTTGGACGGTCAGGATATGTAATTTGAAACAAATCTGCTACTCTCCTCAAACTCATATTCGAGTTATAACAGTTCACTAATAACAGTTTTTCTTCTACACTATACATACCTCAAAAATAGAGTAACTTATTTTGACGTCCTATGTTGCAAAATAAAATACACGCTAAAATACATTGCTGTCATTTCATTATTACGTTACTCTAGCAACTAGTGTATGTATGTGCATGTTGCATTATAAAATATATTCACGGTGTAACCTCTTTTATTATTGTTTGTACTACATACAGTATTAAAAACGATTACGGAATATTTCATAAAAATGATAAATTTAAACTAAAACTTGATTTAATATATATTTTTTTGTTTTAGTATATCCATGAACAAGTAGTATCCGAACACATTATTGAATTTTTTTGGGTTGAACTTTAAGTTTTAATATGACTTTGTTGGGAGAGTATAAAATGCATTTTTAGTATAGAAAAAATAGAGAAATATTAAATTTTACCGAAGTTTTATTGCAATAATTCCTTAAAAAATAGAGATTTATAATATGCATGATCTTCGCAAACCCTAAAAGTATTTGGCATATAAATGACATGGACCAGATTAGCATGTCGACCATTTCTTGGAGAATCATATTCCATTCCTCCCTGACAGCAATAGGTAATGCTTGAAGGGTGTTATATCAGATTATCATTTGAGGAATTGGCTACACTATTTTCTCTATACTAACTTCATCGATCCATTTGTTCACACTGTTAAATCTATGAAGACGAGCATTATCGACTATAAAAATGATTTATACCTCTACCCTTGCTGCATACTGAAAAATAATGGTTTGCAATCTAGATATACTTGTAAAAAAATAAATAGAAATGCCTTTCAGTACTTATCCCGACTCATACCATTACGCTATCACCCTCATATTGAAACCTTTCCCGAACAAGTTACGAACTATTATTACGTGTACTGGATTCACGACAAATCAAAACAGCCTATTATGCGACAGCAGAGTAAATCTGGATGTGTCATTGAATAATACTTGCCTACCATTCATTGTAACACCAATCGATATACTCATTTGAACACATTTAATGCCCTGCAGTAAGAGGAAATAGTCTTCGAGCATGTAATCAAAGACGCATGCAAACGATTTCTTATTGTTTCCATTAATAGTAGCTTTTCAGTGAAACTAACAAACCAACTTCAAAATCTGGTTATATTAGAAGCTCCATTTCTACGTTTGCAGTGACAAGCATCGATCGTCTCTTGATGCTATTGATGTTAATTGACCTTTCCCTTGTCTTCGTCAAGCATCTCCAGCTCTCAACAGCAATTATAAAGTCTAGATATTGCGACTTGTCTTACACCAAACACTTTAGCAGCACTTAGTTGAGTTGTGTTCTTCGACTTTCCAATTGACCTATAACCTTCCAAGCCTATGCCATTGACAAATCGTGTGTTTCCATTCGGAATACATTAATTGCAAATCTTCACTCCGAATCACAGAAATGAATTTTAAAAAATGATCCTGGCACCTGTCAGCGCGCTTTTATGCACTCAAGTAGCAATCGATCTAAATCATTAGCTTCATGTTTAAAGGGGTTCCAACTAGTTAATAGATGTATTTGTAGGTATTATATTAACTGGCACTACTTTTTATGGTCAATTATATAAAATATCCATTACGTGTTTTAGGTTTTGCATTATGCAGAGAATTTTATATACTGTACATGCAATCGACAGTCATTTTGTTTTGTAAATGGCTTTCTGTTTTGTCCTCTCTTCCGCCCTTGTTTCTGATCGGCTACTTAACTTTATTATGCAAAAATGTGGGACAATATTCAGCATAAACGTGTACGATGTTCTGTAATAAAGCAAAATAGAATTCGTTGATATCCCAGAAAAATATTGCTATAACTTTACTTTTGTCTTGAACTTATAATGTGGGTGAATCACCGTGGTAATTTGGAACGTTTTGATTCAGAAATATATTTGGGTTTCATCAGTAGTTCAAAAATTAATCTCTCTCTCGCGTGTAATAAAATTATTACCTTTACTAATTTTAAAAATTTCTGATATTTGGCATACTGTTACACGATTGTCTGCTAAATAAGATTACGATTAACAAAAGTTGCAACTTCGAACTTCGAAATTTTGAAAATTGAAACATTCGACATCTAGAAATTAACCACCACAGCTAATAGCTTAATGAGAAGTTACTGACATATCTCGTTGAATTGGTGACCTTATTCTGGAGAAATTTGTAATGTAAGACTTTTATTTTAAATTATTTTCTATATGGAATTATAAGCAGTAGTGCAAACGATAAGCCTGTTTAATTCCCTGCACATTGTTCATGAAGTAGGTATTTTGTAGGGCATGGTGCCTAGTGGACATACTAATAATATTTTAACGTCATATACTTCTGCTATATAATCATAGGTGTTTCTTTTTCAAGATATGTACATATATATATTTATTATTTATGCGGAACAATAAATAGGAAAATTAAAAAAGCAAGACAACGAACTTAGCCATTCTCATTGGTATTAACTTTATTCACACGAGGGAGTATAGATTTGACCTGATCTCTTAAATTTCTGATTCCCACTTATATTACATCTAGATTTACTTCAGAATAATTGAGACACTCATGTAGCCTACATATAGCAGTAACTGGGTTTGGTTCATAAAAATGACATCGACCTGGGATCGAAAATGTATCGGATTTACTGTTGAAATTTACTACTGCTGCAATCAATGCTTTAACGATTCGACGAGTTAATGAGCTTATTCAGGAACACAGACGAATAAAATAGTTGGTATTTAAAAATAAGTATTAAGGTTATTATTCACCAGAAGCTGAAATTTAACAGTTAGTGTGTGCGACTGTCAATGCAGAATATTACAGTCAACTTCTTTCCAAAGTAGTGCAGACTTATCATCATGCGAATACTCGTTGGATGTCTTGAGTATGAGTAAAGAAAAATGCAAGACGAGAAAGTGATATAGACAATACGAATTTGGCTACGTACGTAACCAAAAGACTTTTTTCTAGTGTTAGTCGCAAGCTGCCCGAGCTTTGGCTCGGGCAGCTTGCGACTAACACTAGAAAAAATCACACTTTAGAAATATAAAGTTATTGTAAAATATATTTTACCTGTAAACAGAAACAAATCCAACTTTTTGAAAGTAAAAGTAACAAGTGATTCTACCTATTGCATCTTCTTCTTGAAAGTAGCAGCCATTTTATAATACCTTTAATGACTATGTATTTTGATCAACAGTCGTGAACAAAAAATAGCGATTAACTTCGGTTTTAAACTCGGTAATATAATAGTATCGGAAATATATCAAATGTTTCAAAAATCATGGTTCTGCAAATTTATGTAAAGTGTGTAGTAGTATTTCCAAACTGGTCGTAAAACGCTTGGAAATGATGAAATGTCAAAACGTCCAAAAATAGAACTGAGAACAGTAAACACTCAAAAAGCTCGTAATTTCATCAAATAAAACTCTACTTCGTCTATCAGATTGATTAAAGATGAATTGAGAATTGCAAAATCAATCATAAAATTATCCACAAGCTGACAACGACAAAAAATGTATGAAATTAAATATTACAGCGAACGCATTCGAGCTGTTTCTAAGGACATAAACTTCCTTGAGACGGCTGCTACAACTGAAGAAGCATGGTATTTTGAGTACTAGTCCGGATCAAACGTGTTGAACACAAGCCATCAGAAAAGGAATATCCGAAGGCACTCGAAGAAGTTAAAGGCAAAGAAAATGTTGATTTATTTATGGCATTTTACACACTATTTCAAAGTTTAGTAGCTATTAAAAGCGAGAAGTTGTTGCAGAAACACTGCAATGCAACTAATTGATTATTTCGCCGTAAAAATAAGTCATCTTGTCGTTCTACGGTCGAACTTTGTTTGTTTTTCTTTATTTACTGTAATAGTCTTTTTTTGTAAAATCCATGGTTTTACATTAGATCACTCCTGTGGCTTCATCCTTATTCTCGCGCTTCAATTGTCTATGAAAGGAAAATGCTACGAATACCACTTAAAAGATTCAAGCGCCAGTAACTAACAATAGCATTAATGAATTAATTTGATATAAAAGAACTGTCAAAGTTCACGGAGATTTGAACAATTCTAATCGATTTACTTTCTTTTTATCAAAAGCATTTATTTTTTACAAAGGATGAAGTAATCTACTTCGAAATTATTCAAAGTGGTACACAACAAATTTATTTACAAATATTCGCCGGTTTTGATGAATTCTTAATTAATAATTGATTTCGAGTTAAAAATATTTGATGAAAATAAATTTTAACATCGTTTCGTTAAATAATCTCATGCTTTCAAGAACACGTCGTAACCATTTGTGAGATGAGTGAGAGGTTACAAGTTAAAAAATGGTTGACGAATAATTCAAAAGAGTTACTTAATGCCGAAAAGGATTAGGACGGGACGAGTGGCAAAGCGTAACAATAACGATGCAGCTTCGCTAGAGAGTGGAAAACTGTCTGGAGAAGATATTTCATCCTATATTTATTATTTTACCTTGCCTCTATAGCGAAGTCTCTTATAATATTTATCGTATACTCAATCCCAGAGGGCGAAATGAATTACGCGATAAGTGTTACATTTTAGGTATAGATTTGTTCAAATGTTACTTATTAGCTTTCTGGGAGTTATTTTTATGGTGCCTAGCGATTGTGGATTCTGTTTGTGATTTACCTCGACTTATATATAGCATCTAAGTCATTCTTTAATACATCACAATTGCATGAAATTGTCTATTACACAATCAAGTTGCTTCTTCTTTCATATGGATAAAATCCACTTCTTGTTCAGAGAAATTTTCTCACACACGCATACGTGTCTAGCAACATTGTAGATGCTTGAGTGTCTAAGCAAGGTAAGGAAGTTGAACGAGGGGCGTGTTTGAGTTATAACCTTTATTATTGCTTCTTCATTGCGCCGTGCAAGATGGATGTTCTTTGAAAGCGAGCTTCTGTATTTCCTTCGGTGCTAAGCGACACTCGCTTCTATTCCATATACATATATAAGCGATCACTCGAAAGCCGTAGTAGTATGATGAGAGACGGGTATGGAAGTCAGATAGCTGGGCTGATTTCAGACACAAATCACCGCTCCAAATGGGGTCCTCTTACCGTTTTTATTCCCTCATTTTCGCTCGGATTATTGTTTCTTAATGGCATTACCGATGGTGCGGCTGTTCTGCGGCATAGTGCAGTAAATAAAAACCGAAAAAGAAGGGAAAATAAAAAGACAAGCTTATGTTTGCCCGAGAGTGTATATAATATGAGTGTATGATGGTTTTCTCATATAAAGCGCTGCATTTAGAAAAACGAAAAATAATGTTTCTGTTTATAGCATTTAGTGCTATATTCATTATAAAATAGAAGACATGGGGATTTAATTTTCTGTTAGGTCTCGATTAGTTGTGACGTACTTGTTTCGTAACTCGTGTTTCTACAAGATTAAACTAAGGAACGCGGAAAATTCAAGCTAACAGAACTAGTTGGTTATATACTGAAAAAGAAATGCTCATTTTAACATATAAATGAGTAATCAAAACTAAGCAGCGTACTAATATTAAATTTTGTGTTAATATCGATAAAAAAGCCTATAAGCTATTACAGCTATTACAAACAACATATGGTAAAAAAACGAGTACTTATATTTGAGTAGTAGATGATATTCAATGGTTGGCCATCCTACGCCATACGACGATTCTCATCCTTGGAAAACGTCCTGTTTCTTGTTTTTTCACAAGAAGAAACAGAGAAAAGTCGCATTGAGCGAGTTGAGGCTGTAGGATAAATGTTTCAGCACTTTCATTTTTGCTATATATTCAGTGTAGACACTGATTGAAAAATTAGTTTCCCCATTTCCGTGTCATGTCTTTACATGAGGGAACAACCCTTACGCATGAAATTACAGCTGTACGATGGATGTTCCAGTACCTTCTTATAAAGCACTCGATACTGATGTTGGAGCGATAGGTGAAAGCGTCATCGTGGTGCCTGGTCTTGAAGAAGATCGAATATTATTAGGTCCTTAAACAACTCTGGACGGGCACTATTTAATATACTATTTTGGGCTTTCCTTTTTGGACTTACAATTTTTTATATTTCAAGGATCGCCATCTTCATGACTCCTCTCACGATAAAGCAGACGGCCATCATTTTCTTATTAATGGATTGAGTTTTCTATACAGATGTGAGAATACCTTCGCTTTTAAAGAGAGACTCTGTTCTGTGCTTTAGTGGATAAGTCATTGTAATAAAACCAGGTTTCGTCATCTATCAAGATGCTGTTAACATAATTGTTATATTTTTAAACTTCTCGAGCATCTTACTGCACCATAAAACGCGGGCCTTTAGTTCGTCAGTTAAGGCATGGGGTACCCAAAGAGAAAAAACTTACCTCACTCATATATGTTTGTGCAGAATAGTACAAAATACGGATGCATAAATGCCCAGACATTCTTCTATTTGGCAATAAGGTACATGTCTACCGAGTTCGAAAATCTTTCTAACATCCATGTTCTTCATGGCAACAGACGAGGCGAGACGTCGTGATTTCGAAGCATCTTCTAAATCAAAATTTCCTCTCTTGAACACTTTATGCTCTCTGAATACAGTTGTAGAATGTGAAAAATGATCTGCTGGTATGGGAGCTATTTTTTTCAAAGACTAATTAATGTTTAATCCATGGGTCGTAGCGTAAGTATAAGCCTAGTATTCTGCCTTTGACCAAGACAATATAACAAGATATTACACTGTTATAGCTCGAAAGCAACTAATATATAAATACAGTATGGGTATCAACAAGTCTCAACCTACATTAAACTTATTACAATATACAAAAATTTGTTAGGCCGTATTGCAAACTTTATGTAGTGATATGTCAAATGTAATAGTTGCTCCTCTGCTGATTTTTCCTTTGCATTCTCAAATTCACCAAAAACTATATAAAATGGACCAATCGACAATAAACCAGTTTCGGTAAAAAATCAACCAACCAACTATTTAAAGATAGAAAAAATTATGAGTTTCTGTTCCCAGAAAGAGCCAAACTGTGGCCCGACAAGTGAATCATTCATTCAAGTCAGAGTGCTCTCACTATGAGAGACTTTCTGACCACAGAAACGACACCCAACTAGATGCTGCATCTAGTCATCTGACTTAGCTCCCAAGAATTTTTGGCTATTTCTAGAATTTAAAACTAAATATATCTGATATCTAACAGAACGTGATATAGCTGTTCAACAATATTTCGATAAATGAATTACCAGAAATGAGATGTATAGGTAAAATACTTTAAAAGCAATAGTAGGCTCTAATACACCATATTACATATTTTTTTAAAAGTGCGAACATCGCAGAAATTAAATTGACTCATGCGAGTAAATATTAACAACTATAGTTTCGAAATTTTGAACATAAATCAAAGTGCAATCGAGAATGTCGCTAGTAAACTGGACTCCATATTTGATATTTAAGCATTTTTAAAATAAAATTGTACTCACTTTACCGGCAAATACATATGACTATAACTACTAAATGATTTTTCTAGGAATTCCGGTATATTTATTTTAGACTAAACAAACTCAAACAAAACTCAACAAAACGATCAGGTGAAGAGATATTTTATAGATGATACTTACTCTATCTATTTCGGGATGGTTAATACACTAAATTATAAAAATTTAAAAATAAATAAATATTTCTTTACTTATATGTTGCTATTGCATTTATAATAATTAACTATATAACTACTTATAATAACTTCTAAAACTTAAAAGTATTTTAACTGGTTCGAGCAATGAAAAGTATGCACTTCAATTTTCGCAAATAGTAGTTTTAAAAATATCTCCCCATTAGACTTATACTGTAGCATTCGAAGAAATAAATTTTCAAAACTCATTAGTTGCTAATATTTTTTATCAATGGTTTTTTCAGCCATTAATATTTTTCGACAAATTGTCCCTCAAGGGTGTCTACTTTCGTCATTCCCTACTATACACGTGATTTCACTTGTTTTTGTTACGGCAGGAGGAATAGTCGCTTTATACTTATATTCTCAGTTTTGTCTTTTTTATCAGCTTGCTATCACACAGCAATTCCTGAAGTAGTAATAGGCTTGGAAGCGCTTCTTTTCCAACATCTTTACACAATTTCAATCGATCAACTTTTCGAAATAATATGATGCCATTGTAGGGCGTTTTATTCTTTCCATTTTCTATTGACTACTCATACTTATTATGTACTGCTCTTGTTGTTGAAATAGCCATGATATTAGCAGTTGTATCGGCTCATTTAATATAATAAGTTCATTCTTCTTAGTACTATATTGAATAGAGTTGATTAAATGATCTTACTTCTAAATGTTATAAGCATTTGAGAGAATTGTCGTATAGAGATACTCCCACTTTTAAGTAATCGTCATTTGTGATAAGCTAACAAAGTCTGTTGCCATATCGGCAGACTGCGCTCAGTGAAACCTTCTGGAATCTCGAATTCGAATCAGAAGTCACTGCTCAGGTAAGTTTTCCCAAAATTTCCTTTTCTTAGATAACTTAATAATAAAAAAGAACTAAAGTCCTGAATTCGATTTTTATACATGTAAAACTGTGCAAGTCATTTTTTTTGCCATACACATTAGTTGCTTTTCAACGATTACTTAAAGGAATTTCTTTTCAGAAATATATTTATAATGAATAACGATGTAAAAAAAATGTTTCTCTAGTTATTAGAGATACTAAATTATCTGTAAGATTACAGAATACGTTGCTAGAAATACACTTGCAAATATAAAATGATTTATGAGGTATAGTTCCATTAAGTGTAATGAAGTTATTTAGAAATGAAAATTATTACAATAACATCAATTAAAAGTTTTATGAAATAGTTTTTATAAGAACAAAATGTGCAACAGTAACTTTTATCTCAATTTTTCAAAACTGGATTTACTGTTAGTTCTTTTATGTTAAAATTACAAGAAATTGTTTGAAATATTTTCTCGATAATAAAATAATCTCTAAGAAGAGAAAAGACACATAATTTTTTTACATCAATAAACGTTACAGTCTGGTATCCTATAATTAAATTCATTTGTTAGATAAATACACTTATATATAATAAACGCCGAGGCAACAGAACTCATATATCACGGGGATTTTCGCGGCGAAAGGCTGGCCAACTGTGGCAGTTATAAAAGTGCGTGACAAGTTAAGCCACTGAAGCGCTGCCACCTGCATAATGAGACTCGAAAATCATCTACTTCGCCGGCATTTCACAATCTCATATCGTCCGTAATATTTCATCTTAACACCGCGGCGCAAGCGATATTAGCTAATGAAGAACTATGGGCCGACCCCGCGTGAGTTTTTATCCGTTGTTTTTGACGTTGCCGGCGTACATTTATTCTTTATTTTACTGAAGCAGGTGAGAGAAAGAAGCTTTCTCACCTAAAAAGAAGCACGATGTGAATGAATAGAAATTATTATTGAAAAATGAAAATACACAGTGATTAATTAATGTCTTAAAATATTTTCAATCATAATTATTCGAGCATGGGCTGAAAAGCTCGTGGAATGAAAATAAGAACTTTGAGATTTAAAATTGTGTTTATTTCTCAACATAATCACCTGTCACCTCCATACATTTGTACGAGTAGCGATCCAAAGCTTCTATACTTTGATAAAATTCAAAACTCTTAAGTTCATCGAAATATATGCATATATGCATAGCAGCTTTAATATTGTTGTCCGTTGAAAATTTCAGACCTACATTTTATTTTTTAGGTGTGGAGGTGGTGGTTCCGACAACACTAAATTCAGCAAACGAATTGAGTGCAGCAACAAATCGAGACCTACTTCGTTAATTTTTGCCATAGCAACAACGATTTTTTTCTTGGCTAAGCCAAGGCCGTCTGCATAAATTTGTAGCTTTCATTTGTCTAAAAGACTGGTTTAATGTCCGTCTGTGATGATTTGGCTCATGCATCCCACAAAATGGAAACCATTACCTTTTCTCCAAATGAAAAAGTTCGCCTTCTTTGGTGAAGGAAAACCATTGAGCAATCAGTATCTAGATTTTAGTTCGGGCATATGATGACCAACATAAAGCCTACCGTATTTTTTCAGAAATACATCAAATACTCACAAGAAATTTGCATTTGTAAAAGCTTTTGATCAACACCTATCAGTCACTGCATCCACCGCGATGAACCTCTTTATACCCAGCTCTTCATTAAAAATGTATGTTGCAAGTTCTTTACATATAAGTAATTTCCGCACGCCCATTTCGCGGTGCACCTTTATTGTTTGCACGATCACGTCATTATAATTCTTTCTTGCTGATAAGCCTGTCAAGAAGAAGTACTCAATGATCACGAGTTACAACATTATCCATAAAAAACTCCAAGACACTCTTAATTAAATAGTCTTTACAATGAAACCGATAAATGTAGCGATCGTAAGCAAACGGTTACCGTTGTAAGGGCAACTTACCGACGCACCACAAAAGCAGTCTAAAACAGCTATATCCATCATTCCACGGATTTTTGAATATAGTAAGACACAATATTTTATATAGAACTTTTTTTAACATAACAGCATTGTACTAATTAGAAACAACTATACTATTAGATTATTGAAAGTCATGACATATTTTTTGCACCAAATGCGCTAATTCAATTTTGCAAATGCTAGTCATTCGCATCTACCTTTATACTATACCAAGTGACAGCCGACAGTTCTATCTTTATCTTGCAGAAAGAATCAAGCGATTTGATTGTGTTTGAAATTTTAAAAAGTTGAAAATGGAAGACCAAAATGTGTATTAGAACGAAGAACGCTCGAATTTACCGCGACATGTGTTCTACAAGAACGTCGATGCCATCGATGGTTAACAAAATTCCGTGTTTATGATTTTAATTTGCACAATGTTCCTCGGTCAAAAAGCCTTATTGAAATAAATATATAAAGTAATATAAAATAAAATAATAAATATAAAATAAGGCCGTTAACCGAATCCCATATCATTCAAACATTCACGACCATAGGAAATTAGCAAGTGGGAATCTGCGATATTGTTCCTTAAGCGTGAAGAAAATAATTCCTTTCTGAAGCAACTAATAATAGATAATGTGTAGTAGATTGTTTACGAGATTATGGTGTGAAAACAGTCTTGGTTCCGACCTGAAGATTCATTTCAAACGTTATCGAAAGCAGACATCTATCCGAAGAAGGTTACGCTCTCAATGTGGTGGAATTTTAAAGGTGTCGTGTTTTTTCGAACTGCTATCAAGGAACAACGCAGCTAATTCAAATGGAAACTGCCTGTAATTAGACAGTTTGAACGAATCTATCATAAATCTAAAAACGTGCAGAGCTCATTAACAACAAAGTGGTAGTACTCAACCACGGGGAAAGTATCGGGGCCGATCGTTCTGATTTTGTTGATTATGTTGTTTCTCAGCTTCTGCAATATTCGGGCTTATCGGAAAATACTTCGGACTTCAAATATCAGCAAAAGAAAAAAATCTCAGTTAGTCAAATACGGTGATAATACAGGCGAATTAAAACTACTGCTTCGAAATACGAATCGTCCAAGAATCAAACATTTGTACTAAAAGTGTCATGCAGACTCGAGCTAATAGATTTGCAGCTCCATTTTGTTAAAACTATAGCTCATTATTGTATATGTCCCTTCCTAAGCAATACAGTCGGCAGGTAGAAAATTTTCTATCATTGACAAACAGCATTACAAATTGACAGTGACTCTCCAAACCTCTTTCTCGAAAAAGTATGGACCAAGTATCTCGAAAACAGACACAGAAGACCTAGGAATGTAGAGGTCGTTCATTCATCGCTTGGGGCTGTTCTATCGACCACTACTGCATATTCTGTTTGCCTCATTTGATATGATTAGATTATTCTAAACATCTGGATTATCAATAACAAGAGTAAGACTGCAAAATTTTGCGTTTTAAGTGTTTGTACCATATATATTTTTAAAAATTTAGTCCTTCTTGTCTGACAGATTTAATGCCGATGTTTGACGCACTACTGAACGTAATGAAATTTGCAAAACCGCTTATCGTATCCTTCCAAAGTTTTCTGGAATACTCACCCTTTTCAGGATTTCCCAATAAATGTCGTTCGCATTTTCATTTTCACTGAAACTTCAATGCCATTGCAAAGTTATATTCCGTGAAAGTATCTTACCACGCATAGGAATATCATATTGAAACTCGATTACGGATCGTGTTCTAACGAACACCTTAATACAAAAAACTTGGTGCCATAAGCACTAATTCATGGCTACACTCAATGTCTGTCTCATCACTATAATGCTCACAAATATATCAGTAGCTATTGTCGGACCTTATATTAACAAATGACCTACGAAAAACATACAGAAAGACATCATGAATTTTCCGAAAACGCTATAAAATTATCCTCGATTATAGCCGCTGTTAAGAGATACTGAAGAAAATAATCTTATTATAATTAAACGAGTAATATTTATTTAAACCAATATCCAAACAGTCAAATTCTGCTTCTTTTCGGGGTCATATGAGTAAAACCAAAATTTCGTCGCTTGTTTCAACCCCGTTGAGTTGATCCAGCAAAGCTAGAGAGCATGCTAATTCCATACACCCGAATAGTTGGGTAATATGGTCATGCATTCAGATCAATGCTGAAGAACTCACTTTAAGAGTATTAATATAACATTTCTGTCAATAACAGCTATGTTTGGGAATCTGAACGAAACCACGATTGAAACTTCATTATACCACCGCTTTACAAAAACTAGTGAATATTATTCACTAATAAATATCCTCATTTCATCTAAACGATCTTCTTACCTTAATCCATGTTTGCCTATTAAATTCATAATAAATAAAAATTAAAATGTTAAGATTTGTTTCAGTAAATTACCGTTTACTTATTACACTCAATATTGAGAGAAGAATATAGTTTCTTTTTAATTTCAAGAACTCTGTATAGCATATGTATTTGTTCTGTTCATGTATATTTGAATATTTTTTTGTAACGCTTTATTCCGATTTCAAATTAATCATATTTTTGCATTGGCATTTTCGTATGCATTTGTATATTTCTTTGTAAATCATTTCCTTTAGTTAGTGTTTTAGTCTTCGACTTTAATAGATGTCTTTGTATTTCTAAAATTACTGGAAAGTAAACTACTTATCGGTTTCGTCTTTCTGCGATGTATATAGGTACATCACAAAAAGGCGAACCCAATAACTAATTTACTTTTCCGTATATCATGTATATTTGAATAATTTTCTTGTAACGCTTTATTCCGATTTCCGATTAATGGTATTTTTGCATTGACATTTTCGTATGGATTTGTATATTTCTTTGCAAATCATTTCCTTTAGTTAATGTTTTAGTTTTCGACTTTAATAGATGTCTTCGTATTTCTAAAATTACAGGAAAGTAAACTACTTATCGGTTTCGCCTTTTTCTGATGTACAATATGTGATGTGTATATCATGTATCCTTGAATAATTTTCTTGTAACGCTTTATTCCGATTTTCGATTAATGGTATTTTTGCATTGGCATTTTCGTATGCATTTATATATTTCTTTGCAAATCATTTACTTTAGTTAATGTTTTAGTTTTCGACTTTAATAGATGTCTTCGTATTTCTAAAATTACAGGAAAGTAAACTACTTATCGGTTTCGCCTTTTTGTGATGTGTATAGGTACATCACAAAAAGGCGAATCCAATAAGTAGTTTACTTTCCCGTATATCATGCATATTTGAATATTTTTTTTTTGTAACGCTTTATTCCGATTTCCGATTAATGGTATTTTTACATTGGTATTTTCGTATGCATTTGTATATTTCCTTGCAAATCATTTCCTTTAGTTAGTGTTTTAGTCTTCGAATTTAATGGATGTCTATGCATTTCTAAAATTACGGGAAAGTAAACTACTTATCGGGTTCGCCTTTTTGCTTACACTTACGGTCGGTATAGATGCGCTTGTTCATCTGAGTTGCCGCTGTCTTATCCATATACCGATTTGACTCATAGATAGTTCTAGAACTTGTCTTCTTTATTTTACACTTCATCCCCGTCCTGGGAATTTAAGGCATTCAATCAGTAACAATAAAGCTAGGTGTTTGCTAAAATTGTGGTACTTTCTTAAGGATAGTGAAATCCTACTCCTTAATAGGATACGAAACAAAGGGAGTAGTCCAGATAATGTTCTTGCAATTTGGTTCAATAACAAAGTGCTAAATGTGTATTTGATCAGAGATCTTCGCTTATCTACATATAAACCCTCCCAAGATCTGAGGTACGTTTTATTGTAATGACGCCGTATACATTTACGTATTTTATTATTGTTTATTCTTCTAGCGTCTTTTTGTTTTTTTTTTTGTAATATTGTATTACCTTGTATTCCGCTTTATCGCCGTTGTAATTAACTTCGACTCATATTCTAAATCCGAAGTACAAAAAGAAAGCACTGCCCGGCCGACTGCGAGTAGAAGGTTAATAGAGGTCAGATAAATAATTTTCCTTTTTTTTATTTATTTGCTCACTTTAAATCACGTTTACTTGGATACGTTATTAACGATCAGTTTGAAACTCAGCTTAATTGGTGTTGTGTGTTGCCTAGTGCAAAGCATATTTAAACATTCTAAATTGATATAGTTCTGATAATATATTCCCATACATTTATTTGATTTAATATGGGAAATAGTTTACGTTTGTACATTTATGTTGAGATATTTTTTATTGCTTTTGTATTTAAATTTAATCACTCTTATAGTAACTGTTTAATTGTCTCTATTATTTCCCGTTGTCTAATGTACCTGTTTTACTGCCAGTATGCATTAAAGAGTTAGTCTACTATATTTGGTATTCTTTTTGTATTGCTAAATATCTTCAGTTGAAATCTCAGGTAACTTCGTGGGTTAAAAGAGCTAGGATTTGCTAAAAGACATTACGTGTGCCATTATTTGCTCTTGGCGCCCTTTCATTTTAACAGCAATCTTCGATTTAGCTTTGTGGACCACAGCCTCCGTTATAGTTAACTGGGTACCGTTCTGTGCCAGCTAGATAAACCAAGGCTCCCTGAGTCAGTCGTTTGCAACCAGCAGCATTCCTGTTACTATCGGCAAGATTGTAGCAATATTCTTGGTATTTAGTATATTATATTATAATATTTTTCTAGATAATATGTGGTTATCTCTTAATTTTTCGATAAATTGGTTAAGTAATTTTCTTATTTCCTTGTTTCTTGTTTCCTTTGTTCCGTTACTTATTTAAGGGAAAATGAATGTAAGTTTATTTTCACCTTATATGACATTTATTAAATAATAAACTGTTATACTTCAGAAAAGAAAAGCTTTTAAAACTTAAACACATTATATCTTTCAGAAAACTCTTTCACCTTTTATTTTTCAGCACTTTAAAAGCTAGCTCCACTTTAACTTATTGTACAGAACTTTTGTTTCAAAGTAATGATAAATAAATAGAATATAGCAGAAAGTACATGCCTTCAAAATACAAATAGTCTTCTAAAATTTCTTATTTTTTTATTCACTAAATTTCACCTCTAAATATGTATAATAACGACGTTTTTAAGAAGAAAATTATTATTAGATATAGGCTTTTAAAGCGTGACTGTGAACGAAGGTTTGCATATATGTACATTTTAAGTACACTACTAAACGTAAATCTTTTCGTAATAATTGCAATTTAACATATCACATACTTGTATATATGTATATATACAAACTTAGAACAGACAGAATACATAACGCAACATTACAATATCTACAAAAAAATACAAATTAGTAGACATAGTTGACAAATTGGTATAAATATGAACAGTTTTCTAAAACTATTTAGGAGGCTAAATTGGGCTGGAACAGAAACATTCTCACAGATTATAAAATAACACATAATAGACCAAACATTACACGAACTGATAAAAATAGTAAAAAAACCCAATTACTACATCTATACCTAACACCCATAATCGTCAGCAAGAATATACAAAGAACATCTGATCAATCGCCAGAAGATTTCTGAATACACAATCAGATGAACCTAATTTCGTCTATTAAAAAACAAAATGTTAATAGAAATAGCACAATGATAGCAAATGTTACGTCATAAAGCTTTATTAATTTACCGTTTTTTATGTATAATCACCGCAGTATCAGCCTCGTATACTGCAAGCCAAAAACCATAAGTATGTGGGTTAGGGCTGAGGAAGTGCGAGAAATCTACGCCATAATAATACAAAGGGTACTAGGAAAGTTTTACAATACAGCTTAGTTTATTTAATTTTTTCAAAGTAATTTTCTCTACCCTCAGTACACCTCTCCATCCTCTAAAACCAATCTTGAAACCAGTTCTGCCAAGTTTCACTAGGGTGTAAAGCACACTCGTTGTCCCAAGCCCGCAGGAGGTTCTCATCACTGGAAAACCGCCTCTCTTTTAGCTTGATTTTCACATGCGAGAGCAGTGCGAAGTCGCAAGGAGTAAGATCTAGACTGTAGGGAGGGTGCTCGAGAAGTTTCAATCCTGTCGTGGTCAAATATTCGGTGCAGGCATTGGCGCGGTAAGCTGGAGTATTATCGTGATGGAGGAACCAGGTGTCCATTCTTGATTTTAGTCGCAGGTTCTTCATAGATCCAATGACTTTAGATAGGCACTGTTCAGTATATCACTTAGCTGGCACTATCTTCTGTGTGTCCAAAACGACGCGTTTCACAATTCCACTCGATTTGAAAAATACATCTATCATTTTCTTCTTTACAGATCGGGATTTTCTGACAACTACGGCTGTCCTCATCATCAAAGACCCAATCATCTGCTCTTCAGTCAATCGATGCGGCACCCAGAGAGAACAAAGTTTCTTCACGTGCAAATGATCGTGCAGGCAGAATCGAACGCACTGGTCCCCCCCCCCCCTTTATAATAATATTTATATATTCCCAAAAAGGTCTGAAATGATGTCAGAATACAAAAATAGACAACAACATAATATTTTAAAAAAGGCCGTGTCCTTTTCTTTGTAAAAGTCGTCTTTATAAAATGGTTTAGTAATAAAAAATTGTCTAAGTTTCTGTTTAATTGAAGTTAATTGAATATTTTAACGCATTAAATTACATACCTTTGCTAAATATGTAGCTGGCGGTAATAAATATTTTTTTGTTTTAAAAAATATTGTGTGCACTTAAATATACACGTTCTATTTAAATAAACGGCAGTTATTATATGAAGTTTTCATGCAAACTAAATTTCTTCGGATATTAGTCAAAGTAATTTGAAGAATAAGTAGAAACACTTCAATTGGAGACCCCGACAAACAACGTTCAATTTCTGACAAGGAACATTCAAATATGCGGTCAAGAGCATTCATACTTCTGATAAAGAACATTCAAATATTCTAAAAAAAATATTCAAGCACTCGACAAGGAAACTTCCAGGCAGCAGAGGAGCAATCTCAAATCCGATGTGAACCAGCAGGACACTACAACAACAAACATATTCGATCCCTATTTCTACTTTTATTTTTGCTTACTTACTCCTTGGTTTCATATTTATTATTTTCTTTTTCATAGACACAAATTATTTTAAGTTTCCGCATTGCTTTCTTGATCCGCACTTGATTCAAAATTATTAAAGTGTGTGCAAAATATTTTAAAAGGAGTATAGATATGTCATCTACTTCCACAGATGTTGTATTAAATTCATAGTCTCATTTCAACTTTTGCATACTAATATGTGTATATGCTATTTTTATGTTTACCTTTATTCTGTTCGACTGTATAAAACTGGAAAGAATAGGAACAAAAACTAGCTCTTGAAAATGACAGCGATGCACATTATTCCGTCCTTGTATACATCATTTTGTGATACTGTCGATGAAACTGTTGTCTTTTACATAAATTATACAAGATTAAGGAAATATATGAACTCACTCTTATAAGACATTAGATAAGATTGTTCATATTTAAATAAATGCAAATATGACATTCGACAAATCCATCTGTATTCGAATCAGATTTGCGGTTTAGCCGGAAATGCTGTTAACTTCCTTATTCTAAATGAAACACCCCAAATAGTTTTGAAAACGTCAAATTTTTTTGGGAGCTCAGTAATAATAAGTTTTAGTATCCTTTTGTTTAATAGCGACAGATATATTTAATTAAATTTAATAGTGCAAATTTGAAGAAAAGAAAAATGAACACAAACAAAAACATCAGTTGACAAAGTTTTCGAAATGATGAGCAATCATATCCACTATGCAAGTCAGTGAGCAAGCGAATCCTTGAATGACATTTTCTAATGCCTCCTTACGAATTCCTCACTTATTCTCTGATGAAACTCGTTCATATTGTGCGGTCGTCTAGTATAAACAATAGGTTAACTCAAACGAAAAATTCTAGGGATTCTCTACGCCCAATCCACCGAATTAGGAATATTGCGTAATATGCGTATAGTGTTCCACTTATTACTAGGAACAACTTGATCATGTGAAAGATTCATCTCTTCCCAGTTAGTATACCATGAACGAAAAATAAATCAATAATACGGTGTCTGAAAATATCAAACTTTTAATTTCTATGTATGCTTTATATGAGCTTCTCGCTTCCAAAGTACGCCCAATATCGACAATAATGTACCAATAGTAGTAATAGCAACTTGTATAGAAAATATTGGCTATTGTTACAAATATCCATCACTTTCGCGAAATTCAATATTCATAATTTCCGTCCAATAATTCTTGTACTAAGATGCTATTTTTCATGCTTCACTATTCTAACTACTGATCGGCAACTTATAACATAATTTAATGCAAGGGATGTAGTAGAAGTTTGTTGCATTTCCTTTAACACTATAGCAATATCTTGAGCAATAATTTCATTAGTTGCGACTTTTGGTCACGTACTTTTTGGTAAATTTCTAACGTTTAAAGTAAAGTTATATCTTCTCACAATTTTTCCAACAGTTCATGATATCGAATGCCAATCTTAATGTGAATTGCTAAATAAATTGCATACTTAATCTGATACGTAGATTTTCACAGTCGTCTATACTTTCTTCATCTTGGCTTCCGGACTGAAACAGCGTCTTCGTCAATATTAGCACCGACGTTTCGTCAGCACTTTTGTGGGACTTCTTCAGGACTTAACAGTAACGCAGAAAACTGAACTATTAAGCCCTGAAGATGCCCCATACAAGTGGTGACGAAACGTCGACGCCGGTATCGCCGAAGACACGGTTCTAGCACGGGAGCCGAGATAAAGAAAATTGCATACCTCTTCGCGGGATCTGACGTAGTAACCAAAACCAATAATTCAAATTTCAATACGTTCTTTTTCAGTTAATTGAATCACTCCTAATATTTGGAGCCTACAAAGCTAATTCTGACAGATTAAGTCAAATACTGAGTTTTTATTCCATCTCTACTAAATATAAACATTATTTTAAAATATCACTTATAAGTAAATATCTCAGACGCTTTTGATAAAAAAGGTGCTAACCTTTTTCTACTGAATACCCAAAGTAGAGTTCTATTGAAACTATCAAAAGTATATTATGTGTTTCACTTAAAATAAAGAAGCTAGCTTCCTATCCAGCTAAACTGGAAGTCTTATTGATTCAAATATAAATACGCCCCCCCCCCTTTGCATGCATTTACTTAAATGTAAAATGTTTTATCATAAGTAGTCGTATCAAAGATATATACGCTTGCCTAACTCTGTATGTTATGTAATTGTATTTATTATTCATGAATATTTTGGGCGTTACTATAATTTTTCATGTTTTATTTCAAAGACAAAGTAAAATAGAGATTACTGCCTGCACATACACATATGTATGTTACTAATGTAAGATATTTTGTTTTACTTACATAGACCTGTTTGACTTGAAAGAAATTAACAAACAAACGAATATTTCAATGATGTTTCATAATACTCTAATATCAATTTTGTTTTCTATTTAAAAAAGTACCAAACTAAACTTTCTATTTATACGCCATATTGCATTTATTGAAATTGAGAGAAAAACATATTTTTCTCCCTGAGACATAAGATTCTCCTAGTTACTAACATTTATTTCACTATGTCTTCATATCATATTTGGACTTAAATATTCTTTTGATTTGGAAATTCTGACAAGCATTCGTAAGTTATATACTTCAGATGCCATCCCTTACATAACTTCCAGTGTCGGCTCATTGTCTTCCAGGATACATTTATCAGAATGATTTAACAAGAAGTGATATTCGAAATAAAAAATATTTTTCAACATATTTTCTTTTAATTTCGACCGCGTTTTGTGTTTGAGAAACTCTCCGATAGAAATTTCTTAGCTTTCCTTGGATGACAGTTATCATCATATATTCACCGTCGAAATCGTCGTTTGGATTCATGAATATAGTGATAAAGCCAGGCCTCATAAACTGGAACATCCCAAAGACATCGGTGTGGTTCGTTTTTCTTAAACAATCTCAAACTATCTCTTAACGTTCATATTCTTTAACATTTTTTATCAAAATTCAAGATTTGCGACACCCATCGCGCTAAGATCCTCACACGCACTCAGCGCCAAATTCTACGCATAGAATATGATGTATATGTTTAGCCAATATGTTCATGACGCTAACTATCGCTTCAATTGAATCTGCTTGTACATAACAGACGATGCTCTATACGTATCAACTAAATAATCCAGCAACAAATTTTGGCTTTCAAAGCAAAATTGTCATATAAAATATGCTGCCTATGAGGCAGGATTTAAGGTGTGTTAATCTTCTTAAAAAATTACAGCGGATTACACCATATTTTGAGTTTATAATTTTCCATTTGGGCAGCTTTATTCAGACTGCAGTAACTTTCAAACATAATGTCAGAAATTATCAACATTTTCTTCCTTTGTGATATGTAAAAAAATGAGCAGGAAGCGTTTTTGACACACACTTTTCAAAAATAAATTTTTATTTCTTTTTAAATATTATTTTCATTTGTTTCATTTAATAGCCATACTTTTTTGTCTGCTGGGAATCAAAATTAATTAAAGTTACCAGATTTTCGCCGCTTTAATTATAATCGAATTGCGAAGACAGTGATTTGAATAGAAAATAAAAATTCAAAAACGCAATTCTCACCTCCTTCGTCAGGAGAGTCGATTTGTGACTGGAATTCCTATAACAATTCAGCCCGGTAAGGAGGATAAAATGGTAAGGCGTGGCACACAAAGGAGTTCAAGGAGATGGGGCAAAGCAATAAATTTAACGAGTACGCATTAATTAGAGGGTTTGTGGGAGCACTCGGCTCCTTCCCAACGCTTTGCTTTATTAATTAAACTTGTCGTAGATGTGTTTGCATGGGGCTGAGTACGCACAAACATGCCTTGTACACCCCTCAGACATTATTAGCCCGTCCACGTTTCCCGTTTTCGACTTTCTGAAACCTTCGCATGTCATGCAAACCTGTAATCCAGTTAATTGTAGTTAGCAGTCATTTATTGTATTGTTTAAATAAATAATTGCTAGTCGATGTAAAGCTAGCATATAGAAAGTCTTTACTTAATTTATCAACCAAATGAATATTCCAGAGATAATTAAATTTCATTAAAAGTATGACTATTTATAATGGATTTACAGCTGCCATTACCGAGAAAATCTTCTACTTAGAGTCAAATAGTAATTATCTTTTTGGATATTTTCTAAATTTATTTATATCACGATTAAAATATTCGTAGTTTTTTCGAAGATTTAAAGCTGATTCATACCTCGGAAAATAGTGCAACTTTTAGTATTATAAATATTAACGCATGTCCAATATCAGATTTGACTAACAAAATTTAAAACTACTGTCTCTAGAAAAAAATTTATTAATCAAAATAGTTCTCATCTCTTGAAGCATACTTCTGTCAGCAACTAATAAGGGCATAAATAGCATCTTTTAAAAAATATGAGTCTTCTAGGCGATGAAATTTCAACGATTAACTGAATATAGTAGGTTCTGTCCATTGTTCAAAAATGTCCATTGGTGGTAGAAAAAAATGAGTATTAATATTTTTTAATTAATTTATTCTTACAACATACTTAAAACTAACTTATATAAAAATATCTGAAATTTCAGTGTCTTTTAGACTTTCGATTCTTCTTTTTACAATTTATGTTTCTACATAGCAAAGCCCGGAAAAAGGGTCCAGTTTCATCTGCATTAAAAATGTCTTTCGGTGAGTCTTTCTTTGTGATAGTTATCGACCGTTCTTCCATATAGATATTTTATCCACATTTACTGCGGCGGCTTTACCACAAATTGTTCGAAGCGATATGTTGTGTCGCTGAGAAAACTTGTCAAACCACCCACTTGAAGCTTTGAATTCATAATTGAACTCTTGTGTAACTTCGAGAGTTTTTTCCCTTACTATTTTACCGAAAAATTGAATATTCTTAGCGCACACTAGGCAAAACCAGTAATACATTATTTTGTACAGAGCAACTCCTGTTTTCACAAATTTCTTCTTTTGCTGTGAATTTCCATTTTTAGCAAACTGTCTGTTAATATCAACTTTGTTTTTCAAAATATCGCCCACCTGACATTTACCGATACAGAATCTTTCCGCAAGCAGTCTCACACTAAGTTTATTCTTCTCTGCACACTGAATAACATCAACTTTTTCTTCTAAACTGAGAAATTTTCTCTTTTTTGTAGCCATATTATTTGTCAAACACTAAAATACTAAATATCTAACTTGTTAGAGCATTAAATATCAATTGAATGCTATGAAAGCTATAGCCGTTTTATTTAAGACCATCATTACAGTTGTACTTATACCTGCCTTAATTATATGTTGTTCATGTTCATTGTTAAGAATAGTACAGCGGTCATAATTATTATACATTTATATGTATGTAATTACATATAATAATCCGAAAGACCAACATGACAGCACTTATTATATAAAAGTATGTAATTATGAGTAGAAATTATAGGAATTGCAAGAAGTTTATTATGTATCTGGCTTAATCCCTCTATAGGCAATCATTGCAGTACTTATTATATGCTTTAAAATAATTATGTTTAAAATTATAGGAATTGCAATAAAGTACTAATGTCCATTGTAAAGAGATAAATTTTCATTTAAATTTACTGCAGTGGATGTATATATATTACTGTCCGTGTCCATTGTTAAGAATGTCCTTTGGTGAGAGATATTGTTATGTAGTAAATAGTATACTGACGATCAGTGCATCAGAAACTGTCCATTGATTAGAGATGTCCATTGTCGGGAGATGTCCGTTAAGGGAGAATATACTGTCAGTTAAGAACATTAACGATCTTAGAAATAAAATTGTGGTTACATGGAATATAGAAATAAGCCAAATATTTTAGAAGGCTTTCGACATTTAATGAGAAGGAGGTTTGAGGCTGTTCCCAACATTTCTTTTAAATTAATTTCTGTTTCTGCAAAATTTCTGGCAAATTAAAATTTCAAAGACTTATCTTTCGTGTTCGTAGGAAAGGTAAAGTCGAAGTTAATCTGAAACCTTACATATATGAAATAAATTGTCAAAAATATATCGGTCGAACTAAACGGTCTATATGAAACCGGCATAAAGAACATATCTCACACATTAAATTTAATCGGCCTAGAAATCAAGTTTAGCGAAACATGTGTTAGAAAATAATCATAGTGTAACCTCGAATTGCCTACATTTAATCAAAAATATTAACAATAACCGTAAATTAGACAGTTAGGAAAAATAAAAATCGTGTGTTCAATGCGAATCAGGGTCTGATACCATATTCTGGCCTTTATAGAAGATAGGACCGTTAAAGAGATTTGTAAGTAATTGCGGGCACGCTCATTAATACAAGTATTAGTTTTTAAGACTAAGAAATATTGAACGTCAGTTTATGTTTTGGTTTTGACAGGATGAGTGTGCGGATTTTTTCTGTGTAAATATTACGGCAAATATAGGTGCGACACTGTGATTAATAATCTACTGGCAATGACAACTTAGTTGACGAAAGACGTTTACAGAGTACGAACATTGATGTGGTAAAAGATTTTTTGTATTTTTTTATTAAATCAATTCTAATAAAATCGAAGACTAATTTTTAAAAACTACATTTTTGCCCAGAAAGACTTAAGAAATTGTTTTTAAAATTATTCCCACTTATTTAGAAATATTTTGTACATCATAAATATTTAAAATAGTTTGTCTATGAATTTACTGTTTCTTTCGAACTTTTATCGTTAACTCCATTCAGCAAATTTAAAGTTGTGATATTGTTTGTAAAGAAAGTTATTGAAAATGTAATTTGCATAATTAAATAGTGGTTATTTTGGTATACATGAAAATATAATTTTAATTTAAAGAGGATATAAACTGCCATATGCAAATTGGGAATCCAAAATTGATTATGCTTTTGTAATTTGTAATTATAAAATTTGCATGCTAACCGTTATATTCAAAGTATCGTATTTATTTTGTTGTTTGCTGCATTTTCATTGAAAGAATAAATTAGCTTATAAATACAGACGCGATTTAAAATTCGAGAATTCTTAGTTTATTCGTTGCATAAGAAACACATATAATCTGTTGTAACTACGAAAGAAAAGACAGTACGGCAATATAATGGTGATTATGTAAATACTTACGGTGATATCCATTATAGTATATCTGTAAATATTATCTATTAATAAGTAAATTATAAATTGAAATATGTTACACGAATTTAAATGGAACTGTTAGTGGAATATTAGAACACTTAGGTAAGTGAAAATGACAGTGAATAAACTTTGGGCGCATGAGCTAGTGTACCATAAAAGTGTAAATTGGATAATCTACTTATGAATAACAGCTGGTAAAGAAAGTGGGAAACATCGAGTAGCAGGAAGGAGGATGATGGAATAATTATCCAAAAGGTGATAAAGAGATAAAATTTGTTATTAAAAATTCTTTTAAGAATCATATAAGAGTCAGTAAATTAGAGCAAACAATTTCTACAAATGATACAATAGCCTAATAGTTATTAAAAGTTTACCTTCAATGAAGTTACAAACGCCATATCACGCTTTATTTTCTATATCACATGGAATCATCATAAGTTTAAATAATAACAAAGTAAATATAAAGAATTTAAATTATTAATATAATTATATTTAAAGATTTAAATATGAGATTTTCGCAATAATATTAAATTATTAATCATAAAGTCTTCATATTATTACGAAACAATTCGGATAAAAATTAATTTTATTTACAAACTGTAAATATATACTTATATATATACATGTACACAATATAACATTATTTATAAGAATACACATGTACATTTTTATATATTTGTTAAGTTTCTGGTGTTCTGATTACACTATGCATTTCAATGATTAACAATACTAAAAACAGAAAATTATCTAACATTTAAAGTTTTCAATTACTTCTTGCAGCCTTGAAGAGCGTGAAAGTGTATATGTTTTTCTTTTTGTCATAACTCCTCTTTTCATTATCATTTCTGTAAGCTGGATTCATTTGTTTACAATTTCTTTCACTCTCACATTTACTTGAAATTTTTCTCTGAAATTTTTGTATTCAACAAGAGGTACTGTCAGAAATATACATTAGAGGCAGTAATATCTTATTCTGTAAAAATGGCTTTACATTGTTTACATTGACATAAGTTAATGCTACTTTTATCAACTGTTAGCTATTATCGTTTAAATTAAAATGCTATATCTGGTATCAGCTGAAGCTGAAAAGGGGCTGCTATCGCAATGTTAC
>JAVIWB010002337.1:0-10353 GCA_031893035.1 Dermolepida albohirtum
GAATATTCTCCGGTTATAGAAACACCTTTGATCTTTATAATCAATCAACAATATTCCTTCCGAGTCCCAAAATACCGTTGCCATGAGTTTCCCAAGCTGATTGTGACACTTTAAATTTCTTGGGAGGTGCTATGCCCTTTTTATGCCACTGCATGGAGCCTTGTTCGGACTCAGGTTCGTAATGATGAACCCAAGTTTCGTCTCCAGTAACAATTCCACTCAATACACCATCCTTGTCTTCATTACAGAGGTCCAAAAATGCACGCGAAAACTCTACGCGCTGTTGTTTTTGCGGCGGCGTGAGCATTCTCGGCACCCATCTTGCGCTGACCTTAGACATGCCGAGATGATCGTGTAGGATTTTAAAAATTGTTGTATCGGATACTCCAACCATTTCTGCGAGTTGTTTCTTCTTTAGTCGAGCATCTTCGAGTACAATTTGTTCAACTTTTTGGATAAGTGCTGGCGTGGTCACCTCAATGCTCCTGTCCGACCTCGGGTCGTCTTCAAGGGATTCCCTTCCTTGTTTAAATAAACTATGCCACTTGTACACAATGGTTTTTCCTGGACAAGAGTCGCCGTAAACCAATGACATCTCATTCATTATGGTCGCGACTGATTTTCCTTGCCTGGTAAGGAACTTTATAACGGCACGATATTCGATTTTTTCCATATTTCACTTTTCACTCCTGATTATGTTACTTGGTTGACGATGGCTCAAAGACTAACTGTCTAATAACAACGAAACTTCGTATTTATACTAATCATGAGTCGCTGCACAGGCCACGCCCCCAATGCGCCTACTCACCCCTCTACAACCCGCTCATTCCGCGAATATAAAAACGCTCCCGTATATATATATATATATATATATATATATATATATATATATCAGAATATTGGATATCCACCTCTGATTAGTTAAAACACTTTTGTTTGACATTACAGTTAGGACAGGGTTCCGTCTATAATTACTACAAAATGACTTCTGCATTAAATCGACTTAATAATGCCAGTAAAATACAAAGAAGTAGTTGCTGAACGAGAACACAAATGCGACGGCCGTATCGTCTATTGGGTTTCGTCTCATCAGGCAGACTTGGCAGACAGGTTGTCGCATTCGTGTTCTCGTTCAACTATTACATACTTTTTTTCAATTACCGTACAAGCCACTTTCAATGTTATGGCTGACCCATGGACGTATTGTCATCGTTTCCAACAGTTTTTCATAGTATATTTCGACGAAGAAATTATGAAATTCATTTTTGACTTAATGACTTGGTCAGCAACATACTCACAAGAGACTACATTACAACCACAAGTGATCACGTGGTGTGGATTTCATGCCGGAAGTGTAATTGCACCATATTTTTTCGTCGATAAAAATTATCGCCATGTTACGGTCAATGGATTTCTCTATCGTTCCATGTTGAATAGACTACTTTTGGCCAGAAGTGGACGGGCTTGACATAATTGATATGTGGTTTCAACCAGATGGTGCCACATGCCACACATCTGGTCAAACAATTGATCTATTGAAGGGGAAGTTCGGTAATCGTATAATCTCGAGAAATGATGCTTTTAAGCGGTTACCTGGCTCATACGATTTAACACCGTTGGATTTCTTTTTATGGGGTTACGTTAGTTATTCGTTTATGCCAACAAGCCAACAACGTTAGAGGAGCTCAGGGCCAATATCGAACGCGAAATTGCCAACGTTCCGGCCGATATGTGGAGAATCGACTCCAAAGAATCGATCGTTGCAAACATGCTCGCGGTGATCATATGAACCAGATTGCAGTCCATAGTTAAATGTAACATGTGTATTGCACCTGGAATAAACTTCAGCCCAATATCTCAATTATTCTGTGTTTTATTTAAATACAAAATTGCTAAAATACCAAACTGCAATAACTACGGACTTACGAGGGAGCGTTTTTATATTCGCGGAATGAGCGGGATGTAGAAGGGTGAGTAGGCGCATTGGGGGCGTGGCCTGTGCAGCGACTCATGATTAGTATAAATACGAAGTTTCATTGTTATTAGACAGTTAGTCTTTGAGCTATCGTCAACCAAGTAACATAATCAGGAGTGAAAAGTGAAATATGGAAAAAATCGAATATCGTGCCGTTATAAAGTTCCTTACCAGGCAAGGAAAATCAGTCGCGACCATAATGAATGAGATGTCATTGGTTTACGGCGACTATTGTCCAGGAAAAACCATGGTGTACAAGTGGCATAGTTTATTTAAATAAGGAAGGAAAGCCCTTGAAGACGACCCGAGGCCGGGCAGGAGCATTGAGGTGACCACGGCAGCACTTATCCAAAAAGTTGAACAAATTGTACTCAAAGATGCTCGACTAAAGAAGGAACAACTCACAGAAATGGTTGGAGTGTCCGATACAACAATTTTTAAAATCCTACACGATCATCTCGGCATGTCTAAGGTCAGCGCAAGATGGGTGCCGAGAATGCTCACGCCGCCGCAAAAACAACAGCGCGTAGAGTTTTCGCGTGCATTTTTGGACCTCTGTAATGAAGACAAGGATGGTGTATTGAGTGGAATTGTTACTGGAGACGAAACTTGGGTTCATCATTATGAACCTGAGTCCGAACAAGACTCCATGCAGTGGCATAAAAAGGGCACAGCACCTCCCAAGAAATTTAAAGTGTCACAATCAGCTGGGAAACTCATGGCAACGGTATTTTGGGACTCGGAAGGAATATTGTTGATTGATTATAAAGATAAAGGTGTTTCTATAACCGGAGAATATTACGCTTCAATATTAGAGCGACTAAAAGAAGCCATTAAAGAGAAAAGACGGGGAAAATTGACAAAAGGTGTTCTGCTTTTGCACGACAACGCGCCCGTCCACAAGAGCCGCGTTGCGTTAGCTGCCCTGCATAAGGTGGGCTTCGAAATTGTGAATCACCCACCCTACAGCCCAGACCTGGCCCCGAGTGATTATTACCTGTTTCCGAAAATGGAAAAAGAGCTGCGGGGTAAAAAATTTACTGCCGATGATGAAGTCAAGGAGGCAGTTTCGGCGTATTTTGCAGATATAGAGAAATCATTTTTTTATGAGGGTATAAATAAATTAATTGAAAGATGTGAAAAATGTATCCGTCTTGCAGGTGAATATATTGAAAAAGAAAAATAATTTGTTTTTTTTTATTTCCACCCCTTGTCCCCCATTCCGCGAATATAAAAACGCTGCCTCGTATATAAAAGAAACATGAAAATGCTAAAACTTGCATATGATTATATTTTTGACTGCCTACGAATATGTATACATTATGTAAATAAAATATTTGAAATATGATCAGATCTTATTCAAAACTCTCTGAAAAATATTCTAGACATAATGAATATAAAGTGTTTAAATAGTTATTATTTTGAACGATTCTTTTTTAATTATAATTATGTGAAAAATGTCTAAAAACAATGTTAGTTCAATATACATTTTTCTGAAATAATTCAAAAACAAATACAGTGCTAAATAATTCTCTAAACCACTTGCCAAGAATCCTAGAACGTCGACACATGCAAATAACAAAATGTTGCCAGAAAACAAGTAACTTAATAAAAAGAAGTCGTGGATTTTTTATCCATCTGTTAATATATTTTCAAAGTTATTTTCGATAATAATTAATCGTTTAGTAATTATATCCTGAAAACATTTCATTTTATAGTATAGAACGCTTAGTTTATCACAAAGGAAATCGATACTTGCTAATTTACGATAAATGTTGTACAAAAATAGAAATCCTTAGTTCCAATGTTTTGTAGCAAATATTAATCGATTAATTCATATACCGTAAATAATTGGAATGTGTTTTTAACGGAGTATGAACACATAGCTTTAAGACAATACGATTTTAAGATAAGAGAGCTACAATCCACTTGTATAATATACAAGGCTATTAATTACAAATTAATTTGACACATAGGATTTAGTTAGCGGATGAGAAAATTTGAAATTCATTTTTCATGAGACTCAAAAAGTGTGTTTAAAACCATATTCAAAGAACTAGCTAATTTCACTAACTTTGTCACTATTGTCTTAAGACTATTATGTTAGATTTAATAATAAAAAAGTTAACAATATTGCACATATATTTTTGAATATACTGTATATACCAGGTTGTTCAATAAGTTTTGTCGTTCCATAAGAGATAACACATGGATCAATAAGTCCCGAGACTAACAATGAAAACAACATTTTTTTTGCAAAATTTTTTTTTATTCATCAACATAATCACCTTTTAGGGTGATACAATGGTTCCAACGCTTTTCCAATTTTTCAATACCATGTTTATAAAAAAATTTATCTTTAGCTTCAAAATAAGCTTCAGTTTCAGCGATGACCTCCTCATTTGAGCCAAATCTTTTTCCCTGGAGCATTTTTTTAAGATCAGCAAAGAGCCAGTAGTCACTGGGGGCTAAATCTGGCGAATATGGGGGGTGGGGAAGCAGATCAAAACCCAATTCGTTCAATTTTGCCATTGTTTTCATCGACTTGTGGCAGGGTGCATTGTCTTGGTGAAAAAGGATTTTTTTTCTCTGCATGTGCGGTCGTTTTTTTGCGATTTCCTCCTTCAAACGCACCAGTAAGTCAATATAATAATCACTGTTGATCGATTTACCTTTTTCGAGGTAGTCAATGAAAATCACGCCATGTGTATCCCAAAAAACTGACGCCAGGACTTTGCCAGCTGACTGCTGCGTTTTCGGACGTTTCGGACGGCTTTCGCCAGCTGTGCGCCACTCAGATGACTGCCGCTTCGACTCTGGAGTGTAGTGATGTATCCATGTTTCGTCCATGGTCACGTAACGACGCAAGAAATCTTTTTTGTTGCGAGTAAATAGCGATAAACAGCTTTCTGAATCATCGACTCGTTGCTGTTTTTGTTCCATCGAAAGCAATCGCGGCACCCACTTGGAAAAAACCTTTTTCATGCTCAATTTTTCATGAAGGATAGTAAATACACTTCCATATGATATCTGTGTCATCTCAGCAATCTCACGGAGCTTCACTTTACGATCTTTCATTATAATTTTTGTCACTTCACTCACATTTTCCGGTGTAACGGCTTCCACAGGTCTACCCGAGCATTCCGCGTCATTTGTGTCGGTACGACCACGTTTAAACTCGGCAAACCACCGACAAATCGTTGCTTTTGATGGACAAGAGTCCGGGTAACATTTTTCAATCCATTGTTTTGCTTGCGTGGTGTTTTTACCCATTAAAAAACAATGTTTTATCAGAACACGAAACTCGGTTTTTTCCATTGTTTAAACAAACTACAAAACGACTTTACTCCAACCTCGATAACTCAGCTGTTTCTGGTCCGATCGACTTAAAATTTTGACACGTTTCAAGCAAAGGTTAGTACTCTAGAAAGACGTGGTTACTGGTTTACTACGAGCGCCATCTATGGGTTAGTCTCGGGACTTATTGATCCATGTGTTAGTGTTATTAGGTTCGTCGTTTTATTTTTCCAAAAACTGTACTACATTTTTATGAACACGTGTGAAGTTTTTATGTATATTTACAGGTGTTCAAAGTTAACGTGTCAATATTTTTTTACAATGGAAAGAAATGAATTTCGTGCAGTGATAAAATTCTTACTTTTATAAGGTGTAGCACCAAAACAAGTTCATGAACTATTGTTAAAAGTGTATAAGGACTCATCAAAGGATGTTCAAAAAGTGTATTAACACCAGAAATCGTAGCAAAAACACAGGATGTGGTTTTGGAAGATCGCCGATTAACTGAGAGAGACCTAGTAGAAGCCCTAGACAGTGTGAGCAATATTTTCGCTGAAGTTTTGGGTTTCAGAAAGCTGTGTGCAAAATGGGTGCCGCATTCGTTAGCTATGGAACAAAAAAAAACTTCGAATGCGACTTCTCAGCAACATTTGAAGCGTTGTAGAAAGAACAGGAACGGCTTTGTGCATCGTTTCATTACTATGGATAAGACTTTGGCCTACCACCATGCTCCTCAATCAAAACAAGAGGCTGGGGAGTGGTGTCAACCCAGTACTTCGGCTTCAAAGCGAGTTAGGGTCCAGAAATCTACCAAGAAGGTATTAGCATCTGTTTGTGACGATGCGAAAGGAATTTTGTTCGTGAATTACCTCCAAACTGGTAAAACAATAAACTCAGATTATTATTGAAACCTCTTTTTACCAGCTGGATGTAAAAATTCGTGAGAAAAGATTTGGTTTTCAGAAGAAAAAAAATCATTTTTTACCAAGACAACGCACTCTCTCACACCATTGCAAAAATCTGTGAATTAAAGTACAAATTGAGGTAATAGCAGCCGTGGAAGTGTATTTCGACAGTCTTCCGGATTCTCACTTCAGGATGGAATCCATAAATTAGAAGATTACTGGAACGAGAGTATTGAAGTCCATGAAGGTTATATTGAATAATAAAATGTATGTTAAACCATAAAATTGTGTTTTTCTTATCGAACGACAAAATTTATTGAACCTGGTAACTAAGTGTTTTAATAATTAGTGTGACATACATTTAAAACATTTTTTTAAATTTTAAAATGGAACTTAATATCGATGCGTGCTTCTAAAATTTTAGAATATAAACAGCGAAATATACCTCAAAGATTTCATTAATCCCAAAAATTTTTACTTGGATTTCTATCAAATCTTATATGATCATCTTGTAAGAGATGCATTTGGATTTACTATATATACGAGTACACTAGCCTTCATAATATATAGGATTAGATACGTGGAACACATTAATTCGAATTTTTAAATTGCATGAAAATCATAAACACACAGTAATATTTATTCCAAATAACGAAACTGGCCATATTAATATTTGTTTGTTACAACTAATTTAAAACTACTTCTATAATTGGTTTTAAATTAGTTGTAACAAACAAATATTTGACAAAGACGAGAATCTAATCGAACGACAGCTAACAGTTGGTACTAGCAGAATTTTTCTAAATTTTCTTCGAAGAAAAATTCATTCTCCTTTTTTAATTTATGATTAAGAGTTTCAAATCTCTATATTCCTATTTTATTTTTTATGTCTGAGTTACTGAAAAAAACGGCTGCGAATTTTTTGTTTAATGTGTCTACAAACTGTTTATGAATATTTTAAATAAAAAAACTAATTGATGTTGTTTTCATTGCGACGAAATTATTTTTGCTAAAATACTTAATGTCTCCTGACAAACTAATAATGTTTATATGTATTGTGATATACGTGAGGAAGCATATCCCATCCAAGATCCATTAATTATCGACGGGTGATTGAATTTGTATGTGGTCTCGCATCATCGTGATAAAATACCACTCCTTTACGATTAATGAGCTCTCGACGTTCCGCATGACGGATTCATTCAATCTGTCTGATTGCTTAAAATTCACTTCTCATATTCAGTTATCAGTCGATTCAAACAAGGATTATTCTCTCCAGTTTGGGGAGTATATCACACATGTTTAAATGCGCCATCATATAAAAATCTTTCAGTTCATGAAGAATCTAAATATCGAGTCTGGCTCGATAAACGACTTTATTTTGTCGTCAACTTCAGCTTGTTTTCCTGATTGAATAGCGTTGCTAAGATTAATATACAACGACCTTTACATAAAATTTCATATGATTTTGTAAATTTGATCAGAAGCCACCACTGATTGATGTAACATCTTAATTATTTTCCAATATGTGTGTTCAAATATGCTGGTGCACAGGTAAGTTAAAGGGTTTTATTTTTGGTACCCGTTTCTATCACTCATAATAAATGTTTTAACAGTAAAATAATGAAATAGTTATTACATGTCGACTAAATATATTTTTCTCCACACTTATCTTCTAATAATTATTTAAGGTAGTTACAATAATGTACATCAATAGTGGTTGGATCATTTCCTAACATTGTATATAAAAATAATTCATAACTGTTATTCGTTTACTTTTCTCTAACAAGTCAACTAGTTTGTATTGATTATTTTATACTTTTACCCCGTATGCGACAAAATCGCTCATTAGAATAATTGTACTACAATACGCATAAAGAAAAATAAAGAAACGTTATAGAGATTTTCTTACCTGATAACTGACACGTGGCAATCGGTTTATAGGTATTCTTTGATAAAAATCTCAATTTCATTACAAGAACAAATGAAAGAAGTTAAAATGTGTAATATGTCGATTTTTCTTTATTATCTCTCTGGTGCAATAGTTATAATATTTATAATATTTTTATCATAATATTTCTTCAATTGGTCAGTTTAATAATATAACTGTAATATAAATCACCCAAACTTACAATAACAAATCGCCTAGATTTTATATTTATTCGACTGAAATTTAGTGCAGAAAAGTGCAGAAAGGTGTAGAAAATTTAAGAGTCGTAAAATAATATGAAATTTCTTCAAGAACATTACTGCTTGCAATAATAATAACCTGCATTATCCAACAGACGAGTTCATTTAAAGGTAGTACGAGGGAGCGTTTTTATATTCGCGGAATGGGGGACAAGGAGTGGAAATAAAAAAACCAAATTATTTTTCTTTTTCAATATATTCACCTGCAAGACGGATACATTTTTCACATCTTTCAATTAATTTATTTATACCCTCATAAAAAAATGATTTCTCTTTATCTGCAAAATACGCCGAAACTGCCTCCTTGACTTCATCATCGGCAGTAAATTTTTTACCCCGCAGCTCTTTTTTCATTTTCGGAAACAGGTAATAATCACTCGGGGCCAGCAGGGCTGTAGGGTGGGTGATTCACAATTTCGAAGCCCACCTTATGCAGGGCAGCTAACGCAACGCGGCTCTTGTGGACGGGCGCGTTGCCGTGCAAAAGCAGAACACCTTTTGTCAATTTTCCCGTCTTTTCTCTTTAATGGCTTCTTTTAGTCGCTCTAATATTGAAGCGTAATATTCTCCGGTTATAGAAACACCTTTATCTTTATAATCAATCAACAATATTCCTTCCGAGTCCCAAAATACCGTTGCCATGAGTTTCCCAACTGATTGTGACACTTTAAATTTCTTGGGAGGTGCTCTGCCCTTTTTATGCCACTGCATGGAGTCTTGTTTGGACTCTGGTTCATAATGATGAACTCAAGTTTCGTCTCCAGTAACAATTCCACTCAATACACCATCCTTGTTTCCATTACAGAGGTCCAAAAATGCACGCGAACACTCTACGCGCTGTTGTTTTTGCGGCGGCGTGAGCATTCTCGGCACCCATCTTGCGCTGACCTTAGACATGCCGAGATGATCGTGTAGGATTTTAAAAATTGTTGTATCGGATACTCCAACCATTTCTGCGAGTTGTTTCTTCTTTAGTCGAGCATCTTCGAGTACAATTTGTTCAACTTTTTGGATAAGTGCTGGCGTGGTCACCTCAATGCTCCTGCCCGGCCTCGGGTCGTCTTCAAGGGATTTCCTTCCTTGTTTAAATAAACTATGCCACTTGTACACCATGGTTTTTCCTGGACAATAGTCGCCGTAAACCGATGACATCTCATTCATTATGGTCGCGACTGATTTTCCTTGCCTGGTAAGGAACTTTATAACGGCACGATATTCGATTTTTTCCATATTTCACTTTTCACTCCTGATTATGTTACTTGGTTGACGATAGCTCAAAGACTAACTGTCTAATAACAATGAAACTTCGTATTTATACTAATCATGAGTCGCTGCACAGGCCACGCCCCCAATGCGCCTACTCACCCCTCTACAACCCGCTCATTCCGCGAATATAAAAACGCTCCTTCGTACATTTAATTTAGGGAAAATGAAATAAGCTTAATTATAGTACATACAAAGGGTACTAGGAAAGTTTTGCAATACAGCTTTGTTTATTTAATTTTTTCAACGTAATTTCCTCTACAACCAATACACCTCCCCATCCTCCGAAAACAATCTTTAAACCAGTTCTGCCAAGTTTCACTGGCGAGTAAAGCACATTCGTTGTCCCAAACCCGCAGAAGTTCCTCGCCACTGGAAAACCGCCTCCCTTTTAGCACACGATCCGTACCGCTGAAAGCCAAGACGCGCACTGTAGGGATTAGTTTTTTCGTACGGGTATTTCTTGCCGTAGTTCTCCAGGTGCGACACTGCTTAATGAGCTGCTGATGATGACAACTGAGTTGTCGAAAATACGTATACAAAATACGAAAATTAATGTGGAATTATAATCTTTCTTAAATATGTAATTTTGATGGAGTCTTATAATACGAATATTAAAGTAATTATAACCAATTGTGTAATCAATATAAACATTAATTTAATAGAGGAAGAAGCACACAATGGAACACATAAGGATTAAACATGATTACATAACTGACTTAT
>JAVIWB010002338.1:0-10347 GCA_031893035.1 Dermolepida albohirtum
GGCGCTGGTTATCATTTCAATAACTTGTTCATTACACCAGACCATGATGGCGCTGTAATCAGAGTTGAAACATACTGAAAGAGTTGCCTATCTATAGTTATTTCTTATCTATGCTACTAGTAGTACGGACACCTCTTAAGCGAGAATTACGACCTAAAATAGACTCGCTCAACACAATTTCACTCTCTGCGTCTATGACGTCATATGTACTTCTGAAAGTATTATACAGAGTGAGCAACAATTATTGACCTGAACTTTTACTACTTTCCGCACGCCCCATATCAGTACTTACTTCCTTTTTTCTATTTGAATTTAGCAGTTTAGTAATTTCTAGTGAGTTTTCCTATTCTATGTTTATGTCATTAACCTTTCATTGACGTGCAGTGTACAGAACTTGTTTTGTGATCAATATCCATTATTTACACTTATATGCTAGTCTTCATCAGTCTTTTTGAAGAATTCAGTTCACATATACGCAGCGAAAATGCCGTTTTCACTGGAACACGAGAAATTCATTTTGGTAGCATACTTTCGGAACGGAGAATGGAAATACTCGCCAATACGTTGTGCGGAGGAATTTGTTAATCAGTTCCCTAATCAACAAATAGATCAGAACATACTTATTCGGCACATTTCCCGAGTAGTGAATCGCTTTAATTCAATAGTAAGCGTTTGTCATGGCTCCGTTATTATAGAAGAGGTTGTGGAAGATGTGCGTACTCGTCTAGAACACAGTCCATCTAAGCCATTTCGACAACTTTCTTAACAAGCAGGTACGTACACTCATTTAGTACTGCAAATTAGGTTCTCATTTTTTTGTGCAATTTTTGTATCATCCTTTCTTGTTATAGGTTTATCATATTGAACAGCATGAAATGCGGTTAAACGAAAACTGCATTATCGCCCTTATAAGATTTCAGTGGTACAGGAAATATTGCCGCTTGATTTTAGAAAACGTGTTGAAGCACTTCGGTATAGAAATATATTAGAACAATTCATTAACGATTTGGATGACGATAAACTACAGGAAGGATACTTCCAAGCATGATAATGCTAGTGCTCATACAGCATATGATACTAGAGAATACCTGGAACAATATTTTCCTGACCGAGTTATTGGTTTAGGGACATGGCCTCCAAGATAACCAGATTTAACGCCGTTAGATTACTTCCTCTTGGTCATTTAAAAACTACCATATATTGTAATCGTTTACATACAATTGAGGAATTAAAAAATGCAATTAGGTTACAAATAAATAACATAATTGCTGATCAGTTGGTCAATGTATTTAATAATATGAAAAGGAGGATCGACGCGTGTTTAGACTGTGATGGTTCACATTTTGAACAATTATTATAGATTTATATGTATTTCTTTAACAATTAAATACAATTTTTAATATATTTCAGTGAAAAATCTCACAATTTTTGTGTTTTCTTGTTAATATGGATTTTCATCAAGTATCGGTCAACTCCATCAAAGTATTTCTTTAATATTAGTATTATTAATATAGTATTTTTTATTAATATTACAGTTTAAAGTAATTTGCACAGTAGCATTTGTTGTTTACATTAGTAGCTATCATATTTTTATTATAATTATTAGAATTGCGTGAGACACTGTCTAATTTCACTTTTAAGAGGAAGTAAATATTGAGGTGATATGTATGGAAAGAAGTGTAGGAACAGGTCACTCATTGTTGCTCACACTGTAGTCCTACGCTATCAAATCGAATATTTTGACATTTTTGACTGTCTATATCATATTCATTTAAGGTTGATATATAACCCCTTTCCACAGTAATTTACCGTTATTGTGGAAATGGGTAATATATCAACCTTAAGTGATTAAGTTAATCAACCATAGGCTTCATCAAAATTACCTTTGTTTAAATCACGTTTGCGCTTTTAGAGATTTGTTTATAATTATCATATTACTTTAGCAATTTTACAGTGTACATTGGTTCTTTTTAAAACTGACTTGCAGATTAACAGATAATGTAAGTAATATGTGAATACAAGAACTTTACTTGTACTAAAGCTATATAATTCTGTAGCTATTGATTTCAAAAATATATGCACAACCTAGCACCAGCACTGTTACAAACTAGGGTGTGTATTCTCCCCTGAAGAAATGAGAAAAGGCTAGCCACTTGAGTAGTGCTAAAAAGTAGACAATTATTAACGCTTATAAAAAATTTGGAACGAGTACATCCAACATAAAGAAAAGGTGACATAGTCGAGCAGATCTCCCTAACTAATAGGTGACTTTATTGAGTGTGATATGTGAAACACATCTCCATACGATTTTAGGAATTTTTAGACTAACAGTATATTGAGTTGTTGGTGAATATAAAGACAGGGAATAGTTTAAAGCTAAAAAAGATAACTGATAGATCTTCTGTATTGGAGTTTTTTGATGAAGCTGTCCAAAACTGCCGTTTATCAAATAGTTCACATGTTTCATGGTAATGAATTTCCAACGTTGAATAAATTCTTAATTAAACCTACCAAATTAGAGTCGCTCAACATTATATTGATTAATGAAGCAGCAACACAAATTGTTTTAAGTTGTAGGTAGGCCTTTGTGGAGGGATTTACCACAGGATTAAAAAATCCTTCTGGAAATGAACATCGGCTCCATAGAAAATGATATGTTAGTGTTTGAAAGGAAGGAAACACAGGACTATCATGAGGAAATAACTGCCAGTGTTTGATGACTGGTTCGCTAAGATATTACCTTATTTACCAGATAATATTTTTTGGATTGTATCATAGCCGCAAGGTTAATGCGACACCAACGACATCGTGGAAAAATATACACAATTGGTTAGGAAGTAGGGATATAAAATATGAAGATGATATGTCAAGAACAGAATTTTTGAATTTGGTAAAAATGGTAGATAGTAAATACAATTCATATAAAATTTATACCACCGTGAGCAGAATCTGATTGAATTTGTATGGGCACAAATAAAAAATTAGATTGCTGCCAAAAATAAAACTTTTAAATTAAATCAAGTTAAGCAGCTTTTACTTGATGCTATCAATATTGTCATCGCAACAACTTGGCAAAACTGCTTAAACCATGTTAAAGAGAAGAAACACTTCTGAAAGATCTTGATGAATTTTCAATAACATTAGAGAACCATTCATAATTTCTATTGGAAAGACGATAGTTATTTTGATGATTCGGTTCTCTCACCAGCATCAGAATTAATTCGAAAATCATGAAATGGCTTATAAGATCAGATATGTTTGTTATTAACTTTAATTAATGATCATAAATTGTTACAGTTGTAAAATTCTTACTGCCTTCAATTCCTTTTTATATTGCTAATATTAGATAAAATAAAATAATACATAAATTAATTTGTTTGATCAACTTCAGTTTCCCAGTTGTTAATTTAAAAAATTGTAGTTATTTAACTTAACGGTGAAATGCTTCCAGATTAAATAAATAGTTTAAAGTTTGTCAAGAAATACTATATTTAAAAATTTATAAATATCAGATGAAATGAAGGCACAGACTGTGAAGTGTTATTGCTTTTAAATGTTATTATTAATTAACATTAAGTATTATTATGAATATGTAATGTATTTACAATGACTTACTATTAGAACTTTTTTTAACATAAATAAAATTACATGTATTTTCTAAACAAATACAATGTGTTCAATAAAGATTGAGACGGATTATGCAACCAAGTATACAACAACAAAGATTACAGTTGGTATGAAATATCCTTGTAACTAGATCGTGACAGATCTCTCTTTATAACCCTAGATCAATAAGGTTGATATATAACCCCTTTCCACAATTAACTATTTGTAAATTCTGTATACGCATTTCGACAACCAAGTTGTCATCATCAGCAGATAATTTCAAAGTGTCGCACCTGGTAAAACACGGCGAAAAAATTGCACGAAAAAACAAACTCCGTACGCGATCCTCACCGTTCAAAACCAAGATGTGCACTGTGTCTGTTTCACAAGATTTTTAAAAAATACCTTTACTTAAACTAACATGCACTACATTGAAAAAGGTTATTATGGTCCGACAAGTGATTTATGTGTGTTTTATGATATTGTTCCTCTTGTCTTTCAGTAGAGAGAAAAGAGGGGTTTGCAAGGGCCCGGCGTCATTAAAGTTTACCACATGGCTTAAATTCTTTAAGATGTGCATGCTTTCATACGCGTCCAGTTCGCGATAATTGTACACGTTCTTTATCAAATGTAAACAATCCATATTAACACTGTGGTTATTTTCTAATACATGTCTCGCTATACCCGATTTTTCCGGTCGGTTGAATTTTATGTGCGAAAGGTGTTCTTTATACCTGGTTTCGATCGATCTTTTAGTTTGGCCGATGTACTGTCTATTGCACTCTAAACAATCAATTCGGTAGATTCCCGATTTTTTATTCTCTTCAATTTTGTCTTTTGCATTTCCTAAGAGCATTTTAAGGGAATTATTAGGGCGGGAACAAACTTTAAACCCGCGTTCTCTAAAAATACTATTCAGATTTTTTGTCACACGATGGAAAGGTAAACAAACAAACTGCTTTTCCCGATTGCTCTGTGGTGAAAGACATGTGGTGTCACGGATTGTTTTTCTTATGTTGGCCTTTCTGATTAATCCATTGATTATTTCCGAATCGAAACCGTTGTGTACCGCGATATTCTTAATGAGGTTCAATTCTCTTTCATATCTAACTTTTGTCAGTGGGAAATTGATCAATCGATTAATCAGAAAATTGAATGAAGCCATCTTCTGTTGCATGCTGTGATTTGAGTCAGCCGTAATGAATCTATTGACGTTGGTTTCTTTTCGAAAAATATCAATTTCTATTTTGAGATCATTCCTAATAACTAAGGTGTCCAAAAAAGGCAACTTGTCATTGTTTTCTTTTTCTACTGTGAATTTAATTGTCGGGAATTTTGAATTTAACTGTTTAACGAAATCATTTAAGTTGCATTTTTGTGTATTGAAAACCGCGAAAATATCATCGACATACCTGACCCAAACTTGACCAAAACTTGATATCAAAATGGCTAGTGAATGAATACAAAAATTTGCCCGAAAAACTTGAAAGTCTCTCAGTCAATAATTCATTAGAATTTATCCAAAGGATCAAAGATTGTAAATTAGAAAAAGGAGAAATTTTAGTTTCATTCGACGTAACGTCATTGTTTCCTTCGGTACCGATCCCAGAAACTTTAAAATATTTAGAAGAATTGCTTCACAAAAATAAGATCGAACCAGAGAAAATAAAGGAATACGTGAGATTAACAAACCTTTGCATGTCCCAAAATTGTTTTCAGTTCGAAGGGAAGTTCTATGAACAAAAACAGGGAACTCAATGGGCAATTGTCTTTCTCCATTCATAGCGGACCTGTTTATGAGTAACTTTGAAATAGAACTAAAAAATAAAGCTAAATATTTTCCAAGAATTTGGGTCAGGTATGTCGATGATATTTTCGCGGTTTTTAATACACAAAAATGCAACTTAAATGATTTCGTTAAACAGTTAAATTCAAAATTCCCGACAATTAAATTCACAGTAGAAAAAGAAAACAATGACAAGTTGCCTTTTTTGGACACCTTAGTTATTAGGAATGATCTCAAAATAGAAATTGATATTTTTCGAAAAGAAACCAACGTCAATAGATTCATTACGGCTGACTCAAATCACAGCATGCAACAGAAGATGGCTTCATTCAATTTTCTGATTAATCGTTTGATCAATTTCCCACTAACAAAAGTTAGATATGAAAGAGAATTGAACCTCATTAAGAATATCGCGGTACACAACGGTTTCGATTCGGAAATAATCAATGGATTAATCAGAAAGGCCAACATAAGAAAAACAATCCGTGACACCACATGTCTTTCACCACAGAGCAATCGGGAAAAGCAGTTTGTTTGTTTACCTTTCCATCGTGTGACAAAAAATCTGAATAGTATTTTTAAAGAACGCGGGTTTAAAGTTTGTTCCCGCCCTAATAATTCCCTTAAAATGCTCTTAGGAAATGCAAAAGACAAAATTGAAGAGAATAAAAAATCGGGAATCTACCGAATTGATTGTTTAGAGTACAATAGACAGTACATCGGCCAAACTAAAAGATCGATCGAAACCAGGTATAAAGAACACCTTTCGCACATAAAATTCAACCGACCGGAAAAATCGGGTATAGCGAGACATGTATTAGAAAATAACCACAGTGTTAATATGGATTGTTTACATTTGATAAAGAACGTGTACAATTATCGCGAACTGGACGCGTATGAAAGCATGCACATCTTAAAGAATTTAAGCCATGTGGTAAACTTTAATGACGCCGGGCCCTTGCAAACCCCTCTTTTCTCTCTACTGAAAGACAAGAGGAACAATATCATAAAACACACATAAATCACTTGTCGGACCATAATAACCTTTTTCAATGTAGTGCATGTTAGTTTAAGTAAAGGTATTTTTTAAAAATCTTGTGAAACAGACACAGTGCACATCTTGGTTTTGAACGGTGAGGATCGCGTACGGAGTTTGTTTTTTCGTGCAATTTTTTCGCCGTGTTTTACCAGGTGCGACACTTTGAAATTATCTGCTGATGATGACAACTTGGTTGTCGAAGTGCGTATACAGAATTTACAAATAGTTAATTGTGGAAAGGGGTTATATATCAACCTTATTGATCAAGTCAATCAACCACAGGCTCCATCAAATTCAACTTTATAACCCTACTAAATTGTTTGACATTTTGCCTTATTTGATTTGTAATTATGTGTTATCAATTATCAATAATTTTCAGAAGTATTGGTAAATTTTTGGTGGTTAGAGCGGTAAGTTGAATTTAATTTCATATTAAGTGTTGGATAATTTTTTTAAAACTATAGATTTCTAGGGTCTAGGGAATTTTGGGAATGTAAGGCTACCAATAGTGTATGTTTGGTTGCATAAGGTTCCATTTCAATCATTAATGAACTCACTGTATATGGACACATGAAAACAAGAATGCATAGATTATGCAAAAGTACTACTGATTTATTTACTTTTTTTTATTCTACTTTACTTTCACGTATTGTACTACTGCATTTGTAATTCTGTTGTAGGCACCAGCTTCATATTTTTCACCATTTCGAATTAAATTTTAGGTCGTAAGATTTATTTCAGGAATTTTGTAGGTGTAATTTGGGCTTGGGGTCTGTTCAAAAATTTGTTTCTCTTTAAAACGGAGTATAGACACAAGTAGTCCTTTTGACGCCACTAGTATAAAATCCAATTTTAAATTTTGTTAGTCATGTATTAAATAAATAATAAAAAACCGGCTACAGCTATAAATTAAAAAAAAACCGTAAATGTGAGAAACAGATGTAGATGCGGCCGCTGAACTACAGTTTGAGAACATTGGAGATTCAAGTGAAGAATTTTATTATTTTGACAAATGAATTTTTTTATATTTATTTTATATTATTTTTTCATATATGATTCAATACTGGTATTTGTAATCAATTTAGTAATGAGAATATAATAATCGTAAAGATAATAAAGACATTTATTTCTTTAGAAATTGGAGGTAACATAGTATGTAGTAAAGTATATAAAAGTAAAATTAATTCAAAAATAAATAAATATAAAAATATTAATTGTTTCAACTGTATTATAGAAGTTAGATGTTTAAAGTCGTCCTAAAATTTTCTGTTATTTTATTTCTAAATACTGGAGCATAGTTTATTGAATTTCAAAACGTTAATGAAAATTAATGAATTTTGTAATCATAATATATTTTTTTATGAAAAATTTAAATTTTTCTTCTTTTTGGTTCTCTAGCCACCATTGAATAGTTTGGTATCAATATCCTTACATACATATAACTAATGCAACTCATACAAAAATGCCTATGCTTAAGAATGCAGCTTTTGTAATATTTGCATGTGTCTACTGTGAAATTTACAAATAATCCAATTTTCGATCATTAGTTTAAAATACACTATACTTGAACGTGTTTCCTGGTTTATATAACCATAAAAAAATTTCTAATCACATATTTTTAAGAAAATTATGTTTAATAAAGTGAAGTGTGTAAGTTATGAAAGCTTTTAAATTCAGTAGTCTAGAATATGTGGAATGTATAGTATTAAAAGGAAAATATAATTAATTTGTATTATAATAATATAAATGATCAAAGAAGACTACCTAAACTTCATAAAAATAGAAATAGGAACTGTTTACATATTTCTTAAGAGAATGTGCAGATACTACCATTTTCAAAGAACTTAAAATTTAGGACACATTTGGCAGAATATTAAAGAATATTTTTTTAATTAATTGCTATAGCCTACGATTTTTGTTTTGAATATCTATTATTTGTGCACGTTTGTGCATCTTAAAATTAAATGTATATGTATATTTAGTAAATGATAACATGCAGTAGTGTTATTTGTAGTAACATCTTTATTTGCTAAATTCGAAACTGGCGAACATTGAACAACAAAAAACTATAAAAATATTTTAAATTTCTAATTTAAAAACGCTTTATTTTCCTCAAAAGTCGAGAAAATGTCCATTCAAATTTTAAATTCTAGTTTTCTCAATGACCTCCTCCTTTAATTTATGTCACTTCGTCGATTAATAAATAAACAATGCAAAAATATGCTCATTCAGTACCGGTCATTTGTGAAATTTATATTCGGTTGGGTGCAAACGAATTTCATATATGGTAACTTATGTGATAAAAATATTGAAAATCGATTAATAATATAGAATAAATGCATTTTCAATTCATTTCATCTAGCCTTTTTTTCAGAAGATGGTGTTTTTCAAAGTTTCTCTACCCTGCAGGTAAATATTCCAGGCTTTCTTTCTTCCAGCTCAACTGCAAACCCTTGCACCTAAGTATTTCTCTTATAAATGAAGTAAAAAAAAATATTTAATCATTATTCAATTCAAAAGTTAATGTAATTGTGTTATTATTTGTCTTAAAAAAATACCTTTAGAGAGTCAATCATTCTTATACATTTTCATATCTTTTGGAAATTATAGAAAACACATTAGCCTTTAATGATGTTATGATTGCAACCGTGCGTTCAACAAGTAACCACATAAAGTATATGCATAAACGTTATATCCAAATAATACAAAGAATAATTTTAAAAATTGTTCAATTTCATCAGAAATTACATTACTTATTTCATATTTTCTTAAGTTTAAAAAATTACATAAAAAATTTTGAACACTTTAGAACCCATATTAAACCGATGAGTGTCAATACAATAGCAAAATAAGTTTTATGACGTATACTAAATGAGCATTATTAACGTCATGTTCGAATGTTTATAATAAATATTAGTTGTTAGTTTATTATTTCTAATATTTTATTTAAAGGCGTATAATACATTTATATTATTGACTATATAACTGTAAAATGCTCTAAGCTTAACATACAACATGTGAAAGTGAATGTCAAATTCATTTTTAATAAAATAAAAAAGAATGTCATAGTGATCAAGTGATCAAAGGCAACAGTATGACACCGAAGATAGACAGGCAAATTGCTATACAACTTTCGTTAACATAACAGAGATTCACATCAAGATGTGTTAAAACAAAAGCGGTATCATGGTAAATTTAAAAGAGGTAGTATATTGCAATATTTAACTTCAAAAATTGAAAAATATTTTACACAAGCAATTGTTTATAGGAAGTTAATGTCCTGCATCCTAGCAGTAGTATAAAAGAGTTTCATTTGTATATGTAAAATCTATATTTATAATTATGTGGGTAAGTTAGTTTAATCAATGACAATATGCACATATTATAAATGTTTTATTTTAATACACCCTCATAATACAATTATAAACGACTAATGTACAAATCACATAAATTTATTATTACTTTTTTTTTTTTCATATACTGGGTGAGCAAACTCAAGTGAAGTGTGGTGGTATCATAAAGGTTCCTAGTTCAATTTCAAATGTTGGCTAAATAATTTTATAACAAATTATATTCACACGGTTCTTGACATTTGACAGATGAGAAATTTACAAATGTATTTATAATAACCAGAAAATTAACCAAATACAAGGGAAGACAAAACTAAATAAAAAACAAACTAAATAATTTAACCAAAAATACGTAAGTAAAAACAGCGTGTCGGTAATACTGAGAAATTCTTATGGACAACTTACGAAAACTAAAAAAGATAAAACTAGGAACCTTTATGATACCACCACACTTCACTTGAGCTTGCTCACCCAGTAAATTTGTAGAGCTTGCTTGAAGAGACCACATGTTGTATTAGTTTCGTATTGTTTTCCTATCATAATGAAGTTGAATTTGATGGAACCTG
>JAVIWB010002339.1:0-7500 GCA_031893035.1 Dermolepida albohirtum
CAAAAAAGGGGAAAACGGTTTATCCCGATGTTAGTTTCAAATTAAAAGGGGATTTCGAAAAGCAGTTATGATTTTTTTGGCAAATTTTCAGCAAGAGGGGTAAAAGTCCACAGGGATAACTGGCTTGGGGCGGAAGCGTTCATAACCAGTTGCTTTTTGATCCTTTTGATGTCGGCTCTTTTATTTATTGCGAAAGAATTCGGAATTTGGATTGTTCACCCGCCAATAGGGGAAAGTGAGCTGGGTTTAGACCGTCGCTACAGGTAAATTTACCCTACTGATGACCAGTCGTTGGATAGAAATCCGCTCAGGAGGAAGCAGGTTGGACATTTGGTTCACGACTCCGCTTGAGCGGGCGGTGGTGCGAAGCTACCATCCGGGATTATGCTGAACCTTAAGGCCGTATCCTTTGGTCAAGGTGGCAACATAGCCTAGGAGTTCCGAGAGTCGGAAGGTCAAAACAATGACTTTTTATCAGGGGTCACGTGCGCGGGGACGGGATCATTTCACGCAGCGCGAAGACCATCGTAAGTCCGTCTGCCTCTAGCGGTCGACCAGGTGTCAGTTTTATCGTCGACTGGCGTTGAGTAGCCGCCGTACCTGGCGGGCGTCGGTCCCGGACAATTCCTACTGCGATTGTTGAGATAGCCTTTGCTTGGGATTCGTCTTGTCGGCTAGGCGAGCCTAGAGGCAAAGGCGAGGCCACGCACACACCCGCGTCGTCTAAAGACCGGGATCGTGAAACGGAAATGATCGGGGGGGAGTAGTTCATAAACACTGTTCCAACCTCAGTTTGTGTTCAGCAGGGAAGTGTGTGTGTTCCTACTGAACAGAACAAAGTGAGATAGAGGGGGTTAAATTACAGAGGAAAATAAAAGGCGAGGAGTACATAGGGGAAGTATATAGAGATTATATAGAGAAAGAGACGATATTAGTAGTAAGTAAAAGGAAAATTGGAAGGAGTGTATATAGGAATTTTTTTTTATATACAATCTTTTCCCCCTCCCCAACATTTTGCTCGCATCAGATCAGGGAGCTTTTTGCGAATCTTAAACTTTAAATTTTTTTTTGCCGAGCGTCAATCATGAAGTGCCGTATAGGACATAACGTGCAATTCCATATTGACGCTTGGCAAATCATTAATTAAAGTCCGTGCTCGCATCAGTATCGCTGAAAAATTTTACAAGTCCGGGCTCCGATCGATCTGAAAAATTTTACAAGTTCGGGTCGCATCAACGGCCATCTGATGCGGACCGCTGACGAAAATTTTATACAAGTCCGAGGCCCGCATATATGGAAAATTTTACAAGTTCCGTGCTCCGCATCAGATCGTGAAAAATTTTACAGTTCGTGCTCCGCATCAGTACAGCCCTACTGAGCTAGCGTACTTAAATTTTTCCCAGCTTCCGGCATCGACTGAAATATTTTTACAATGCGGCAGTCCTTGATCAGTCGATCGAGAGAATTTTAATTAGTCCACGATGTGAAACTTTAAAATCGCGATCAGTGGACCGTTGTAAAAACTTGTCGTACGTAAATAGTTCCGAGTCCGCATCGATCGTGAAAATTTTACAAGGCCGAGTCTGAGTCGGCTCCGCATAAATCGATCGATGAAATTTTACAAGTTCCGTGCTCCGCATCAGACTCGTGATACATATGTGCGAACCCAAATTCGTAATTTTAGCATCCGCATCACGATTGTAAAATTTTACAAGTCGTGCTCCGCATCAGTATGCTTGCCTGGTACTACGAGCTCCGCTTGCATAGATTTATCGTAGTCAAAAAATTTTTACAGCGCCGAGTTCGTAGTGCGATGAAATTTTACAAGTTCCGTGTCAGCATCAGATATGGCTTCCTACTCAGCTCCCTTATTTCAGTTACTCGTTGAATTAAATTTCTGACCATTAGTTCTCTGTTACCCGCTCCGCATCGATTGTATCAGGCCCCCCTCTGACCTGGTGAACTGTTAACTTCGGATCCGCATCATCGATCGCTTGACGAGGAAATTTTACAAGTGCCCGCCTCCGCATCAGGGTTGGCCTTGCTGTGTACTACGACCCGCAGGTAGTCTCAACGATCCGCGCCATCAACGTATCAGTCCAACAATCTACCTGACTCGCAAGTGTACCGAGTTCCGCATCAGATCTGTGAATATTTTACAGGGCCCCGAGCTCCGCCAATGCCTGGATCGGCCGCGCCGCGACCCTTAAATCAAATTTGAGCTTCCGCATCAGATCGTAATTTCTGCCCGACAAGGTGGCTCCGAGCTCCGCATAATCAGTTAGTCCCGCCTGAAATTACAATGCCAGCCCGGATCCGGTACTGGCGGTTATAGCGAGCTGCATCAGTATACGATACGACGCAGCAGCGTTTTCCCGTTTCACGTTATGCGGGACCGCGCATGGCGTCGTGAAGTTCCAATGGAAACCGAACCTCAATCAAAATGCCTTGAGTGCTATAACGAGCTCCCGCATCAGTATCCTGACCTGCATAACCGAGTCCGCATCAGTATCGTCCTTGCTGCGTATAACCGAGCTCGCATCTATCGTAGATACATCGGGACAGCAGCTTTTTCCCGTTTTCACGGTTCCCCGGAGCGGCTTAGCCCTGCGTATGATTTTTGAACGTCTAAGCCACAACACTTCCCAACATCACAATATTCAATCGAAATGGCGAATTGTCGTCGAGTGCACATCCCATAGATAGGTCGCCGCGGACCCATCGTCGCTGGCGATCACCGTCAACGTACGTCAACGCGAACGGTTACGTAGTAAAACTTCCACAGTACCTAGAGGAGGGTCGTTAGGCGACAATCTCCACGTTATTGCGCTAGACGTGTAGTTCTTATCCCGTTTCATCGTAAAAGGTTTTTTCCGAATCTGATTCCACGAGTTTCGATGGCAGTGGTGTAGTGGCCGTGGTTTTTTGGTGTTTTACGTAACATTATGTCGGGAAAATTGTCCCTTAATACGTGTGTGGAATGTTTCTCTCTAACTGTTGTTTCGTTTTGCGAAAATTTTTAAAGAAATTTTTCCCACAAGGGAAGGGAAACTTTTTATTACCCAAAATAAAAAAATTTTTACAAAAAAGGCCGCCCCCCACGCCAATCGCATAATATCCGTCTGTAGGATTGTATGCTGTGTGCATTTTATTTTTTTGAACTGAATATATCTTGAACTGAAATATATTTAACTATGAATATAACTTGAAAAAAAAAAATATAAAATTAACGAATATATTTTAACTAATATATCTTGAATAATATATTAAATAAATATCTTAAATGAATATATCTTGAACTAAATAAAAATCTTGAAATAATATATCTTGAAATAATATATCGAAAGAATATCAACTAATATATCTTGCGAATAATTTTAAAAATGTCTTAACAAAATCGACTGATATTTTGGACTTTTCTTTGAATGTTACCACAGCGGTCCGCGGAATAGGGGGTTTATAGTTTCTCACTATGGCAAAAGTTTGCATTTATAAACGGCAGGCCCGGTTCACAAAGTGTGCGTTATAACTTTTTAGCCGACCGTTCCCAGTGGTTTAAAATGTCGTCCGTTATTTTTTGTTCAGCCGAGTTTTGCTTAACGATTTTACCGTCGGGGGCGAGAGTATGTTTGAAGTATTTAAATTATAAATTTGAATTCAAAATTTTTCACCGAAAAGTGATTAAGTGAAAAATTTTTGACAAACTACAAATAATGCACGATATTTGGGCCCCCGCGACAAAACAACAACGTGGAGACGCGTTCCGGATGCTAAAACCCCCGGGGGCCCCCAAAAACCCCAACCCCGGGTTTGGGGGTTTAAAAAGGGGGGGGGGAAAAACCCTTTTTTTAAAAAAACCCCCCAAAAAAAAATGGAAAAAAATTTTTTTTGGGGGGAAAAAAAAAAATTTTTTAAAAAAATTTTAAATTTTAAAAAGGGGGGGAAAACTTTTATTTTGGGGGAAAAAAACCTTTTGGGGTTTTTCCGGGGAAAAAAGGGGTAAATTTAAAAGGGTTTTTTTAAAATTTTTCCCCCCAAAATTTTTTTTTTTTTTTTTTTTTTTTTTTTTTAACCCAAAAAAATCCCGGGGGGGGGGGTTTTTTTTGTTTGGGCCAAAGGTTTTCCCTTTTTTGGGGGGTTTTTGGCCCCTTTTCCTTTTTTTTTTTCCGGGTTTTCCCCCAAAAACCCCCCCCGGGGCCCAAATTTTTTTTTGGGGGGGGGGTTTTGGGCCCCAACCCCCCAAGGGGGGGCGGGAAAAAAAAAAAAAATTTTAAAACCCCCCCCCCCGGCCGTTTTAAAAAAAAAAAAAAATTTCCCCCCCCGACCAAAATTCCCCCCAAAAAAACCCCCCCCTTTTTTTTTTTTTAAAAAATTTTTTTCCCCCTTTTTTTTTTGGGGTTTTTTTTTGGGGGGGGGGGGGGGGTTTTTCCTTTTGGGGGGTTTTTTGGGGTTTTTAAATTTGGGTTTTTTCCCCTTTTTTTTTTTTTAAAACCTTTAAAGGCCTTTTTGGGGAAACCCCGGGGGGAAAACCCCAGACGGAAAAAATTTTTTTTCCCCCCCCCTTTTTTGGGGGCCCCCTTTTTTTTTGGGGGGGGGGGGGGGTTTGGTTTTGGGGGGGGCCCCCGGGGGACGGAAACCCCCCCCCCCGCCAAAAACCCGGGGGAAAAAAGGGCCCCCCCCCCCGGGGGGGGGGGAAAAAAACCCCCCCCCCGGGGGTTTTCCCCCTTCCCCCCCCCCACCCCCTTTTTGGGTTTTTGGGAAAAAAAAAACCCCCCCCCTTTTTTTTTCCCCCTTGGGGCCGGGGGCCCTTGGGGACCCGGGGGCCCCCAAAAATTTCCCCCTTCCCAAATTTGGGGGCCCAAAAAACCCCCCCCTTGGGGGGGCCCAAAAAAACCCCCCCCTTTTTTTTAAAAGGGGCCCGGGGAAAAAATTTTAAAAAAATTTTTTTTTTTTGGGGGCCCGGGGAACCCCCCCCCTTTTTTTTAAAAACCCCCTCCCCTTTTTTGGAACCTTTTCCCCCCCGGGGGTTTTTTTCCGGAAAAGGGGGGGTTTTTTTAAAAAAAAATTTTTTTTCCCCCCCCCCCCCCCCAAAAAATTTTTTTTTTTAAAAAACCCCCAAAGGGGGCCCCCCCCTTTTTTTTCCCCCCAAATTCCCCCCCCCCCCCCGGGAAAAAAAATTTTCCCCCCCCAAAAACCCCCCGGGGGTTTTTGAAAACCCCCCAAAACCCCCCTTCCCCCCCCCTTTTTCCCCCCCAAAAACCCCAAAAAGGGGAAACTTGGGGGGTAAATTTAAAAAAAAGGGGGAAAAAAAAAAACCCCGGGTTTTTCCCCCGCCTTTGGGGTTGCCCGCGGCCCCGGGGGCAACGGGGGTTTTCAATTTTTGAGGTCACTAGGGGGGAAAAACCTTCCCCTTCCCTTTTATGAAAAGAGGGGTTTGGGAGGCCCCCGGTTAAACATGGACCGGGTTGAAAGGGTTTAGCCCTTTAAAAGTTTTTGCCCCGTTCCCCAATTTTCCACCCGTTCTTTGAACCCATTTCGACGGGGTTTCGGGTGGGGAGTGGCCGGGCTTTTTTTTTGTTAAAAATTTTTTCAAAAAGGATTTTAATAAATTTGTCCTCCAAAAAACCTTTCGGGGGGAAAAATTTCCCTTGGGGAAAGCTTTCCCGGGGGGTTTTTTGGGGGAAAATTTTGCGGAAATTTTTCCCCAAGGGGGAATGGAAATTTTTTTTGAAATTTTTTCCAAAATCACCGCAAACATTTCCCCAAAGGACTTCTGACCAATTTAGCCCGCCCTTTTGAAAACCACCCCCAATGCTAATACCCGGGGTCTTTTAAGGAAAATTGTCCCCGGGTGGACCCCAAATGAACTGAATTTAAAATCTTTTAAACCCAAAATACCCTTTTTGAGGGAATTTTTTAAACCCCTTGTTTTGCGGAAAAGGGGCCTCCGGAATCGGGCCCCCCAAAACCCTGGGCCAAATTTTTTAAACCCCGGAATATACCCCTTAAAAAATTAACCCCCAACCCCTCTAACCAAAGGCTAAACCCGGGGAAATATCAAAAATAAATTATTTCCTTGGAACGAATATACTTAACGGGGTTAATTTTTAAAACTAAAAAATTTTTAAAAACGGGAGCTCCCCCAAATACCGGAAAGGACCTTTTTTTAAAAAAACCTCGGTTTGGCCCCCCCTTTGTCCCGGGGCCCAACGGGCCTTTTTCTGTTGAGGGCTCACCGGCAAATTGTTTTTTAAAACGTTTTATAAGCAAGGTGGCCGGCCTCCGGGTTTTTAAAAGGGAATTTGGGTTCGTTCCGGGCCGGAAAAACCCAAAATCCGGGGCGACCAAAATTTCCCATGGAGGAATTTTGACGTCGTCCGACTCTTAAGGCCCCGCCGAAAGCTCCTTAAACCCTTTAAACGACAATTGGGGGCAAATTTGGTTCGAACCCCAAAAATTATAAAATTTTGGAATTAAAGTTTTTCAAAACCTATTAATTTTTGCCCCAAAAAGCACGATAAGGCGGCGCGGGAACAAATTCAACGGGGAGCTTTTTCCGGGAACAATTTTTCGCTTTGGGAAACTTTTGGGGTGTAAGTTGCCCCCCAAATTTTTGGGTCCCTTTAAAAGGGTTTTTTTAAAACAAAACTTTTTCGGGGGCCCAGAGTGTATTTTTTTTTTCCGCCACCCCCCGGGCCGGGGGGGGAAAGGCCGCCTTCCCCGGGAAATTTTAAAAGGTTTTCGGTTTGGAAAATTTTCCCCTTCCCCTTACCCGGTACCAAATCCAAACGCGTTTTTAACAAATTTTAACGGGGTCCCTCAACCTGCGAAAAAAATTTTTCGGCCCCCGGTGTCGATGGGGGGGAGCCCCCTTTGGTTTTTGAAAAAAACGTTTTCCCCCCGGGTCATTTTGGCAGGATTATTGTTGTTTAAAAAATGGGGTGGGTTGGAACCAAACTTTTTCCTTTCGGGTTTCCCAAAGGGTCGGGCGCGGAATTTTAACCTTCCGGCCCCCCGGACGCGCACTTCCCCTCTCCGAACAGAAACAACGTGTGTCAACCGACTCCCATCAACACAGGATGATTGTTGTTAATGACGATTAAACGTGCAGCTTCATGTACTCCGGCGTACCGACACACGCGCACATTCTTCCGCAGTGATCGACAGAGACCTGATAATCACGCGTTGGATATGCATATGCGGGTAAGGTAAGACGGAGAAAACTGCACAATCGATCAGAGTAACTAAACATCCCGGGGAAGTCGTCTACACACAGCCGATGGCGGACTGACCGCTCTCACCGGCCGAGACGACTAGTGTTCAAATAAAAACACTACACACTTGCGCACCCAAACTTGCGACGACACAACATATACACGCAAAAGTTCCAGACAGCGAAAAATTACGCACTCCGGAACGCGTCTCCACGTTGTTGTAATTTGTCGTCGCGGGCGCGCAAATATCGTGCATTATTTGTAGTTTGTCACAAAATTCAGTTCG
>JAVIWB010002340.1:0-10550 GCA_031893035.1 Dermolepida albohirtum
TCTTCCACTATCTCCAAAAATGAATTCCTAACGGAAGGCTCTTCAGAAAATCCTATAATATTTGAAAGTCGTGATTACCCATAGGTAGCCAAATATGTTTGTATAACTTACCAGGTAGATTTATTGTTGGTAATGATCTCCGTGCCAAGTTTCTTCCATTTTGACATTCCCGGATAAAATGGGAAGAACAGACAAAACAGGTATTAAACAACGTCTTTGTATCGTAAGTTAGCAAAACATTATTTCCCACTCTCTCCAACCATATCTTTAACGCCGCCTTATTTTTTATCGGAAATCGATGCCTAAAACCATGACAACAAATTTAAATATTCACATTGTGGCACATGTGTTTGATATAAACCTGGTTACCTTGGTGATATTTTATCTTCACAACTCACTACGCAACATTTCTTGCGATAAGTGTAATCACTGCAATACATTTTAAAGTTCAGCAATTGAATTGAATCACACGAAAACAAAATTAAAAAAATTACAATTAACACTTAAATCACTTCGCTCCAAGATGGCTCCGAACAGCTCCAAACAAGAGTCAAAATGAATATGGCGATATGGCGTGCACGTGAGCACGATCAGATGTTCTTGCTATTTAAAATTATTATATTTTTTAGGTCGGTATAGTAGATCATTACTTACCAATATTTACAATTTTAGTTCCAGGTATACATGCAAGAGGCGCTAATTTTGTTCCCGTGTTGGCTATAAATGATCACAACCCCTGCCCTCGATGTAGATATATTGTATCGGACCAGGGCGAGTAAGACGAACGGGGGGATGTTTTGCACTCGCGATATGAACACCTGGTCACCACAAAAAGCGATTCATAGATATAAACAAAATCAAGGTCGACGTAAACGTACGCTGAAATATATTTATTTAAAACGATTTTAAAACTTTAAAATGAATACGATATCTTAAATAACATATGTGTTTCCACATAATCTTCATCGATGTCCATAGGCGTCCCTTCTATCATACGGCAGGGTTACTTTAATCAATAAATAAATTTACAATACGCCGAAATATGTTCTAAATGAAAAATAAACCCTAACAAGGTTGCTTTAAAAATTTTGGGGATGATACAGAAAAAATCTATTAGTTTAACAAACAAGTTTTTCGCTTTTAGATCTATGCACTTCAAAAACAGTGGGCCCATCATTCACCTCAGATTCGAAATTTTCATAGGCTTCCACAGTCGCTTCCGGGGTATTAAATTTTAATCCGCGCATTTTCTCTTTTATGTATGGGAATATTATTATTATTATTATTATTGGCCTTGGCTGCGAGCCATTAGCCACATACTGACTCTTCACCCTAACCACCCGAATGGACGTCAGGGCAGACAAGACACTCACTTCACACCCGGGGCCGATCGGGTGACTGTAAAAGACAACACAGGGGGGCCACCGGAAAAGGGGATTGTCCACATAGGTTCACAAACAAAGGAGAACGACTATATTTGTAAAGATATGTTACACATATGTTTATATATCCTGATGTTAATTTCTCCTTTCTCTTGTCCTATCAGATAGTTTATGTTTACTGGGAGTTGTAGTTTCATGGCAATAAGGTCGCGTATAAGTTCTCCAACTTGTTGCTTATATTTGTCGCAACCTAACATTAGGTGGTTGATGTCTCCACGTTCTTTATTACAGGCCTTGCAGATGTCATTATCAGAGATATTGATTTTGTACAAATGAATCTTCCGTGATTAAAGGTGATTCTTAGGATTTGGGATAGCAGATTCTTTTTTATATTTAAATGGCTATACCATCGACTGTTCTTAATCTGCGGGAACAACGAGTAGTAATGCATCCAAAAACTCCTTCTTATCGCTACAGGCAATCGCTCATTACTTAGAGCTTCAACATACGACCTCAAGTTACTAAGCAGGACGTTCCCTACCTCTGGAACAACCAATTCAGCTTCTTCTAATCTTCGGACTACTGCCACTTTTGGCACATATACTTTTCCGTCCGTTTTCATCGAACCGATGGCATTTATGATGCGAACTAGCATATCTGGCAGGATTGTATTGGATCTTACAATTCCAATAAATGTTTCTGGTCTTCTTAATTGTTGATAAAATTCATAATTTCCAGTTATTGCTGTGGCTTTTCGTTCATCTAAAATAAGTTTACATTCTAACGTAGCCAAATACACTCGATACACTTGATAAATTGACCCATTGACAGGTACATTGTTAAAACTGTAAAGTGCTCTGAACATCATTGTGGCACTAAATCCTATGCTACGAGTTGTTATACACATTGTGATAGCCTTAAGTGTTTGAGTTGACTCAATAGCTCCTAATGCTGCATCGATATCTTTTTGACCTACCATTAATTTACTTTCCAATTCTTTGGCATAGTTCGCTGCGACTACTTCACCTGTTTTACGTCTAAAGGTGTCTTGCCTGTTTGTCGCTCGCTGCTTATAGCCTTTGCCTCGGTTACCTCTTCCGCGGTTTCCTCCGCGATCAAACCCTCTGCGAGATTCTCTGATCTCCGCTGCTCGGAGTTCGACTTCTCTCCTTGAATCAGTTGTGGTAGACATTGCGTCTGGTACAAATGTTTGTGTTATCCACGGAAATCCAGTGGAAAAATTTGGATGTATGGGAATAAAAAGAAGTCAAATGTGCCAGGTAATCAATTTCGTTCATGAAGCTGCTAAAAACTCTGATGTTTGAGATACGTTGTATGATGATGCATTGTGTCGATGCAGAATAATTCGTCGTTTTGGTCATTTCTCGCGTAATTTTTGGAACACACTTAGCAAACAAATAGTTGTATACCATTCAGGGTTGACTGTGCGAGGGTCCTTTAGCGAAATAGTAGCAAGATGACCGGTGAGCTGAAAAAAGAATCCGCCATTTTCTTACCAGAGCTTCGTCCAGCTTCGTACGTTTCTCCTCGTCTTTGAAAACTTATTATCGCTTGGTTTAATAAATCCAACTTTCGTCATCTGTAACGATGTCGTGCTTTGATTTTGTTTGACCTCGGTCGAATTTTTTAAGCTTTTTTTCACCAATCCATACGCATTTTTTTCGAGCTTTCGCTAAATTGTAAGATGACCATGTACGATACTCGAATATATTTGTATGTGCAGTGGTTGGCTGTCTTTATCATGTTGTACACAGCGTCGATGTTTTCTGGAGCAACTGCTGTGGCAGGCCCTCCCTCACGATTCTCATCTTTCAGCGAAACACGTCCACGCTGGAACTTGTAACAGCGTTCAACAGTCGCTAAGTTGCTGCTTCATTGCCAAACACTCGTCGAGTGTGACCGTCTTCAAAATGGTAGAAAATCATGGCTCGAAAATTTTCGCGCGTTAATTCCATTTTTTACAAAACTCACTTTATTTAAAAAATTACTAAAAAGAGGCAACACTATGCTACTAGAAATCTGTAAATGCCATTCTAACTAAAAATATCTTGGAGAATATGACAAAAATATTTCTTAAAGCGCAACCTTACGAGAAGTAGCTGAACCACGAAACTTTTAAAGTAACCTACGTATAAATGCAGCTTTTATTACACTCATTTATAATATGGCAAACATCTGGCAACTGGAAAAGACAACGAATACCTTTAATTTGTGACATATTACATTAAAATTAAAATTGTGACTCACACTATACACCGATACCAAATTAAATATGCATAAACACTAATAAAGTCAATAAGATAAAAAAGAAATAATTTAGAAATGTTTCGCTCAGTCGCATGTGACGGTGTAGTTGCTCCATTTAAATAAGGAAGTATATATGAGACTACAAGCTTTTTAATAGCTTATGGACTGCTTCGGAACGACACGGTGGCATTACAGCGTCCTTCACGAACACATCGTGTAGATATCCCGTAAAATTGGGCAATATAACATACTTGTATATACTGTTATGACTACACTTTTCGTGTAGGTAAAAATCCAGGTGAACGAAATCTGCTATTCCGAAAATAATCAAAGGATTTTGGCCATCAAAGCTGAAAGTGTCTATACCGTGGCTGTAAATATAAGTTTGCACCTGCTTTAATAGAGAAAGTCGTCACTGTGAAAGCTATTTATCGTTATCCTTTCGGACCCAGAGAAACGCGCATGTAGATGCGGTTTTGTAGATTTCGATGCTTGCGTGAAATTAAATGGCAAGTAAGTCAAGTTTTGTACGGCAGATATGCAATTTAAGAAGATATTTTAAATGTTTTATGTACAATCTTCTTCGAAAGTTTTTAATTTTCTTAGAGCAGACTGGGTTTTGTGTTCAAGACTGTACACTACGCAAGTATATCATATCACGCACTTGCATTCATATGCGCCCATTTGTATTTTAAATAAAACCTTTTCATTGTTTTTGCTGATTACTGCTACTGAAGCCCGACAAAAATTCGAATTTTCTGGACACTGATAGTCGAATATAGAAAGTACGAATTCCTTTCCGGTCTCTGGAACGAACGCTGCCTTTGTTGGTATTGCCGATAACAGGGATATCACTCGAAGCATTAGACAATTGCCAAATAATTCCCAATATTTCTCCATCTTAGAAGCTTAGAGATGGACTGCTTTAGACGGTTGCCACATTAAATGTTTCAAATGGTGGCGAAAACTTACTTGGTTGTCTAAATCAACAAGGATATTTTTGAGCTGAAAACGATATTGTTACTGTGAAACTGTGTGGTCTTGGACAGGATCCATTTTATGGCAACAGGGAGTAATGAACATGTAAACATGCGAGATTTATGCAAAAGATGGAACTAATTTAATGTCTTGAAAGTGGATTTTCTTCTACCTTCGTTTAGCCGTCATTCACCCTGTAGATTTTATAGATGTTTCCACGGTTGCGAAAATATTTACGCATATATAAATATACATGTTTTATTTGTACCTTCGGATCGCAAATTGTACTATCCATTTAAAGTATTGAGTGAAAAACGTTTAGACATGTAGCTGACGTAAAAATTTTAAATTATTGTATATGATATCAGTCTAACAGATACACATCTAGTATTTTTTAAGTGCAAGGCTGGACGACTGTTCTATACCTAGTCGAGTCCGTCTTTTTACGTCTTGTAAATATGACTTGAAAATCAGCATACGACAAAATTTAATATCCACTATTCTTTCTACTATGGCTTTATAATATTTTAATGTTAATTATTTTTCGACACTTTTGATAAACACCTTTCACTTTTTGGTAACATCACCCCCAATTTCAATACAATATGCCTTTGCACCCGTACCAGAAAAACTATAAATTATTTTTCCAGTATATTCATCTTTATTTTTTCCTAGAACAGTTAGTTTTTAGAATATTGGTTATAATCCGATGTGTCGAAATATATTAAATAATTAATTAATGTGGCCTTTCCTTGATGAAAATCCATAATAAAATTAAATACAAAAATACACCTGTGAGATTTTTACAAAATTTTTATTTTAAAAAGAAATAACAATTGTTTCTCACCATCACTGTGATATCTTCAGACTAAGAGGTGTCTAACAACGACATAAATTTTGGCCAGCTAAATTAAATTTAAGTGTAGGAGTGATGCATAATTAACGGGGACAATAAAGGTGAAGAATTATTCTAATCTATTTGATTATTTAATAAATTATTAGATATTTTATGTGTGCTTGTCTTTATTGTTTTAAGTGATGATAATTTCATATCTTTATTTTCTGAAGGTAATATGAACTCTTTTTCGTAGGAATGATTGCTAGTCCATGCGTCAGACGTTACACTGATTTATTATTTAGCAGAATGAGCTGGTATGTTTCAGATCCTTGACTGCACTAACTTCCTTGAATGATTAGAATTCCCATCTATATTTGAAAAATACAAATTAAGCAGCATTTGACTTTAAACTAAAATAAAAATATATAAAAGAAATAAGGATTTTCATTTCAAAAACTTACAAAGTGAGGAAAATATTTAATGTTTCTTAGAACTTACGAAACAGGCAAATATGTCTACATACTAAACCAACATTGGAAATTCCTAAACAACGGATGATTATGGATTTGAATTTCCGAAACGCATAAATATCTCTGCTAAAACAACAAATTAGAACTTTTTTGGAAGTATAAATATTATTAAATTGAAAATAATTATGATAGAAGCAAACTGTAACGCGTTTAAGATTTAATGTTTAATGACAGGATCTACATGAATTTTAACTAAAAGTTTATTAATAATAATTTTAGGTGGAATGCTAGGAAACAAGTTTTGAACGTCAGACGAATTTAATGTACTATTGTTATTTAATTTGAGGTTTTTAATTTTTGGAATAGTTGTAATTATTTTTTTGTGTGAAGAGAATTATTAATTAAACCCATAATTTGTTTTTGGAATTTTACTGTCGGGTCTGCTGCCATAAATTGAATTTAGCTGACCAGAAATATTCCGTTCTTGTTAGATACCTCATAGTCTGAAAAAGCCATAGAAGTGGTGAAACAATTATTGCTACTTTTTAAACTAAACATTTTGTGAAAATCGCAGAAGTGTGTTTCTGTATTTAATATCTATATTATTTTTAACGTCATTATAAATACCTTCAGTATACTGTGGGCGTCAAAATAAAGTGTACAAAAGCATTTTTTACAATATAATGTTTATTTCAGTCTTTTAAATACTATTAAGATGAGCATATTAGGTTTTTTGAGATCAATATTTATCTCGTTACTTAATTCTAAAAAAAACATTTCTTTATAACAACAAACGTTATGAAACAAAAACAAAATATACTCCTTTTTTTACGCTTCAAAATAAAGTGTACAGAAATTTTTTTTTTTATGAAACGAATACTGATTTAATATTTGGTTGATTTTCCTTTTGCCTTAATAACAGCATTCAGCCTTCGTGGCATCGATTCGACCAATTCTCTGGTTACGTCGTATGAAATTTTCCGCCACTCGTCCATTATAATGGATTTTAGCATATCCTTGTTGCTTATTGTTTTCTTTCGGATTTGTCGGTCCAAGTGCTCCCATAAATGCTCGATTAGGTTTAAGTCCGGAGATTGGGGAGGGTGATCCAGGATTTTGGGGGTACGGTACAATAGCCATTCCTTTACTATCCAGGAGTGTGTTTGGTGGGATCATTATCATGTTGAAAGATCCAAGATCGTTGTAATCCCAGTTTCTCCACACTGCCCGGCAAATTGTTTTGCAAAATATTTAGGTAGTCTGTCTTGTTCATGTTGCTTTCAATAAAAACTAAATTTCCAACTACGCTTCCCGCCATACATTCCCACACTATCACCGAACCCCCACCATGTTTAACAGTATTTTTTAAATTTTGATCGGCATATTCTTTATTATTATTGCTCCATACTTTTACGAGTTTTTTCTGGCCAAATATCTTAAATTTACTCTCGTCGCTAAACAGAATATTATTCCAGAAAGGAACATTTTTGTTTATGTATTTTTTTGCATAATCAAAGCGTCTTTTCTGGTTAGTTGAAGATATTAATGGCTTCTTTCGAGGAAATCGACCATTCTCATGTAGCGCACGTCGAATTGTGCTGGCACTTACGCTAGTATCGGTTGTAGCTGAAACTTCCTGTGATATTTTAACAGCGCTTTTAAAAGGATTCTTTGTTACATCACGCACTATAGACCTTACTTGAGACTCACTTAAAACTTTTGGTCGGCCGGCACCTTGGAGATTTTCTGTTTTACCGAACCTTTTATATTTTTCAACTATTTTCTTTACAGTATTATTGCTTCTATTAATAATACTGCCAATTTCTCTAAACGTTTTGCCTTCATTGCGAAGTTTTAAAACTAATTCTCTAACATCTGAGGAAGTTTGTTTGCCTATTTAAAAAAATACTTAACTTTCGAAAAAAAAAAAACAAAAATACAACTCGCGTCGAATTCTTTCTCTACGAATTTCGCTTTAGGGGGTAGGTACGCCGCGTACAGATGGATATCTCCCTTCTTTGTGTGTATTATTACACCGTTGGTTTTTAATTCCGTTGTGTTGGGAATCGGTAGTTGTGTATGTTTTATGCATCTCTACATAAATCGCTGTTCCACCATAGTGGTGTTTGTCTGTCTCTTCTGTACGTGTTATAGTTCTTCAGGTTCAGTCTTTGTGCCGGTTGGAGGTGAGTCTTCGATACCAAGATTATGTCCGCTTGTTTTCCTTCGGCGTGTATTTGTAGTTCTCCTTTCCTGGTTCGTTTTTCTTACTGGGTGCCTCATCCTTGACACCGCTATGGTCTCTATGTTTTTGTTCCTGAGATCCTCCTGAATTTCTTCAGGAGTGAAGTCCTCAGGGATGCCGCGGATCACTACCTTTAATGTCCGCTCCTCTTCTAGCCGGTACGTGTGGTATGGCGTCTTTTTGTTGAATAGCAGCCTTCTTGCTGCTCGGAAATCTTCGGTCGTCGCCGGCTGGATTTTTATTCCTTCTTCGACGAGTCGCGCTTTCGTAAATCGTATCTTTTTATTGTCCATGTCTTTGTTAAGTGTTCCCCAAACATTCTTGTCCCGTACTATGATTGGAGGTATTTTGTTTTGTTTTTGTCTTTGTTGTCGTTTGCTGTGATCGTTGTGGGTTTTGTTTGTATTTTAGTTATTTTTCTAATTGTGCGGGTTTTTCTGTATTTTTATTCGCGTATGATGTGGATGGTGTTTCTTTCTTTGTGTGGTTGTCTTTTTTGTATTTGATTGTTGTTTTGTTTGTCTCGTCGTCCGAGTCGTGATGTTTCCGCTTGTTTTGAACTAGCGTGAATGGTGTTTTGTCAGGATCCTCATCCTCGTTGGAAGAAGGGATGACGACTTGCATCGCCGCCCCTTTGTCTTTGTTTAGTGTGGTGTTTGTGTCTTTTGTGTCTTCCGTGTTTTTTGTTGTTATGTGTTGGTCCTGTTCCAAATCTTCTTGCTCGTCCAGTTGCATTAGCAACGTTTTTACATACAGCAAGATGTCAGTAAGTTGTTGACGATTTAGCTTTTTCGCAGTGTTAGTGTCCGCGAGCACGTTAATGGGAGTGTCGATGATAATGTCTACCGGCTTTACCGGTTTTTGTTGTGGCGATCTTTTGTTTGTCTTTGTATTCTGTGTTGTAGTTGTAGTGTTAGTGTTAGTGTTGGTGTTGGATTTCGTTGTCTTACCCGAAGACGTGAGTTTCTTCGTATCTTCGTTGTCCATATTGATTTCCTCCGGTTGTTTGATCAGGGGCGGTTCACCTTGAAAGTGGCGCCGGCCGCAGCCGCCGTCGCCTGCCGAGCCGACGATAATCGGAAGTGAGGAGCCTGGGAATCTACGTGTGTTAAATTCTCTCTCTATCTTTACTGTTGTTGTTTCTCCTATTGGAAACACTATGACACACTAGCACAAGCGAGTCAAAAACTGGCCAAAAATCTCATTGATATATCCGTTCGGTTAACATGTACCAAAGTACGTGCTTACTTCACGGCTGCCTCAACGAGAATGACTAAATAGTTACGCGCGCTTTACTGATAGAGAGACAATTATTTCTAAGTTGTGCTGGGGATAGTAAGTGGGGCGGGGCTGGAATACAGCTTTTAAACACTCTAAAACGGTTCAATTATACGATTATTTCCAATAACCATCAACAATATCAATGATCTAGAAAACAATTTAATACAATTAAAATAATTAAATAAAATATTGAACTACAGGTTGGTAGAAAAGTTTTGAAAGCAAAAATGAAACAATGTGAATTTTTAAATGAAATTAGTTTTTTTATTCAATGTAATCTCCCTCAACTTCAATACATTTATTCCAATGATCCTCCAATAATTTTATACCATCTCTGTAATGATTTTCTAGAATCTCTGCAAAATACTGTTCCACAGCTGAAATAGCTTCTTCATTCGATAAAAAACGCTTTCCACGAACGAATTATTTCAAGTTTCTGAAGAGGTAGTAATCACTCGGAGCCAAATCTGGTGAATACGGTGGTTGTTCAAGCAATTCGTACGCTTGAAACGCACCAAGTTACGCTGAGAAATTTGTTTTCGATCCAGTTTTTGTTGAATTGTTAACGAATGCGGCACTAACTTTCCAAACAGCTTTTTCATATGTAATTCTTCATGTAAAATATGGAGTACTCGTTCGTTTGAGATGCTTATGGTATTAGCAATTTCACGCTTAGTCAAATTCGCATCTTCACTAACCATATTATGTACTTACTCAATGATTTCTGCTGTTGTTGCAGTTTTTGGTCGTCCACTACGTGGTTCATCTTCAACACTTGTACGACCACGTTTAAACTCTAAAACCCATCGATGTACTGCTGGAAATGAAGGAGCCCATTCCTTTAACACGTTCACCATTTTTGTATGAATCTCTGTTGCTGATAAACCTTCCAAAACAAAGAATTTTATCACAGCGCGATATTCAGTTTTTTTCCATTGTTAAAAAATACACCCACACGTCTAATTCAAAACAATGAATGAATTGACAGATCGAGATAAAATTTTTAGTGTGTTCATATAACACATGAAATATTAAAATAGTGTATGAATTCTGATTCCTCTACTGCTTAATAAGGCGTCGCTTTCAAA
>JAVIWB010002341.1:0-10306 GCA_031893035.1 Dermolepida albohirtum
TACGTTAAAAACAAAATGATCTATAATAAACAAAAGAATATATAACTGCATAATTATTCCAAAATAAATATAAATAATTATATATGAAGTTTGGAACCTCATGGCGTCAGCAGTATAATAAAATTGAATCAATAATAATAATCAAAATGACTGCTCCAAGAGTATTTTAAAATCTCTGAATATTTTATCATTTAAGTACTAGAAATAAAAAAGATATTATATAATTTATTATTTTATTTATAAATACATATGCCTATTTAAAATTCATATATAATATAATGTTAATATCGCAGTACAATTTGTCAAGTTTATATCACAGAGTTGGTTAGGACCTATATGAACGACCAATGTATACGTCTCAAAACACATAGAAATAATTACATATACAATTTATAATATCATGACGTCAGAGGTATAATAAAAATACAATATGTATATTCAAGATGGCGGATGAGCTCAAAATTACCGCCAGTAAATTATTCTAAAATTTCAAAATATATGACTATATAACTATTTAAAAATAAATAGAAATAATTGCATATACGGTTTGGAACCTCATGACATCAGCAGGCATATTCTTCTACGCAGCATGATGCTTAGAAGAGTATGTTAAATTATTAAACATTTGACTATATAACTATTCGAAAATAGATATAAGCAATTACATACAGTTTGAAACGTGATAACGTCAGCAGTATAATAAAATTGAATAAATATTCAAGATGGCGGGTAAGTTTAAATTGCCCGCTAGAAAAGTATTTTAAAATTTTTATATACCAGACTATCTGAAAATAAATAGTTACAAATGTATGTATGTAATACCCAGTTAAATTTTCATATCATTTACAGATGATTTGTGTCGTTGCGGTCCTGCATTGTTGAATATCTGAATGCTAGTAGCATACCTTAAGTCTGGTTATAAGTGGAGTAAAGGAATAATAGTTCCTTTCTTCGATACTATTTCAATGATGTGGGCGACATGATCAAGTGTTCTTAATATTTTTTTGTTTTTAATAAATAATTATCTTTTAAGAGAAAATATGCCTATACAGGTGGTGTTTTCGTCCTGTTCACGATACCGGAAACATGTGATTCCTTTGGACACCCATTTTGGGAAGTTCTAGAATATTCAGACACTTTTATGCCAGCTCTCATCGCATGAGTATCTCTTGGTTTAGGAGCATTTGTCTTATGGTAAAATAATTTAAACACACTGAAAGAAAACGTTTTTTCTTCAACTATTGTTGTATTATGGTTTGTTTAAGTTCGTCGTATATTATTTCGAATTTGTTGAGAATTTGTTCGACGATATTCACATAGCAGGTGGAAATAATACCGCCATTTTATTATATGACACTCTTTGCAAAGAAAAATTCATTTAGCTACTCTCCGCGACAATTGAGGATCTTTTCGACAGCTGAAGTTTCTTTTAAAAGACGGGTAAACATAGAGACGTATTAATTATCACAGAAGCTCTCTTCACATTTCTAGACTACGAATCCATTAAACCGCCTCCTGCATCCGTCGAGTGATACATGGTATTCTCTAAATCACCTCATTAGTACATCTGACGAAGCAGTGACTCGGCTACTCCCAAAATACATTGTTGAGTAACATCGATGTAACACCAATGAATGTCCATGTAAGATAGTGGAATATTTATTAGTTTAATCATTAGAAAATCGAGTAGTCGAGAAATAACTTTATAGATTTGTTAAAGAATAGTTAAGGTGGTCAAACCTTAATTTATATACTATTTTGTCATTAATTGAAGATTATTGATACTTGTTTTGTTTCGATCCCATCTAGTAAATTGGCCTTCAGCTAAAAGTGAAGATATTTATGTAAAATTTAGTAAGGCATAGGTACAATTGTATAATTCATATAAACTGAATATGTATCCAGTTGTTATGCCCCCCTCTACACTAGACCCTAGTGTAAATCGTAGCACTACAAACCTGTATTGCTTACTTTAGCATATAAAAAAATTTGAAATCTTTTGCTATTCCTAGAAAGGCACTAGCTAGTGAATTCAGAGAGTAGGGGGGTTTCCGTACAAAAGTTATTAAGGGGCGTTTGATCCTCAGAAGTATCCTTACTAATGTTCATATTAAACATAATTAAATCTTTGTTTTTGGTATTCGGTTGAGTTCATTTTTATTGTTTTTTGTTTCAATTAAATCCTTCTCGTATCTGTCTGCCGAATAATCATTACGATCAACGTAGATCTAGTTATTTTAATTTTGTTTTGATTAATAGAATTTAATTAATAAAATCGTATGATTATTGTCCTTATATTGATTGAAAGTTATTCCCGATGGTTTTGTAGTTAATAGCTATACCATTGCACGTAATCGATAGCTAATCATTTCTTGGGCCACATTTAACGCTTCTGCCAATTGTTTTTGAGTTCAAGTTGGGTCTTCGTTTAAAAACTCCTACACTTTCGCATCTTCAAACTTTTTCGATCTACTAGAACGTTTTTGCCTTGCACATCGACATCACCACTTTTGAATTGTCGAAACCATGGCTCACATGTTTTTATGGTTATAGCACGCTCACAGTAAGTTTCTACCAGCAAACGATGACTTTCAGCGACTTTTTTCTTTTGATTAAATAAGAAAAGCAAATGAAGCAAATGAACTTTTTCAAGCACAAAACTCGACATTTTCAAAGAAGCACAAATCTATAACGGTGTTACTTTCGCAAAATATAACATGTATGGCTTTGAAGCTTGATGTCAGTAAAATAAAATAACATATGGGTGAAATTATAAAATTTGATACTTAAGCTTAGCGACACCTGTTAGAAAACCCGGTAATGACTTTCCGGTACACCTGGTAAATATCTCTGTTCGATCATTTTGGCGTTGCTTTGCATCCAGCCTTGCTCATAGATCTTTCTGGGTGTGTATAAAATATGAGGGTACCGTCAAAAAGAGGAGAATTCGTTTGTAGTTCAAAGTGTTCAGACGTATACAATTTTTCTTAAATCATATATGTATGTATATAGATATTTGTATATATATATATATATATATATATCATACAAAATAATTAAATCGTGGATAGCCAAGTGATTTTAAATGTTCTAGACTTATTTTTGAAAACAATTTTAATTTTAAATTTGCGTTTTGTATTTTTATCAGACATCTAGTTATGGACGTGCCCTATTAAACGGCAGATAAATTGATTCTAAAAGACCAACAAAATATCAAAAATTTTATTTACTTTAAATTATAATTGTTTCATTGTTGTATTGCGAAAAATACATGGAATCACTAGTCATATGAGCAGGTCGTAGATGACAATAATTATGATAAATGAGAGCAGTTATTTTTAGTTATTTTGTTTTAATTTTCTTATTCAAATACAAGATTCTTTGAATTATAAGCTTATAATCCAAATTTTTATTTTCAAATTTTCGAAAACTGGGATTTTCGTTTTTTGGGCAATGTCTAAATCATTTTAAAGTCCTATTAGTTACTATTTAATATCAATTCGTATATAAATAAAGCACCTAATTTATTGTGTAAAGTATATTTAAAAATGTTTCAAATGTGTTATGAATCTTTTCTCATATCTGTATACATTATTTTTAATAAATATAAATCATCAATGGTGTTTAAATGTTTTAGAATTTTGATAAATTTAATAAATCACATTTCGTTTTATTTATCTGAATACTGTGTTAACTAAATGCTGGTCGATTCAAAAGAATCCGCGCTTAGCAAGCCCATATTCCTTACCTGTGAATGATCCTATGACCTACTTTTAAGGTGTTAGCTAGCTAGTATTTCAAAGAGTTAGAAATGGTTATCTATACAAAAAGGTCTTTAAAGGCGCCACAGTATAGAGTCCCCTAGAAATCATTCGCTAATACTGAAGCGAAAGATTAACCAAAATACATTCAGGTCACATAACAATCAACACATGTTTGTGAAAAGAAACAAAATGAGAAAACGAATACAATATTCAAAATATCAAAGTAGAAGATAAACCACTGATTTATTAATAGGAAAAAAAACACTACATGACTTTTCTTGTTGGTGAAAGTTATACAGGTTTGGTGGAAAATAACAGTGGTACAATTAATAATTAAATAGTAAACGTAAACAAGTTGGACATTCCAAATATGTTTCTAGGGCTTATATAACTATTATGTTCATTATAATATGAAATATACAAAAAATATCTTGAACTGTAATATTTAATTGTGATACCGTTATTTTTAACAATCTAAACAAAAGGTACTTATAGTCAAGTAATAAGTAATACATACAAAAGAATATGACAAATTAAAAGTATCAAAATGATTTACAGAAATGACCAAGATTTAATATTACTTTAATTGAATTAACTATATAATATCATTAACTATATACATAGTCCTTAAATATATGTATGTATAACTATATATATATATATATATATATATATATATATATATATATATATATATATATATATATATATATATATATATATATATATATATATATATATATATAACTATATATATATATATATATATCTATATATATATAACTATATATATATATATATATATATATATATAGTTATACATATATTTAAGGACAAAAAATTGAATATTAATATTATTTCTCTATAAAGTGCTCTGGTAATAGCAATTTATGAAATCACTACTAAAATGCAATTAATTATAAAATGACTTAAAATAACTTAGAAACAGATACGACTTTATTTAAATGACTGAAATTGATTAATTGATGAAGCAATGAAGAAAACAAAATGTTATTTGCAATCATAAGCAAGATGAAAGTATGTAACCCTAGATGGCTCAAGCTGTTTGTAATTTAAGAAAAAATAGAATAATTGTAAAACAAAATTGATAGGTAAGTAAATAATAATTCCATAATAATAACTAAAAATTAACCTTGAAGATTATATAAGAATAATCTCCTAGATTAAGGAAATTTAAATAATAAACGGCCGTAATGAACAAAATCAATTAAACTCACAGTCGTAAAATGAGAAATTAAACTGCGAAGCTGTTAAGGATGTGAAAATCATCTAACTATAATATGCTTAAAAAGGTAAAATAGAAAAACGGTAAATAATAGTCAAAGCAGTATATAAGATGTGCTAAGTTTTTATGACTTCGACACTTGTGTCGAATTCAGAATCCCTTTTCACGTCCATTCTTTTGACATATGTGCCTTACAGAGTGTTTGTCACAGTTTTTTTAGCTCAGTTGGTATGGGCGATATATTATTATCAATATGAGATTATTAACTTAGTAAATCTACTGCAGGTCTTCTATTACTTGGTCTTATATATTAAATGTATATAGAACTAATATATAATAATATATTTTAAACGACATGCATATGTATATCAACCAATTTACATTATACGTTACTTACAATTTTTTTTTAGTTTTCTTGTATTTTTTTTTTGAAAATTATTTCTTTTCCTTAATCAAACCGATAAGAAGTTGTAACTTCACAAAAGCAGAAATAGGATCCTTGATTGTTGGACACGAAGAATTTTTTTTTAATTTCAAATTATTGGAATTACTGATACTAAAAGTACTCCTGTTCTTGTTTATGTAAATACTAAAGAGCATATATACCTAGTCCTGCCATAAGTATTGATACAAGTGTAAACGGACCTTTTTGCAGATGATAACTTGAAAGCACAAAAATTTTATGTTGGCAGTTCTGACATTTGATATATGCTTTACAAAAGTGTCGAACAATTTCACTATAGCGTGAGTCGTCATTATGGAATGGTCGGATAAAGTATTGCGGTTATTGCACTTCATAAGTGTGGAATAGAAAGAGCCCGTATTTTTGATTTATTGAAACCGTTAAATATTACGTGTATGTTTGTGTATCGTACTGTTAAGTTATTCATTGATACTGGAAATGTAATCGACCGTAAAAGATCTGGCAGGCCTCGCATAGTTCGTACACCACAGGCCATCAATGCTGTGAGGTCCCGCATCAATCGACATCCTGTCTGCAAACAGAAAATCATGGCTCGTGAAGTGGGTATTGCTCCGACAACCATGAGCCGTATCATTAAACAAGACCTAGGACTTGGAGCTTTCAAACGACAAACAGGACAGCGCCTTAACGTTGAATTAAAAAAGAATAGGAAGAAAAAATGCAGACACCTGATATCGTTGTACGGCAAAGAGCGTTACAAAAAAATTCTGTTTTCTGATGAAAAAATTTTTACCGTGGAAGAAACTTTTAACAAGCAGAATGATAGGGTGTATGCACGGTCCTCCAAAGAAGCCAGTGAAGTAGTGCCAAGGATTCAGCGTGGTCATTTTCCTGCTTCAGTGATGGTTTGGTGGGGAGTATCCTATGACGGTGTTACTTCCTTGCATTTTTGTGAAAAAGGTGTTAAAACAGCGACCAAAAACTATCAACGAGACATTTTAAGCAATGTAGTGGAGCCCCTGAACTACACCATGTTCCAAAACCAACCATGGATATACCGACAAGACTCTGCGCCCGCTCACAAGGCCAAAACAACTCAGCAATGGCTTGAAAATCATGTACCTGAGTTTATTAGTACTGACTATTGGCCGTCAGCAAGCCCAGACCTAAATCCGCTCGACTACAAACTGTGGTCAATATTCTATGCCCCTCTAGGGCATGGTCTGTAGAAGACCCCATCGCAACCTGGAATCATTGAAGCAAGTGTTAACAGAAGCAGTCGACAATTTTCCCATGGATATCGTCCGTACAGCGATTGATGAGTGGCCCTGCAGACTTCGGCGTTGTATTAAGGCAAATGGCGGCCATTTCGAGTAATTTGCATTGTATTTTGTAGCTTACTATTGCCAAAGTAAACTATCAAAAAATAATTTAAATCCAACTTGGAGTTTTCTTTTTGTACTTAAAAACCTTTATATCAGTATTTATGGCAGCACTAGGTATATAGAGCTCTCCCAAAAATTACGGTAACTGTTGCAGATAATTGTGCAAACTATTAGTAGTATTTTTCATTTAATACAATTATATTATATGGAATATAATTATATTCCATGTATGTATAATTATACATTCTATATAATCCAGCCCAATAAAATTTTAGAAGAAAATATTAAATAAGGGATTCTCTTACTGCAAAATTTTGAAATCAGTATATCTGAACAAATGTAGACGAGATAGTTGAGGCATTGCAAAGTTGTTTAACAAACTAAATGAAAAGAAACCAGCACTATTGCGGTGCTTCACCTTCTGCAAATCTGATTTGTGTTAATATCAAAAATTAAAATACGACAACGGTACGGATTCACAAAAATAAGAACTCTTTCTTTCTTTTCTTTTCTAGAAGTTCGAAAACTTCTAGTAAATAAAGGAGATAATGAGTAATAAAAGTATTAATATATAATTATGAATCTACGATATCATCATCGACGCATAACTGAATTATTAACTAATAATTCGACAATTAGATAAATATTATTGAAAAATAATAATACTTATGATTGCCATCTACACTAGAAATTGGGGTTAAATGTATTAAAATATGCAAAAAAAAAGAATCATGAGTCAATAGACCAAAAATGTATAAAGAAAGCAAGTAAACGATACGAGAGAAATCTAATCGAACTCCAAATAGAAGAGTAAGATATAAATTAATATTATTTTCTTCTTCCTATGTTAAGTGTAGAGTACAAATATATAAACTACCTATTGATATGGAAAAGAAGAAAATAAATAAAAATTCAATAGAAAACTAAATACGTATACCACAATTTGTAACAAACTAAGAAAACTAGATCACTGAAGGTTGATATATAACCCCTTCCCACAATAATTTTCGTTTTCTGTATGCGTATTTCGACAACTAACTTGTCATCATCAGCAGATAATTAAACAGTGTCGCACCTGGACAACTACGGTAAAAATACCCGTACAAAAAACAACTTCCGCACGCGATCCGTACCGCTGTAAGCCAAAACGTACACTTTTAGTGTACGTTTTGGCTTTCAGTGATCTAGTTAATCAACCAATGGCTCCATCAAAATTACCAAACTAAGGAAACTCACAGTAGCTCATTATATGAATAAAATCATCCTAAATACAGAAATTCAAAATATAACTAAATTAACAGAAAATTAAGCGTTCTTTTTACTTTAAAAAAGATTAAATAAAGTAAAGTGGGTTGCATATATGCACAGGTAGGGTAAAGTATCGTTCAGAATAAAAAGAAAATTAACATATAACATTTCACATATACAGGTTCATACATATAATATATACATATATGTTTGCCGCATGTTTTGAGCGAAAACAATAAGAATTAGTGTGACAACGTTCGGCTTGTCAACGATATTTACAGCTTTTGTCCCCCATTGTTATTGGTGACGTATGCCTTCATGTTAACATCAAATCTAAAAAAAGAACAACTTAGTTCTAACAAAACGACAACTACTCAAACAAAAGCTGGTACTTATCCGCGTATGCGGTATTACAAAGGCAGTGTCGTCTACTCGCTGCCTGCGAGAAGTGTAAGATTCGCTGTTGAGGTAATTTTGCCGCATAACAACGCTCGCCTTCATACTGCTGACATTGGATAAGCGGCTATTCAAGAACTTGATCGAAAGTTCATTTCACATCCTTCTCATTGTCTTGATCTCGCTCCGTTAGATTTCCATCTATTACACTCTTTATCAAACAGCAGTCTTCTTGACTTCACTTTCAAATTTCTTCAGTTGTGGAATCGAAAAATTGTCAGATTATTAGAAGACAATTGTAAATAATGGAGAATGGAGAGTAATGATTAGTTCATCGTAAGGCAATAAATTTTGTGTTCAATAAAAATGCTCGACGAACTTATGCATAGGCCTGATATTATCTATCACCGGTGACGTAGTAAAAAAATAGTAACAAATTTTCACACATGCTGTCCCCAGAACCAGCAATATTTACAATCGATCTTGCATTTCGTTGATGTACAGAAGTTTTTTGGTCTACCAACTACATGTTCGAATTTATACATTAGATTGCGTATTGTGGATTCTACAGACAGTACTACTTTTTACTTTTACCGTATAAAGCACTAATTTTGAAAATAAATGTTCATAATTTCCACGCACTGTTCAATCGTGTAGCATTCCACGGTTAAATATCAAGACTAACTCTCCATGCCACCTAAGTATGACAGCTATATTACCCTCGACTTTGACATGCACGGTTGACAAAAATCGAGCATTACTATTGGAAAACCTTTTACAAGCCAAAAAATCATAAACAAAATTATACTTTTACAAGAACATTTAATTCCTTTTTTAATAAAAGACGCTGTTTGTTTATATGTACATAAAATATTCGTTTATTTAGCTATATAGCAAAACATTAGTTATCGGTTTCACTAGTTTATAGTGTTTGTGTTGCACAAAAATTATGCCTGATTTTGATTAGGCCGTGCTCATTTAAAGGCCTTAATTTACATTTCTATTATCTAATTGCATACTACTACCTCTTCCGATTTTGATAATTTTCTCATTTTGGTTGAAAGTTGTACAAATTTACAATACTGCTAGTGTTATGCACGATTGTAATATTTAGCCTCCTGAAATATCTTGTAATTGTAACATTTGAATCTACACTGGATGTGACTTATATGTGTTTTTCCAAAAATTTAAAAATGCCAATACGTATTATAATAGGCTCAAATGGATGGATTTTTGTAAGGATTAGTTTAAAAACCTCAATTCCTTATATATTTTCGAAACATTATTGATTATTTACCTAGAAATTATTAGCTTCACAATTACCTTATTCATCATAGAAGTTATGCCCACTCACAACTTTTACATTCGAATAGAATATCTTAATACGTAGATAAAAGATATTGTTTTAATATATTATACCGCCGATCTTAATTGTTATTTGTTTGTATAAATTGTAGTACATCTTTGATTATCACACTACTTTATTTAGTCATACTATTATATTCTCTTCCACTTCTATACTTTCTTGCCTTTCAAATCAAATATTTATCAGAAAATTCATTAAACGCGATCTACTACTGTAATTAAAAATCAAATAATATGTACAACTTACGAAACATAATAATCACTTTCGATTTCATTTAAGAAACTCGGTTCGATTGAATTTTAAATTGTTTTTATCAATTTCCTTCTTAAAATACATAAATAATTGGTATTTATAAATTAAGTGACCAGGTATATTTAAAAATTCAAATTGGCCATTAAAACTCTCAATAAGTTGGCAATTCACAACTAAGAGTAGTTTATAATAGATTCCATTTCCATATTTCAATTTTAATTTGTA
>JAVIWB010002342.1:0-103391 GCA_031893035.1 Dermolepida albohirtum
GTATTTAACCGGCTACCTAGTCAAATTAAGATATGTTGAAACGAACCATACCTGCAAAGAGTAAGTTCAATAAAATATTCAATGGTATAGGGAAGTGAGAAACACTTTTGTCTGATACACTGTACAGTTTTCGGAAGAGTTTTGTTTGGTAAATGAGTGAAGGTTGTTACCGGCCTGTTTTGGGGTTTTGCAAAACTAAACGAAAATAAAAATGTGATGTGTGAATAATAAATCGTGTTAAATGGATCGCTGCGACTAGAATAGCTGATCCAATACGGACGACAATACTGATTTAATTCGGGGCGTCACTGCAATGCGTAAATGTACAAAAGAGTATGTGTACAATTGGAAATACTTATTGTCTCCAAATTGTTTCAGATAGCTACACAGGCGTTCGGTGATTGCCAAATATGTGTGTTGTTATCAAAGCAGTACGCCACTGGAATACTAGATTAGTGATAGTTAGCTGAACAAAAAGAACTATTAGTTCTCTTTTGGTCAGAGGTATTTGTAACTAGGTGTTTCTTTTTGTAGATATAATTAAAAATGAAAAGAAATTACTCGAATTTGAACAACGTCAAAAGTCATCCAACTGTGACGCCTAGTTGTCAGCACTGTATAATGTTTACATGTGACGTCTTTTCAAATGACATTTTGTTTTTGTAGAAAGTAGTGCAATTTTAACCATGGACAAGTATACATTGCAAAAATGCGTTTACATTATTCAAGTTTATTGTGAAAATATTCGTTCTTTGAAAATATGCAAAATTCGTGATTTTTTTGTTTTAAAAAATCGCTCAGATCACCTTGAATTCAAAGATTAGTGAAAAATTTTGTAGAAACTGGTTTGCTATTGATAAACCTAAAAATAGATGACCAAAAACGGCGCGCATAAATGAAAGCATTGCTGCTGTCAGTAAAAGTGTTAAAAATGAACTGACATCGATTTCACGTTGTTCGTAAGAAGTCAGCACATCTTATGCTCTTTATGGAGGATTTTGCATGAAAACATTCATTTACACGTCTATAAAATTCAATTAATCCAGAAATTGAAAGAAGGGGTGCATTTACAGCGCCGTAATTTCGCTAGGTGGATTACTCAACAACAAACGACAAATCCATTGTTTGTCGTATCTGAGGTGACGAAAATCCTTGTGTTTTCCATGAGAAATCTGTACACCCATAAAAAGGTACTATTTGGTGTGCATTTTGGGCAAATCTTCTTCGAAGACGACGCTGGAAATCCTGCTACAGTGAATGTTGAGCGAGACCAACAAATATCGAGTAGTTTTTTATGGTAACATCTGAATCATATTGATGTGTCTGATGTCTATTTCCAGCAAGACAGTGCTACATGTCACACAACTCGAAATAACATTACGGTTCTGCGATCGAAATTTCCTAGGCGTGTAATTTCATAAAATGCAGATTCAATTAACTTCCAAGGTCATGTGGTCTTTGCCACTGCTACTATCTTTGGTGGGTTTTTATGAAAAGTCAAATGTAACATATGCTAACAGCCACAAAAAAATGAATGAATTATTCAACAATTTTCAAGTTACAATTGTAAAAAAAGATGTCGAAAAGTCATTGGAAACTTAGATATTTAAATTGATACCTGCAAACGCAGTCGTGGTGGACATTTGAATGATATTCTCAGCCACGTATAATTGTAATGGATCATACTTTCGATAAGAAAAACAACTTGAAAACATTGCAAATAGTTTATGTTTTATTTAGAAATACACTGTAGGCTCGTTTTTTAGATGACACTTTATTAACAAACTTTAACGATTAAAAAGATGAAGAAAACAAATTCAAAACTAAATAAAATTAAGAAAAATACAGTCATGCTGCTTTTAGTTAAGAACTGGCGAACTAGTAAGGTTGTGTGAGCAGGTACATCGTCATGGTGGAAAAATCATTTCCCCGTCTGACACAAATATTTCGTCGCACACTGTTACGCAATCTTCTCGGAACCTCCAAATAGAAGCAAAATTCCACAGCCGCACGCTGTTCACTTAAGTTCGATATTACAGAAAACGACGAGTAAACGATGCTTCTATAAAGAAAATGCACTGTAACAAAACACAACCTTATTCGGCGCAAGAACCGACTGCACCGAACGCAGAACAAGTTGCGTCACGGGCACGTAGCAGCATTCAAGCCGCGTCCACACCACTGCCATTTCGGTTATTTTTAGTTACCCCCGCGTATTGAAGGTACCTATCAGAAATAACTTTGGTGCATACTGAAGAAAAAGGAGCTCCAGAGCGAAACATAGGTAAAGAACAATGTATTGTACATTCATGCTTTGCAGTAATGTAATTGGAACTCGTAAATAAAAATTATTGGTTGCTGACAAATCTTTGAATCCAAGGCTTCTTAAAAATATTCAAATTCCGGTTTATTACCGAAAATTTTTGAATACCTGTTCCTACAATAAGATGCTTACAAAAAATGCTCGTCAATGTAATGTGCGGTATCATCAACAAACACCTACAAGCTTACGAAATTTAAATTTTTGAATTCTATAACCTGAAAGAATGTGATTTACAGACATCGTTTGAAATGAGTTCTGTAAACCAGACGTTTTGATAATTCAAATGGAGATTACTGTATTTACATCTGCTTTCAACACACACAAGCAAGTCAAACAGAAATAGACGCCCCATATGCCTTTAAAGCACTGAACGCAGAAGTACAATGATTCGAGGATAGTTTGACAAGTAGTGAGAATGACACGTAGGTGGCGCTCTAATTGGTAAAACAAATGCACTGTAATTTAGGTTGCCTATTTATATGTTTACATTGCGATATTTAGATAAATCGGTTGATTAGTTTATTTTTGACAGCTGATTGAAAAAGAAACAACACGTCGTTTTGTTAAAATAGAAAAAGCAGAGTATCGTGCGGTGATTAAGTACTTCGTAATTAAGGATATGAAAGCTACCGAAATAAAAGATGAGTTACGGGAAACATTAGGTGAATCTGCTCCATCATCCGTCATAATAAGTAGATGGTTAAATGAATTTAAACGTGATAGAACAAGCGGTGTTGATGAAGCGCCCTCTGGAGCACCCAAAATCGTGACTTCTAAGGAAATGATTATAAAAATCCATAATATTATTACGCAAAATCGACGACTCAAAGTGAGAGAGATAGCAGACATGATAAACATTTCAACAGAACGCGTACACTACAAATTAAAGAAAGAATTGAGCCTTTCCAAGCTTTCGGCAAGATGGGTGCCGCGATTGCTTACGACTGATCAAAAGTTCACTCGTTTGCGCATTTCCAATGAGTGTTTGGACCTTTATAAGCGGAATCCGGTTGATTTTTGTAGGCGATTTGTTACTTGCGATGAAACTTGGATACACTACAGTACACTCGAAACTAAACAACAGTCGAAACAATGGTTAGAACGTGGTTCTGTATCTCCAAAGAAAGCGAAAACCACTTTATCGGCAAACAAGGTGATGGCATCGATTTTTTGGGATTCAGAGGGCATTTTGCTCATGGATACCTTCAGAAAGGTATCACAATAAACGGCCAATATTATGCAGAACTTCTACAAAAATTAAATGTTGAGATTCGTGCTAAACGGCCAGAAATGACAAAGAAAAAGATTCTGTTTCACCAAGACAAGGCTTTCTCGCATACCAACACAGTTGCGATGTCCAAAATCCACGAGTTACATTTCCAATTAGTACCGCATGTGACTTATTCGTCGGATCTAGCCCCTTCCGACTTACACCTTTTTCCAAAATTGAAAACGGCACTAGGTGGAAAGAAATGTTCGTCTGACGACGAGCTTATCATCTTCGTAAATGAGTATTTTGCAAACCTTCCTGCAATTGCATTTTAGAGATGGCATAAGGGCGTTGGAGCACTGTTGGAATAAATGTATTGCTTTGAGGAGAATATATTGAAAAATAAAAATTATTTTGTATTTAAAAAATTCGTTTTCTTTTCCATTCTCACAACTTGTCAAACTACACTCTTATGTCCCAAATATTATTATTATTATTATTAAAGACCTGTCATATATACGTGCACATACTGCCAAATATATTTTTATTTCAATAAATTTTCTTTGATCGCAATTTGATACGAATTTCATAAACCAGACCTATAAATATTACTTCGTTATACTCTTGAATGATTGAGATATTACGTTATTTTTCGATACTCGTATTTACATCACTTACCGCGATGGTTTGTCCGTTTACGTCTGTTCTACTTAATATCTCCTTTAATTCGTCAGAGAAGCAATCTCTCTGTTGCTGTTATAACAGTTTCTTCTTGTTTATTTTATTCTTACGAAAAGTAAGTGCGACTCTGAGGTCAACATTCCAAAGCATGGCACAATGAAAATTAAATGCAAATCACTTACAATAACATACCGGTATGCATTGTGTTACGACTAGATATACGAAGAGATAGAAGAGACTATGTACACTATCGTCCATATTAGTTCGGGCACTAAAATAAATTTAAAAAAAGAGAGAACAGTTAAACTAATTTATGTCGAAATCTAAAATCTTTATTACATTATTGTTTATAGATGTTTATAAAGTATAATAATAAAAATTAAAGTAATTCTAACGTTAAATAAACAAAGATATCTTAAATATTCCACTCATCGAAGAAACCCGTTTTTGCGTGAAGAATTGCCCATACAATTCAAGACATCCGTTTCACGAGTTCAAACTTTGACTTTTTCCAGTCATCCAATATCCAATCTCTGCGTGTTTCTGCTCGTTGTCGTTTTTACCTGTTTCTCTATCGAAGTAAAAGACCTCCCATTTGAGCGTTTCTAAGTAGGTTTTAACGGGTTTGGCAACGTGAGGCCGAGCGTTGTCATGCTGTAGAATCACTTTTTCGTGCCTCTGCTCGTATTGTGGCCGCTTTTCGCGCAGTGCTCGGCTCAATCGCATCAATCGAATTCGATACCGTTCCCCAATGATGGTTTCGTTCGGTTTCAAGAGCTCATAATAAATAACACCGCCCTGGTCCCACCAAATACACAGTAAAACCTTCGCAGTGTGAATATTCGGCCGAACTGACGACGTAGAAGCATGACCGGGCAGTCCCCATGATTTTGTTCTCTTTGGGTTGCTGTAATGAATCCATTTTTCATCACCCGCAACGATGTGATGAAGGCGAAAAAACGACGCTCAACGTCCCTTGGGTTCAAATCATAAGGAATCATTCCCAACGCATGCAATCGCTGGGAAATGGCTTGGCGGGTAACTCCTACTACTGCAGCAAGCTCTTTTTGCGTTTGGCACGGATCCTCATCGAGCAATGCCTCCAATTCAGCGTCTTCGAAGATTTTTGGTCTTCCTTCACGCCAACGGTCGTCAACATCGAAATCACCGTCTTTGAAGCGACGGAACCAATCACGGCACGTTGTTTCACTTAGAGCAGCGTCTCCGTAAACTTTTTGGAGTTCTCGATGCGCTTCAGCCGCCGTTTTCTTCGAATGAAAAAGAAAAGCAACACTTCCCGCAAATGACAATTATTTGGCACAAAATCAGACATTTTCACACAACCAAAAGTATATGACGCAAAAACAAAATCACTAATGTGTCAAAGCGGTTTGTTTACCATATGTCTAAGCTTGGTTCATGACGTTTTGGTTATGTCACAATCGACCAGCACTTACTACTGGAGCCATCTCTTGAAAAACAGCGAGAACTTAGTTGCACATCTAATATTTTGCTACTTTGTCAGCTTGAAACTATACTGTGCTTCAAAAAGAAAGAGACGATTTTTTGAACAGACTCAAAGCCCAGATTACAACCTATAAAATCCGTGAAAATTCAAATAGAAAAGTAAGTAAATCAGTAGTATTGTTATATAATCCAACTCTTGTTTTTATGTGTGTAGATTTATTTAGAAAACGCATGTAATTTTAAATAGTTTATTGTTGAAGTCGTTACTTTGTGAAATTACATTACACTAAGGAATAAATAAAGCACATTGTCTAGATTTCATACTATATTATATATTTACTGCGACTAGTTTCGTCTGTTAGGACATTATCAAGAAAGTAAAATATAGGTTATAATCTCCTTTATATAGGAAAACGAAAAACAATAACTAAATCCCCTTACAAGAAAGGGATAGAGGTAAAATATACATACAAGATCATATGTCGGTAAAAGACCATTCTGTTTATCACTTATATTTATAGATATTTCGAAGAATGGTCTTTTACCGCCAAATAATCTTGTTTGTAAATGCAAATTCACCGTCCGTTTAACGTACATCTATTTATGCACGCATTATGTACGTTAAGTGAGTGTTACATGTATAATAAATTATTGAAACTTGATTTTATTCCTAAATATTAAAAAAATTATATAATTATAACATAACAGATGACATCGAAAATGATTACGTTGCCATTTCGGAGGCAAAAAATATACAGATCGTGTACGGAATTTGTTTCGTGCTGGTTTTTGCCGTAGTTTTCCAGGTGCGACACTGTTTAATTAACTGTTGATGGTGACAACTTAGTTGTTGAAATACGTATATAGAATACGAAAATTAATATGGAAAGAGGTTATATATCAACCTTCAGTGATTAAGTTAATCAACCACGGACTCCTTCAAAATTACCTTACAACAGTATATCTATAAATGTCAACGTCAAGTCAAGTCTCCGCTAAAAAGATTGAAATTCCGTGAGGAATGTGTAACAAGGGCACCCTTAACAAAATGTTAGTTCTTGCTGTAAGGATATGATTCAACTGATTCGATTTTTATCCCAGGCGCGGTACGGGAAAGTCAACATTTGATAACAAATCCGATGAATCAACTCTACTATTACCTCCTTCTTTAATGAATTGAATTGCTGTACGTTATATCCGTAACGTGTTAACTATCACTTTAATTAATCTAAACTAAATAATAATAGAGGTATTATTTAATAGTAAATATTTATTTGCACGTGATGGTTAGTAAATTTATTACGAGCGCGTGTCCGGCTAGCTGAAGCGCTGTAATAAATGCAAATAAAAAAGAATGCAATGTAATGTAATGTAAGGAGTTAATAATTAGTAATTGTGTACAATCAAAAGTCCAGGACGTGTGCCAAGCTGAAAGAAAGACTATTAGTGGAAATAAAACAACAGGATTGCCCTTAAAATTTTATTCACTAAGTTAAATTAATTCTTAAAGCTTGAGTATATTAAATAAAGATAATTAATAAAATCGAGAGCAACAAATAAAACAAGATAAGCGTAATGACAAAGCTGTAATAAAAGGTAAATCTAAAGATATAAAGCTATTTAATAAAATATAAAATAAAGAGTTAGATTAAAATATGTATCGGACGATACGTAAAATACTTGCGGTTTGTGTGTGTATATATCCTGGGTATTAGGTATATTTTGCGGTCGCAAAATAAACTCATGGACACAACAAGCGATCACGTCAAAGGGATCCGTGCGGACTCTGTTATGGCCGGAGAAGAAGTCTCTGTGTCTTGCACGCGGGTGCTTTTTAAGAAACCACCCATAGACTAAGGGGTAAGGTGTACTAGTCATGTTTAAATCAACCAATAGTAAATGAGAATAGGCACGCTAGAAATTGGCGCGCTAAAGATATAGGCGTAAATTAAAATTGTGATATTAATTTCAATATAAGCACCTAGCAGATAGATATCTAGATAGAATAATAGACATGTATTCTGTGTCACAAATAGAAGGATTAACATTTGAATCTCTATTCCATTTAGATATCAATACAATAGAATTAATATTAAATGTGTCAATGGAAAGTTATAGTCACAAAAAGGTTGTAAACGCGGTAGGGGTTGGTTTATTACAGCCTAACCGTACGTGACGAATACAAAAAATTCCTGCATTTGTACATATCACAAAAAGGTCAAAATAAATAATAATGTATGATTTGAAAATCGAAATATTTTTAAATTAAAATAAACTAATTTAAAAAAACATGATATAAAGAATTATTATTTGTATATATGCGGAGCGTAACACTACCAATATCAACATTTAGCATAAATGGAGCGCTAATGGTATTTCTCATTTCGTTTCATAGAATGGGACGATGTTGTGTTGTTCAAGCAGCTCATTGTTACAATTGAATGTTTCCATATATTTTTATCGTTTCCGAAAACCCTGTCTAACATGTATATTTAGCTAGTTATCATTTTTTCACATAAACTCGTTTATTTCGTCGCAATATTACATTTACTTTTATGCATCTTTTTTATTGAATTCATCGTCCTATGTGTTCCGAAAGTCCTGAAAGGAAGTCTGATCATGTTTCTCTTTTTCATGCGTCTGTGCCTGTTCTACGCCATAATATCTTACATGCTACGGGACACGCATCTTAGTGTTCTGAAACAAATCTACCCCCTCATCCTTGGTCGTGCATTTGACTTGGACAGCGTGATGAACTTCACTAAGTCTGCTCTATAGAAGGATAAGAGAAATATTGTACAAGCTTTCTGGTTCAATAACCATCGGTCTTTAGACAATCTGTATACTGTCACCTAGAAAAGAATCATTCAAATTTAACAACACGTTGTTTACTACTCGTTTCAAGGAATTCACCTCTCATCAGGTAGTTATGTTTTTAGCGAACGATTCTTCGTGGGGTTATCGTACCTTTTCGATACAGCAAAATGAAACAACAATACCTCCCCCTTTCGTTCAAACATACGAATGTACAAACGAAAGAACGAGGTTGATATATAACCCATATATCAACCTTAAGTGATTAAGTTAATCAACCACAGGCTCCATCAAAATTAACTATTGTACTGCCAAAATTGTTCTTCATTTTATAATTAACACTGGCGTGCGAACGTTTGTGAGAATTTATTGCTGTTAATAAATTTAGTTTCTTAATTTCGTGTTATAGATAAGAGTACTTCTTAGTACAAGGACCAGTGGGAATGGCATTTACCGTGAAAGAACACACTTTCATTGTTATGGCGTATTTTCGTAGTTGTATACAGGATGAAAATGATTTATGAATATATTGATCAGTTTAGTTACAAGCAATATATCGATGTGCTTCCGGACGATGCACTGATTAATACATTTAAGCAGCATTGACAATCTGTCGTTGAACGTTTTCTTAATTTCGAAAGTGTTTGTAAAGGAAAATCTACAAATAGATCCAAAACTGAGACTCCTACAATTAAAGAAGATATACGGCAGCGAATGCTGCAGAGCTCCTAAAAAATATCCCTTTGAAGACTATATCAGCAAATAGGTGCAATTCACTTTATTCTTCGAATCATTGTATGTATGTACACTTTCTTTTTGGCGGGATTATCATATTGAGGTTATCACACAGCAATATCGAAACAATTACATTTTAACACATATGAAATGGGTGTCATTAAGCAGCTTCTTCCACGAGATTTTAATGCACGAGTAAAATATTGTCAATGGTTTCTTATTACCATTAACAATAACGATGCATCGAACAAGTTCTTCTTCTCGGATGAAGCTAGGTGCCACTTATCTGGCTATTAAACTCACAAAATTGTCGAACTTGGTCGGCTTGGTCGCTTTCTTTGAAATTAATTTATGCAACTTGCATATTTAAGAAAAGTCTATGGTATACCTTTACGAAAAATATAAGCAAAAATATTAAAATTGTTTAAACTAATTATTTTACGTATTTTTGAAATACATATATTCATAAATATAAATACATAAAACTTTATGAAAACGAAATCACAAGAAATAAGGATGCTGTACTTCTATCTCTTGGAAGAAATAGGAACTATCCGAGAAGCGAGAGTACAGCGAAGAGTACTATTACTACCTAATGAATTCTTAACAAACGAAACATGTAATCAGTGCTTTGATGATTGTAATCTTTCATCAATTAGGATTAGGAAATAATTTTCTTTATTTAAACGTTAAAAATATGCAACATTATAAGCAAACTTTCCTTAACAGTACTAGATGGCGCAAAATTGTTGTAGTTTGTTTTCATCATGTTGGTTGCTATTACGAATAATTTTTGTTGTGTACAGCCATTTAAATCAATTTAAGTAGACATCGGTGGCTAATTCTGATAGCTAAAATTAGATATGGATAACACAATCTTTTCAGAAACTTTACTTAATACGAAGAAAGAATTCAAAGATGACAGTTATCTGGATAACAAAATATTTGTTAGCGAAACTATCATTACTACAGACCCTGATGAATTAAAAGAATATATAACAGATAATAAAATAAAAGTGGATCTAATAAGTGCTGATATCAAACAGGAACTATCATCTGATCTAAAGTTATATAACATTAAAACAGAACATGATATTGCTGATATAACTGTCAAAAAACAGCTATGTAAGTATATGTGTATGTTATCATGCCAGTGGTTTCTGCCTACTAAAGATATTTAAATGCATTCTATTAACTTTCATGAAAATATACACTTTTTTACAATAAGATTTACTGTAATAAATTTGAATTTCAAATTAAACTTCGTTTTTAGTTGGATATATACTTTCTATATCAACAATCAATGTAATAGATAGTATATTCTACAAAGGAAATAATAATGTATATTTTTTAATAAATATTTGAAAATCAACTTCCTTGAAGAATCTGTTTATCAAATATAAATTATAAATAACATATCTTCATAAATATTGAATATAAGATTTTTAAGCTCGTCACAGGGACCAAAGAAAATATACATGTACATGTGATATTACACAATTTCTTATCATATATTTTCAAAATAATTCTTAGTTTTAATTCATTATTTTTTGGAAAATTTTTGATTTATATAACATTTATCTGTCTAAAATGTATATGACATTAAGTATTATATACTTAATACAATAATCATTTAGTATAATTGTTTACAATTTATTGTAATAATTTTATATATCATTTTCATGCGAATATTTTTTTACAACAGTTTGTAACAATTGTGGTGAATATTATGAAGAATATTGTACCAAATGTGGAATGCTCATATGTATTTTGAATCGAAATGGTCTTAATAAGGAAACAAAAAAGGAGATACCAATAGATATTTTAGAAATTAAAGAAGTTTTATCAGGAGACATAGGCGTATTTGCTTTAAAAACTATACCTAAAAGTGTAAAATTTGGACCTTTCACTGGATTTAGTATTTCAGAAGCTCCTTTGAAACTTAAAGAAGGAAAATTGGTAGTTGCCAATGATAAATCAATATCTTTAAATTGGATGCAGTATATCAATTTTGCCAGAAGTGTTTCTAAACAAAACCTATATACATTTCGGCATGAAGATAATCTATATTATCGTAGCATTTGTGAAATACAGGAGGGTGAAGAATTATTAGTGTATTTTGGTGAATATGGAGAAAATTTCAGTAATGGTATAGAAATAGAATTTATGCCTATAATAGAAGATGATGTCGAAAATGTATTCGCATGCTGCTTTTGTTGCCTTGGATTTAGTTTAGAACTACATTTGATTGAACACAAAAGTATTTGCCCTCACGGCACCAATCGAGACTTTGAAGGTATGAAAAGGACAAATTTTCTCTTAAACTATGCTTTTCAAGTGAGAGTATTCTCAATTATGACTACAAACTTTCTAATTAGAGATTTCTGATTACATTTAAAAAATTGTATTTTATATTTTGAAGCGTAGATGGAATATGTAGAATTTAATCTGTTTTTGTTCTTTCCTTTATACAGCTGTGTGCAAATGCATTAGGCACCTCCAAGCTTCTGTAAAAAGGACGAAATTTGAAGTTTAAAATAAAACTTTATACACTACAGGCCATAAGTGAGGGATCAGTAGATGAAATTTAAAAAAAACATGCACGCTTAGTGAAACAAAACGTATATTTCTACAAAACTATATCTACGAGACAAATGAACAGTTTTCCTTATAAAATAAAATAATTTTAACTTATTCTGTAGAATTTCTTATCATATTCGACTTTCGTCGAAGTATCCACCTCTGCGCTTAATGATTTCTTTACAAATATTAGGCAACCGCCATACATGTTTCTGGAGCGTATCCATTGGTAAATTATTCCACACCCTTGTAAGTTCATCCCACAGTAATTCGATAAGGTTGAGATCGGGTGATTGTGGTGGCCAAATCATATTTATCAGCACCCCTTCCTCCTCTTTTTGATTCACATAGTTTTTACAAAGTTGGGAAGTGTGTTTGGGATCATTATCTTGTTGTAGGTGAAAACCTTCACCAATTAACCTTAATCCAGACGGAATTGCATGTTCCTCCAAAATCTTCAGTACCCCTCTTTTTTTAAAATGCCTTCAATGCGGTACAAATCTCCGACACCATCAAAGGAAAAGGATCCCCAAACAAGCACAGAACCTTCCCTGTGTTCAACAGTTGGCACTACACATTCGGGTAAAATCCTTTCACCCACTTGTCTTCGAACGAAAACTTGTCGATTACTACCAAACACTTGGAACTTTGACTCATCTGTCCATAACACCTGCTTCCACATTTCCATGTCCCAGTGTTGATGGTCCTGGGCCCATCGTAACCGTTTTTTACGATTTCGTGGATTCAATAATGGTTTTCGAGCTGCAATACGCCCGTGTAGTCCCGCTTTTGTCAAACGTCGTTTTACAGTAGTCAGTGACACCGGCTTTCGACAGCCTTCATTCAGCTCTGCTCGAAGGCGAGGAGCTGTGAGGCGCCTATTTCGTTTTGATAGTATTTTTAGGCGCAAATCCTCTTGTCTGGTAGTTGCCCTTGGCCTTCCGCAACGTTTTATTGATTGTAATGATCCACTTTGTGAATATCGTTTCACTGTTCCTTGCACTGTGTGATAAGATAAATTTAACTTTTGGGCTATTTGCCGCAGTGAAAATTTTTCACCATGTAGCGTTATTATAGAACTACGAGTTTCTGTGCTAAGTTCCTTTCTTTTCGGCATTTTTATAAGTGACTTTTACGTCTGTTCTCAAATACTCGTATTGCAACTTACTCGGACAAATGCTACACGAAAACTAATTTTTAAATTGCTAAATAGTTTACTATGAATTCCTAATACCATTATAATAATATTGCGTTGTAAAGCCTATTAAATTTATTGGGGTATATAAAATACTTCTACTAAATAGACGCCATAAAACTATTAAAAGGATTACAATATTTTTCAGAAACAAATATATGTATTTATCTAATTTATAATAATCCGAATAATCCTTCTCAGAATTACATTTACAACTGTTATTTCAATTATTCTCACCAACACAAGTAAAAGTCTAAGGGATGTGTCTAAAATACAAGTGTTTTGTTATTTATGATAAGTGATCCCTCACTTATGACCTGTAGTGTATATATATTTTAACTAAAGGTAAGATATTAATAAATTTAATATTTTATCGAGCCACCACGTGCCTTTATGACTGCTTTAATGTGTTTCGGCATTGTAGATATTAGTTTGTAGCATAATTCTACAAAAGTAGTCTGCCATTCTTCCTCAATTTTTGTTGCATTTGACTTTTTGATGCAAAATGGTATTGTGCAACATTCCCTCGCAGTATGTGCCACAAATTTATCTAGTATCGAGGGCTCCAGAACTTCTTGCAGTATCGACATATAACTTTGACTCCCTTACACCTTCCTAGAGGTGGCTTAGAAGAAAAACTGAATTTACGTATAAATAATTAAGTAACAAAAGAGTTTTTAAGGAACTCGTTATGTAGATGCAAGTGTATATTCCTCAAGCCCGTTTACCTGAAATCGACAAGGTTTTTGTAACACATTTTATCATTGACTAATACATTTGCACACAGCTGAATTAATTTTTATTCTCCTTTCTTGTTTAACGCTTCCCGTAAAATGCATTTTTTTCTCTTGTTTTTCCTTCACTCACATCTACATATTTTTTTAAATACTTTTGAACTATTTTAAAAGCTTACGTGTTTGTTATTCTATTATTTGACCTCTCTTCTATATTTTTATGTAATATAATTTTTGATTATAGTGACCGACTTTAATGAGAATATTTCTATGTAATTTTAGAGCTCGTACAATGCCCGTTTTGCAAAATTTACCTGGAAAAGAAAGAATTTCTAGAGTGCCACGAAATTTACTGCCGTAAAGGAAATACAAGGTAAGACTAGTTTTTCAATTATTAAATAGAATCAGCAATTTAAAATTCATGTCTAAAATTAAGTTGAATTGCATTAGAAGTCTCTTGGGAGTGATAGTGTTTGTGTTTAAATGTTTGGAAACGCTTTGGTTTGAATACTAATAATGTGTATATTGTATTTTGCCATTTATCATATGTCTGAGGGTAACCGTTTATATTGCGGGAACTGGCAACAATGTTAGTGTTGCCTCCGTGGAATTAACTCGCGAACATTTTCGTGTAATTATTTCTCATAACTTTCGGCGTGGATTATCTCAACAAGAATGCACCGACGATCTGAATTCTTTATATGGTGGTGAACCACCATTGAAAACTACAGTATATCGTTGGTGTAGTGAATTCAAACTTGGACGGCGTTCTTCGGACGATGAAATTCGTGAAGGTCGTCCCAACATTAATGCATTGTCTGAATTGATAATGCAAGACCATCATGTGACATACCGTGATATCGAGGCATCTCTAGGTATTAGTAACACCAGCGTGCATAAGATCCTGCATGAACATTTAGCCGTTAAGAAGCTATGTTCACGTTGGATACCACATAATTTGACAACCGCTCAATAAAGGACTCGCGTCTATTGGTGCCAAAAAATGCATAAAAAATACAATAGCGGTGCTTCAAAGAACATTTATAAAATCGCACAGGTGATGAATCTTGGATCTACACGTACGAGCTCGATAGTAACTAGCAGTCGACTGTGTGGGTATTCCAAGATGAGCCAAAACCAAAAAAAGTTGTTTGCGCTCGAAGCACATCAAAACAAATGGTAGCCTGTTTTTTCGGAGAAACCGGTCACGTTGTAACCGTGCCTTTAGAGAGTTGTAAAACGGTCAATTCCGAATGTTACACAACAATTTGTTTGCCAAAAGTTTTTGAAGAAATAAGGAAAACAAACCAAAAACGACAGATCATTCTCCACCATAACAATGCGAACTCTCACAGGTCAGTTCAAACAATTGAATATTTGACCGGGCAAACATTGAATTGATGAGCCATCCGCCGTACAACCCTGATCTAGCACCCTGTGATTTCTTTTTGTTCCCACATGTGAAGAATAAACTCCATGGTCAACGGTTTTCTATGCCGGAAGAGGCAGTTGAGGCATTCAAAACTCATATTTTGAAGGTACCTCCTTCATAGTGGCAGCAATGCTTTTCGGATTGGTTTAAACGAATGCAAAAGTGCATTGATTTTCAAGGAGAATATTTTGAAAAGCAATAAAACTATTTTCGATAATAAAAAAACTTTTTATTTGCTATTCCCGAAATATAAACGTCTACCCTAGTACTAAATCCGCTACGTGAATTAACTCTGTGCACACGCTTCCACTTTGTTACACCGCCAAAAATTAACACCTCGAATTATTACTATTTACTTAGAAAAACAAATGAATTCATAATAAGATTATATTTGTTCAAACATCTTACATAAATTGACGGATAATTCACGAAATTATTGATTGTATTATATGTGGAAGTCAAAAATAACTGGTTTTTGATTTTGTTACTATATTTATAAGTTTATTTGTAACAGACTTGTTCATTTTCAGGCACTGTGTACTTCCTGCAGTGAATGATTCTACTTTGGAAGAAAAAGCCTTTTCATCTGTAATGAACAAACGCAAAAAGTTAAAGCTCACACAATGTAAATACATAGATCACCTAAAGAACCCCACTAACGAGCATTACCAAGTTAGAATGTTCAGATGCGGAATTTGCTTCAGAAGTTACAAGAACAAAGAATCTGTCAAGCTACACATGGAAAATATTCATAATGCCATCAAACAAAAATATTTTGTACGTGGCTATCAGAAAGCTAACATTAAAAACAAAGGAAGGACGACTTTAAACCCACATCATAGAAAAAAACAGTTTAAATGTTTGAAGTGCAAGTTTCACACAAACAACAAATACTATCTACAATCACACGTGAAAACAAAACACCTTAAGGAACGTGATTATAATTGTATGGAGTGCGAATACAAGACAAACTACAGATTTAGCTTAGAAACACACATAAAAACACAGCATCTTAAAGAACGCGATTATAAATGCTCGGATTGTGAATTTGAGACGAACTATAAATCAAGTTACGAAACACACGTAAAAACCAAACATCTTAAAGTAAGCGATTATAAATGCATGCAGTGTGAATACGAGACAAATTATAAACATCATTTAGAAAAACACGCGAAAACAAAACATCGTAAAGAACGCGACTACCATTGCATGGAGTGTGAATACAAGACGAACTACAAACAACGCCTAGAAACTCACGTGAAAACAAAACATCTGCAAGAACGCGGTTATAAATGCACGGATTGTGAATTTGAGACGAACTATAAATCGAGCTTAGAAACACACGTCAAAGCGAAACACCTTAAAGAACGCGATTATAGTTGCATGGAATGTGAATACAAAACAAGCTACAAACATCTTTTGGAAAAACACGCGAGGACGAAACATCGTAAAGAACGCGATTATCATTGCGTGGAGTGTGGGTACAAGACAAACTACAAGCGACGCTTAGAAATACACATAAAAACGAAGCATCTTAAAGAACGCGATTATAAATGCACAGAATGTGAGTTTGCAACGAACTATAAATCAAATTTAGACACACACGTGAAAACGAAACATCTTAAAGAAAGTGATTATAACTGCATGGAGTGTGAATACAAAACAAACAAGAAACACTGCTTAGAGACTCACGTTAAAACGAAGCACCTTAAAAAACACGATTATAATTGCATAGAGTGTGAATATGAAACAAACGACAAGTCAAATTTAAAAAAACACGTAAAGAGAAAACATCCCAACACGTTGATCGTCGCGTTTACCGAACCGGGTTAACACAATATTTACCAAACTGCGTACCCCGGTACCGTAATGCGCAGCGAAAGATGGTAAGTATGGAGTTACGTGTTTATTGGCGATGGTAAATTGGACACAAGAATGCCGCCTGTACCTGGTTTAACAAGGATTATTTTCTGATTTAGCTTATGGCAAAGTACATATCAAGACAGTCACAAAAAAAGGCTTAGAAGAGAAGAAAAATACAAACATACATATATAAAATGAGGACAGGCATCATGTATATCTAAACTAATAAAAATTGCAGCTTGAATCAAGATTTTGGACCCATCAAACAGCTTCAGGCGTGACTTTTACGAAGTCTTCTTGTGTGTCAGAGCCACGTTCATAGACTATGACTCACTTGTGTATCATGTGGCCGTATCTACAATGACCCGTTCGCACTCTATTGACACATATGTCAATAGAGTGCGAACGGGTCATTGTAGATTGGGTATGCCCAACTCTGGCGCGGTAAATCAAATCTGTACGGAGGCTGTTTGATGTTCAACAAGGATTGCCACTCCTCCGAAACGCAATCTCGCCATTCATTTCTTATTTAATATAAGTCCGCCTTCTTCTGAGAGCAGTTGAGCTGTTTTTAAAAGTTTTCCTGTTTGGTACTCAACAAGGGTTGCCACTCTTCCGAAGCGCAATTTTACCGTTCAACCATCTATGAGTGCGCCGCAATAAAGCCTTCTTCTGAGAACAGTTGAGCGGTTTTTAAAAGCACTTCTGTTTAGTGCTCAACATGGGTTCCCATTCCTCCGAAGCGCAATCTCACCATTCAACCATCCATACGTCCACCGCATCAAAGCCTTCTTCTGAGAGCAGTTGAGCAGCTTTTAAAAGTGCTCCATGATTTAAAACTATCAAATGCGATATCAGCGAATTAGCAGAGCCGGATTTTTTGTAATCATACTCTCGGAGTAAGATCCTATGTCGCCGGATAATCTACGACTCAATGTGGCTCAAAACGGAGACCCAGAATTTTGAAAACCATGCACATGGTCTTCTTCAGAAGAGAATTCTATTCGTATATGAGCTGTTTAGCTAGGTGAACGCGCAGCATTCTACCGTCGAATATACAAGACTTAGTGCAGAAGTCTGCAGAGTAGCTGCCCGTGCCACCCACGTGCCTCGGCATGTTTGTAAAGGATGCTATTCCTTGTTTGTGGATTCACAGTGACGTTGGACAAGTACGAAAGTGTCCTATCCAGCGCTACCCGAAGATATTTGGAGTACAGATTGTGGGACAGAATAGTGGCATTAAGACTTACTTGTAGTGTTTTGTATTAGCTATTCTTCAAGTGAAAGCAACACGTTTCAGTTTTACTAGTACTTTGTATGAGATGCCATCGTTGAAAGTATGCGTTCAGTTTTTGCAAATATCAGTGAGGGTGGTTGGTGCATGTTGGTATCCTGTGTTGCTATGGTAATATCATCCGTACAGGAAAATTTTCGGGATGTTGTCTCTGGTGTTGAAACATATATTAAAAAGAGGCGAGATCAATACGGAGCACTGTGGGAGTCCGTTATTCAGTAGCTTAGTAGCACTCAATGTCCCCCCCTAGATATTTGAATAACCCTATTCAATAACATATTATTGACTAACTGGCTCAGCTGTCTGTATCCTGTAACTTTCAGGAATTTATACACCATATCTTCCGTCCACACCACAATACGCAGCTGAGATCTACAAGCGTTACAGTTTTTAGAAATCTATCTTATTCCCTGTTGATGTTAGTGGCCGAGCTAATTATTCACAGATGTGGTTGGAACTAAAGCTAGCTTGTGTTGGAATTCTTAATTTTTTACATATACAAATAAAACTGTACTCTTTCATGTCGTCTGTAATTCCGAAAATTCTAAATCCAAAAGTTTTTGTTACATTCAGCAAAAGTCCAAAGACTTTTTTATTTAAAAACAGTTAAAGGGAACAACTTAGTAACTTCTGGACAAAAGCTTCATAAGAATCCCAGATGAATGGATGGTAGGTAAATATAATTTCATATTTAGATACGAAATACAAAGTTTTTGTTTACTAAATTTTAAAAATTAAGATGTGAATTATATTTATTTAGAAAATCCAAAAAACATATAAAACAGCCCTACAATGGAAGAAAGCTGCAATTAGATATCGAAGAAAAACTTTTTAACCTACAGCATACATAAATGTACTGTAAAAGCAACAGTTCTAAATAAAACAATTAAATTAATGCTGTACCACTATATTAAAGAAACAAATAGTATATAATGCGACAAGAAATATATTAAAACAACAAGTAATGCGATACAAATGTTAGCTCATAGATTTCAAGAGTATTGTCATTTAATAAATAAAAACAAATAACATTTTTATATTTAATTTACCTGGTATTATTTTTTTATTTAATTGAGAATATTATGTACCATATTAGTAAATTATCTTAGATCTGTAGTACACTTATATTTTTGTTTAAAAATTGATTTGCTATTGTACAACTGCAAATTTTTAGACAAAAATGTAATTGCTGTAGAAATAGGAAAAAATTTTAATTAAGAATGGAATAATTTTATAAAATAAGTTTTCGTTTCTATCACTAGATGGCGATATTAACATATAACCGGCTATTATACTTACATCGCGCTTCCCAATTTGTGTTGATAAGTTTCGATCGAGTCGCCAACCATAAATAAAACCTATATTGTTTATAATCACAAAACAGCCTATAAAATAGAATATTATTTAATTATTTCTAAATCGAGTCGTATGGTTTAATTCTTACCGCGCGTGTAGATGTCGCAATCGCCAATTTTTTTAAAAGATTTTGTATTTACCGATTGTAAGTAGTTTGTTACTCTTGAATAATACGTGTCATATTACGTGCGTATCTGTACTGTTCACAAATTATTACAAATGATTGGTCAAAGTTGTTCCGTGAGGACGTGCTTTCCGATCTGCTAGTATTATACAGATTTCCTAATCCGGAAATATTCCCTGCCACTTTTCAATCGTGGGTGCAGTTTTGTGTCGTTAAGGCCGATAGAGGTCTACAGAAATCGGAGAGTATGTCATTTACATTTTGCATTGGAATGTCTTGGCGCCGACGGCAAATTATTAAAAAATGCGCTACCCACAGCAGCAGGTAATTTTTTGAGTATAATTTTGTAGATGGATATATAAAATATATATATTTTTAGGATGTGATAATATATGCAAGAATGTGGAAACATCAGAACAGTCGGCAAGTTGTAGTACTGCTAATGTTGACAGAAAACAATGTGTACAGCAAATTAACTAAAATTGTTCAAGTTAATGTGGATTTTGGTTTTGAACAGTGTGAGCATTCATGTGAAGTTTCAAATTTGATTATCAATTACTATATTATTATTTCACAATATTAAAACATTAAACAATATATTGTCAGGTCGAGAAAGAAGGAGCGAACAAAAGGCTCCACAATTATATAAAAAAGCGGCAGTAATATTTTACAATTCTAGAAAAACTACTAAATAGATTTCAACTTTTTTCATTAATTTGAATTTTAATGTAACAATACTATTAACGCTGTATGGAAACTAAATTCTGCAGCAAGAGCAATTCTTCGTTCTAGACTGGAACATGCACGGTTTATATCTATACAAAAATTATGAATCAAACAATTATTGTAGCAAATGAACCTGATTTTTAATTTGTGTAACAGTTTTTGTGTTCATTCGTATTGTTTTGAATGACCTCCCTGTTTGTTCAATGTAAACTTTATAACACAATTCGCAACATATTTTTTTGTAGACAACTATTTTGTATTTATGACATAAATTTTAATACAATCTGATTTATACTTTTTCCTTACAAAATGCATAACCAAGCGTTTCTCGCCTCTTCCTTTACATGCATGATATAAATTCTGATAATCCAAATATATATACATATATGTATTTCCGGTAAAATATAGAGAAATTTTTAGGATTTATTGTGAACAAGAAATATCTGTTTTCGTGAACAGGAAAAATTTCTATTTGCATGAACAAGACACATTTCTGGTTTAACAATCAAAACTTTCTATCAAAGTATTTAATTAATAATTTTTAGATTTCCCGCAATATTGCTACTATTTCTTACCACATTCATAGATGGCGCTAACGTGGTATCGAAGCTTAGTTAATGAGATACCCAACTATGAAATAGATTGTTTTGTGGTAACTACTTTTATAATTTCTTCACTATTATAGGATGGCAGTGTAATCGCACCGAAGTCAATTTATTTTGCAATTCATATATTATTTGCATTTGCTTTATTTCAAATGGTATGTTCTTTGACTAAGTTTTCTGGTTTTCAATTTTATTTATCACTCTATTGTTAACGCTTTAGTTTCTTTCAGTTTGAATATTAAAACTATACAATGTTACCTATCCCTAGTAGGTACCCTAATCCTAGTAATTTCCTTCACAAATATTCGCCTATTACACCGGATCAACTGCTCAATTTTTTTAATGTTGTGCACGAAGTGCTGTTACAGCATTTCCGTATGTATTAATAATTATAATTATACCGTGAATATATTTTATAATGCAACATGCACATACATACATAACGTAATAATGAAATGACAGCAATGTATTTTAGCGTGTATTTTATTTTGCAACATAGGATGTGAAATACAGTAGTTGAACAAAATTTAAAAACTAATTTAACAAATTTTCAAAAATGTCACCATTGACGGCCAGACAGTATCCTAAGCGATTGTAGAATTCATTTATTGTATTTTGTATCTGCTCTGGAGTTATTTCTCTTGCAGCAACTCGTATTCTATTTTTTAATTGGTCAATATTGTTTAGAGGTTCTCCATGAAAAACTTTCTTTCTGATACATGACCAAAGAAAGAAATCGTTTGGAGACAGGTCTGGTGACCTTATACTTACATCGCGCTTCCCAATTTGTGTTGATAAGTTTCGATCGAGTCGCCAACCATAAATAAAACCTATATTGTTTATAATCACAAAACAGCCTATAAAATAGAATATTATTTAATTATTTCTAAATCGAGTCGTATGGTTTAATTCTTACCGCGCGTGTAGATGTCGCAATCGCCAATTTTTTTAAAAGATTTTGTATTTACCGATTGTAAGTAGTTTGTTACTCTTGAATAATACGTGTCATATTACGTGCGTATCTGTACTGTTCACAAATTATTACAAATGATTGGTCAAAGTTGTTCCGTGAGGACGTGCTTTCCGATCTGCTAGTATTATACAGATTTCCTAATCCGGAAATATTCCCTGCCACTTTTCAATCGTGGGTGCAGTTTTGTGTCGTTAAGGCCGATAGAGGTCTACAGAAATCGGAGAGTATGTCATTTACATTTTGCATTGGAATGTCTTGGCGCCGACGGCAAATTATTAAAAAATGCGCTACCCACAGCAGCAGGTAATTTTTTGAGTATAATTTTGTAGATGGATATATAAAATATATATATTTTTAGGATGTGATAATATATGCAAGAATGTGGAAACATCAGAACAGTCGGCAAGTTGTAGTACTGCTAATGTTGACAGAAAACAATGTGTACAGCAAATTAACTAAAATTGTTCAAGTTAATGTGGATTTTGGTTTTGAACAGTGTGAGCATTCATGTGAAGTTTCAAATTTGATTATCAATTACTATATTATTATTTCACAATATTAAAAAATTAAAAAATATTTTGTCCGGTCTAGAAAGAAGGAGCGAACAAAAGGCTCCACAATTATATAAAAAAGCGGCAGTAATATTTTACAATTCTAGAAAAACTACTAAATAGATTTCAACTTTTTTCATTAATTTGAATTTTAATGTAACAATACTATTAACGCTGTATGGAAACTAAATTCTGCAGCAAGAGCAATTCTTCGTTCTAGACTGGAACATGCACGGTTTATATCTATACAAAAATTATGAATCAAACAATTATTGTAGCAAATGAACCTGATTTTTAATTTGTGTAACAGTTTTTGTGTTCATTCGTATTGTTTTGAATGACCTCCCTGTTTGTTCAATGTAAACTTTATAACACAATTCGCAACATATTTTTTTGTAGACAACTATTTTGTATTTATGACATAAATTTTAATACAATCTGATTTATACTTTTTCCTTACAAAATGCATAACCAAGCGTTTCTCGCCTCTTCCTTTACATGCATGATATAAATTCTGATAATCCAAATATATATACATATATGTATTTCCGGTAAAATATAGAGAAATTTTTAGGATTTATTGTGAACAAGAAATATCTGTTTTCGTGAACAGGAAAAATTTCTATTTGCATGAACAAGACACATTTCTGGTTTAACAATCAAAACTTTCTATCAAAGTATTTAATTAATAATTTTTAGATTTCCCGCAATATTGCTACTATTTCTTACCACATTCATAGATGGCGCTAACGTGGTATCGAAGCTTAGTTAATGAGATACCCAACTATGAAATAGATTGTTTTGTGGTAACTACTTTTATAATTTCTTCACTATTATAGGATGGCAGTGTAATCGCACCGAAGTCAATTTATTTTGCAATTCATATATTATTTGCATTTGCTTTATTTCAAATGGTATGTTCTTTGACTAAGTTTTCTGGTTTTCAATTTTATTTATCACTCTATTGTTAACGCTTTAGTTTCTTTCAGTTTGAATATTAAAACTATACAATGTTACCTATCCCTAGTAGGTACCCTAATCCTAGTAATTTCCTTCACAAATATTCGCCTATTACACCGGATCAACTGCTCAATCTTTTTAATGTTGTGCACGAAGTGCTGTTACAGCATTTCCGTATGTATTAATAATTATAATTATACCGTGAATATATTTTATAATGCAACATGCACATACATACATAACGTAATAATGAAATGACAGCAATGTATTTTAGCGTGTATTTTATTTTGCAACATAGGATGTGAAATACAGTAGTTGAACAAAATTTAAAAACTAATTTAACAAATTTTCAAAAATGTCACCATTGACGGCCAGACAGTATCCTAAGCGATTGTAGAATTCATTTATTGTATTTTGTATCTGCTCTGGAGTTATTTCTCTTGCAGCAACTCGTATTCTATTTTTTAATTGGTCAATATTGTTTAGAGGTTCTCCATGAAAAACTTTCTTTCTGATACATGACCAAAGAAAGAAATCGTTTGGAGACAGGTCTGGTGACCTTGCGGATCATTCTACTTCTCCTCCACGGCCTATCCAACGGTTTGGAAATCTTTGGTTGAAAAATGTTCTAACCATATGAGAATTATGTGCCGGCGCGCCATCATGCTGGTACAAAATCTCACCATCAATATTTAAAGCGTGGAGGGCTGGCATAACTCTGTACTCAAGCAATTCTAAATATTTTTCTCCTGTAAGAGTACCCTCAATAAAAAACGGTCCTACAATATGGTGTCCAATCAATCCAGTCCAAACATTGACTTTCTGTGGCCGCTGAGTCCTTGTGATATGACATCTATGCAAATTTTGTCTACTCCAGTAGCGGCAGTTCTGTGAATTTACTTCACCATTTACATAAAATGTTGCTTCATCTGTAAAGCAAATTCTGCATAGTAAAGTATCATCATTATGAAGCTTATCCAACATGATTTCACAAAAGTTACTTCTTCTTTCTGCATCATTCGCAATTAGTTCCTGTTGGTTTTGAAAATGATACGACTTAAAATGTTCTCGTTTTAGTAGTTTATGCACGGAAGATTTGCTTACATTTGTAGTTTGTGCTAAAGCTCTTGTGGAGAGCATATTATTATTTTCGATTGTTTGTAGAATTTCATCTCTTTTGGCGTCAGTAATAACATATCTTGGCCTATTCTTTTTTTTATGATTAGGAACGATGCATTCATTATTTTTATACTTCTGTTCTAACCTACTTATTGTAGTTGGACTCGGTCTTGGACGGTCAGGATATGTAATTTGAAACAAATCTGCTACTCTCCTCAAACTCATATTCGAGTTTTACCAGTTCACTAATAACAGTTTTTCTTCTACACTATACATACCTCAAAAATAGAGTAACTTATTTTGACATCCTATGTTGCAAAATAAAATACACGCTAAAATACATTGCTGTCATTTCATTATTACGTTACTCTAGCAACTAGTGTATGTATGTATGTATGTGCATGTTGCATTATAAAATATATTCACGGTATAATTAATTGATTTGCATTTTAATAAGGTATAAACTAAACAATTGAAAATAGCTTTATTAGATATAATTTAGAATAAATGTAGACATTATATCTTCCTTAAAATGTATTATTTTTTTAGTAAATAAAAAACATAAATAAATATGGGAAAGGTTTTAAAGAACAGGAAGTTTTGATTTTGAATTAAATTGAAATATTTGCCAGAATTTAAAGTGCCTTCTATAAAAAAATTATCGTACAATGTGGTCACCTTATATTTCAGTTCACATGTGGAGTATTTGGGGATACTAGGTTCGAAAATCAATATTCCTATGTTGATTCTCCTGAGACCATTACAGACGGATTATGTTTTCCAAGTAACAAAAAGGAAATTTCATGTGTAAAAATACTTTGTCGTATGATGTTTACATTTTCATTGATTGATTTTTTCGCAGGATGACACTTTTACAGTAGTCTAAGATACAAGTGGAGCGTTCAAACAAATTTATATTACTAATACTTTGTGTGGTTGGCACCAGTCTCTCTGCAAAGGCTGCAGTAAAGAATGTCGCACACTCGGTTAAAGAATTACAACTATAAAGCCATTTTATAATTCGATTATTTTCAAGAGACGTGGGTAGACTTAAATCTAGCTTAAATATGTATACTCCGCACAGACTCTAATATCGCGACGTAATGAATAATTTAAAGCACGTACAAAGCGGTACGTACGCACTGCTTTTGGCTAAGAATTCACATGTTCGTCGTCAATGCATAAGACAAAGTGGTTCGTATACAGTTACGGCGATGTTTCTCGAACGTGTGCATTCTTAACCGACAATTATACATACGCACCTCTTTGTACCTTCTGAGCAATGTAGGTTTATAAGCAGATTGTATTCGATTGCCCCTACCCTACCGCGTCTTTCCTCGCGCGTATCGTACGGCCAAAGAATAATGTTACAATGTCAACTTGGTAATATCAAGTTTTCGATTACATAAGCTGTATATTCAATTGAATATTTTTAATTTATAAAATTGTTTTTTTTAACGACAATTTGTGGTTTACAATTGTAACATGAGAGGCTTAGAAAACGTGCACATTCTTTAAGCGTTATTACAATTACAATATACAAAAAACATGGTAACTATCTCTAAAAACCTACAAACTTACAGTCGTTGGTCGGTTGAGTTTCTGAGAATATCTGTCGAATTGCACTGGCAAATAAACCAATAATAAACCCTAACCTAATAAAGTTCTAATTTATTTCCAAGAATTCACTGTCATTGTGTTCTGTATTTTGTCATCTGATTTATAAACACCTTAATTTATCTGAATGGTAATTTACTGTTAGAACTGCCTGCTTCTCGAAGATTGGCTCCCGTATTCTTTGTAACAATATCTCAGTTTAGTTTATCTCTGATTTCTTGGAAACAGAAATGTATTCGCAGCGCGAAATAACAAAGAGAGAAGATGTTCCTCATCAAACTGTAATGAGAGTTGTAAAATTATGCCCTGTAGCAGCACATTTCAATAAAATTGTCTCAAAAAAAAAAGAAAAACTACAGTCCGTGACGGTCGCCTGATCAAAACAGCAAAAGAAAACAGACAAATGTCAGTTACGTCGATTCATCAAAACCTGAGAAAAAAGGATTTAAACATTTAAGGACGAACTTCGTCGGAAATATTTGTACAAGGCCGCAGTAAAGTGTGGACGGTAGAATCTTGCCAAACCCTGCAAGCATTACACAGTAAGTGGAAAAACCGCCAACACCAATACCAAATTTTTTAGTCAAATTCAGTGACAAATCAAAAGTAGAGGCGTTAACAGAACATGCTTAATACGTGACGAGATTATCATCTTAACGTTCCGAGAAGAATACACCAAAAACAGTGAAACATTCCTCTTCGGTCAAGATATAGTAATGTATCTCACAGCAAGGGATTCTGGAACACTTTACTGTGTCAAAACTATGATGAATCAAAGTCAATATAAAAAGTCACAAATGATTGTTTAAGACCTTTCATTGGTACTTTATATGGTAGCAAAGGATACGTCTTTATGCACGACAATACTCCATACCACAGAGTAAAATCTGTGAAAGAACACTAGAATACAATAAACTTACTACAGTCACTGGATTGTCTTGGAAATATCCCAATATGAATCCTATCGAAAATGTGTGGAATATATAAAGAAATAGCAGCATCACGGAACTGCACTAGAAAGCTAGAAAGCAAGATTTGATAGCGAACCTTGAAGACGTTTGGCGAAATAGTGATCAAATTGAGTATGCCAAAGAGATTGCTTCTCACATTAAAGTAAAAAGGAGACATGGTAAATAATAAATAGAAATGGAGATACTTTATATATCTGTTTTTTAATAAAATAATTTGTAAGATAATGTTTTTTTTATTGCAGTTATACATATATCATAACAAATATCTTTCCCTGTGCTCGTAATGCAATGGCCAACAATTGTACTTCGTGAATATTCGTTTGAAACTCTTATTTAAAAAATTGATCATTGTTTGACTTGTAAAAATGATCTAGCCAGAAGATAATCTGAATACAAATAATATTCGTCCATGCGGAAAGAATACACTATTTTCGTCTTTTCCACTAGCATCATTAGAGTCTGAAAATCATAAATTCGGTTGTCGGAAGAGTGATGATGTGCTTGTGTTTTCATACGAAAATATGACAAAAATGCACGCTCCCATCTTCCATCAACTTTATATAAAATTTCAATCGTTCCATTCCAAAGGAAGTTAGAGCTGTCATATGGCATAACACAAATATAAATAACGCATGTCTGTAACACTGTAAAAATGCGTCACGTCATTCTCGACGACCCAATACACCCTCTTACACTAATCTAGTCCATTACTGTGTCTCTATAGCAGCAAAGATATAAATAAACGATCGTTCCCTTTACACAGTATTCCATTTTATCTACTATTTACAGACAGTCCGTGTCTTTATAATGCTTACTTCAATGCGTTTCATTTTTACATGCCTCTCCAAATTAAATTAGCAATTCTTACTTTGTACCAATTTCATGAAACTGCGATAGGATCATAATTTCTATCTGCGCCTTTAATCGTAGCTTGAGGTTTGTCTTCTACTCACACTCGGTGCAATTAAAATAATTTTCTTTGAAGATGCTTAGTCTGCATGTGCCTTTGTAAATTCCTCTTGATATTTGTCTTATACTCACATTCCGTGCAACTATAATCGTATTCTTTACGATGCTTAGTTTTCACGTGGCTCTGTAAATTTGCCTTGTTGTTTGTCCTGTACTCACATTCCATACAATTGAAATCATTTTCTTTGAGATGTTTAGTTTTCAAATGCACTTGTAAATTTGGCTTGACGTTGGTCTTGTATTCACATTTCATACAATTATAATCGTATTCCTTAAGATGTTTAGTTTTAATGTGACTCTGTAAATTTGCTTTCGTGTATGTCTTGTACTCACATTCCATACAATTAAAATCATTTTCTTTGAGATGTTTTGTTTTTAAATGTACTTGTAAGTTTGCTTTAATGTTGGTTTTGTACTCGCAGACCATGCATTTATAATCGTATTCTTTAAGATGTTTAGTTTTCATGTGTATTAGTAAATTCCTCTTAACATTTGTCTTGTACTCACACTCCACGCAATTGTAATCGTATTCATTCAGATGTTTGGTTTTCATGTGTTCTTGTAAACATGACTTTTCGTTCGTCTTGTACTCACACTCCCTGCAATTATAATCGAATTCTTTAAGGTGTTTAGTTTTCACGTGGCTTTGTAAATTTGCCTTGTTGTTTGTCTTATATTCACACTCCATACAATTAAAATCGTTCTCTTTAAGATGTTTAGTTTTTAAATGTATTTGTAAATTTGCCTTGATGTTGGTTTTGTACTCACACTCCATGCAATTAAAGTCATATTCTTTAAGATGTTTAGTTTTCCTGTGTGTTAGTAAATTCCTCTTAACGTTTGTCTTGTACTCACACTCCATGCAATTGTAATCGTATTCCTTGAGATGCTTAGTTTTCATGTGTTCTTGTAAACATGACTTTTCGTTCGTCTTGTACTCACACTCCATGCAATTATAATCGTATTCCTTAAGATGTTTAGTTTTCATATGCCTTTGTAAACATGATTTGAGGTTTGTTTTGAACTTACATTCCGTGCATTTATAATCGTATTCTTTAAGATGTTTATTTTTCATGTGTTTTATCAAATCCCTCCTGCTGTTCGTCTTGTGCTCACACTCCACGCAATTATGATCGTATTCTTTAAGATGTTTAGCTTTCGTGTGTATCAGTAAGTTCCTCTTAACGTTTGTCTTGTATTCACACTCCATGCAATTGTAATCGTATTCTTTGAGATGTTTGGTTTTCATGTGTTCTTGTAAACATGACTTTTCGTTCGTCTTGTACTCACACTCCATGCAATTATAATCGTATTGTTTAAGATGTTTGGTTTTTAAATGTGCTTGTAATTCTGCCTTTTTGTTCGTCTTGAACTCACACTCCATGCAATTATAATCGTATTCTTTAAGATGTTTATTTTTCATGTGTTTTATCAAATCCCTCCTATTATTTGTCTTGTACTCACACTTCATGCAATTGTAATCGTATTCTTTCAGATGTTTAGTGTTCATGTGGATTTTCAAGTAGGCCTTGGTATTTGTCTTGAACTCACACTGCATGCAATGATGATCGTATTCTTTAAGATGCTTATTTTTCATGTGAAATCTTAAACATTCTTTGTGATTTGTTTGAAAGTGGCACTTCGAGCATTTAAACTGTTTCCCTCCATGATGTGAGTCTAAAATTTTCTCTTTTGTGTTTTTAATATTAACTTTTGGATAACCCCGTAAAGCATCTTTATGTTTAAAAGAGATATGAATATTTTCCACGTGTAACTTGAGAGACTCTTCCTTCTTGAATTTTTTGTAGCAAATTCCACACCTGAACATTTTCATCTTGTAATGAATGCTGGTGTGGTTTTTGAGATCACCTACGTACTTGAAATTCTCATGGTATTTGTTTGTTACAGGCGAAAGGCTCTTTTCTTCCAAGGTATGATTACCCAGTGCAGGAAGTACACTGTGTCTGAAAATAAGTAAAACTGTTACAAATAAAATAACAATAAGAGCAGGAACTTTATCGCCTAATAGGTCGCGACCTAATAATGTTATAGCAGATACAAAACAAAATAAATGATTTTAATCTTTTTTTATTTTAACTAATGTAATTGGAAAATAAGCGAATAAATCGAAAGATATAGCTATCTAGTGTTTATTTAATAGTAGCTGTACACTGCGCGCGTTGCTACGCCACCAACTTAAAATAAATTTGAAGGAAAGACATTACACAAATATTCAATTCATTTTGAGTCATTTTATTGACTGAAACAGTTTCAGTGCAGTAGTTGAGCCCGGAAGATGTCCCATACAAATGGGTACGAAAGGTCGGCAGATATATAAGTGACGCGGTTCCAGCCCAAAAGCAGAATGCATACACATTTATTAATTAAAAAAAAACTTTTTTGCTAAAAATCTCGTGTGATTCTTGAATTTCTGACAGTGTTCAGTGACGAATCAAAAGTAGAGGCGGTAACAGAAAGTGCCCAGTGTGTGAGATGTCAAAATTCTAAACGATGTAGTGAAGCCTGTGCAGTGAAAACTGTAACATATCCACTGTCCACCATAGCGTCGGAAAGTTTTACTGGAAAGACATAACAGAGGAAAGGCAATATAAACATGTGTTGTCGGATATTCGCTCCAACTAGACCCTAATCCTTATACCTTCATACATGACAGTGCCCCTTGTCACAAGGTAAAATCTAAGACAAACTCTTTGGAGTCGGTGAATTTGCCAGTGATTCTACGGTCGGGAAATTCTGTCGACCTAAACACTATTAAAAGTGTGTGGAGTGCATTGAAATCGGTAGTCTATTCAAAAACACCACTGTTCGAGAAAGGAAGGTAAATATTCCAGATGCACGGCAAAATAATTTCACAATTAAGAAAATAATAGAAGTCTGCTTGGAAAGTTTATCGAAGAGTGTATGAGCACAAGGGTAAAGGTTGGAATTACGAACTATTAGTAATTTCTTCAAAGGCCTTTGTGGATAACGACGGGAAATCCGAATATAATTTATAAAAGTCCAGTGGCTTGTTAAATAACAAAACACAATGTACATTATTAGCACTCAAAACAGTATCTTACGATTCATTTAGGCTCAATCTTAGATCGATGAATCTAATGGGTGTTTTTAAGCTGCATGAGAACAATCGATATCGATAACTATGGTTTGACAGTTAATAATGTCAAACTGTGTTGACATTTCTGTTCAGTAAGGTTTGGCAAGTCATCATGAATCATTTAACGCCAGAACAATGCTTCCAAATTGTGGAAATTTACTTTGAAAAAAATAAATCTGTTCGCGAAGTTCATAGAGCACTTCGTCCATTTTACGGTCAACATAATCGGCCTACTGAGTAAGCAATTCGTGCAGTTATTGATTGTTTTTGCACTAATTTAACTCTTCTCGATTCAAAACCATCAACAAAACAAAGAAATGTGCGTTCCGAAGAGAATATTGCTGCTGTAGCGCGAAGTATTCACGAAGACGCCGAAATGTCGATTCATCGTCGTTCTCAACTTGCTGGCCTTTGTCCTTCGACTACGTGGAAAATATTACGTAAGGATCTTGGCTTACCTGCCTATAAAATACAGCTCGTGCAAGAATTGAAGCCAAACGACCATCGTTTGCGTCGCATTTTTGTTGATTGGGCTCATTTGAAACTGGCCGAAGATGAGCATTTTTATCAAAGAATCATGTTTAGTGATGAAGCTCATTTCTGGTTAAATGGCTACGTCAATAATCAAAATTGCCATATTTGAAGCGAAAACAATCTTCAAGCCGTTAACGAATCACAATTACATCCATTAAAATTGAGTGTTTGGTGTGGTTTACACACTGCCGGCATCATCGGTCCTTATTTCTTTCGAAATGAGGAAGCAGCTGCCATTACGGTGAATGGCGAGCGCTCTCGAGCCATGCTGACTGAATTTTTGTTTCCAAAAATTAATCAACTAAACATCGACGACATTTGGTTCTAACAAAACGGCGCAACTTGCCATACAGCGAGCGTAACAATCGATTTATTAGAAAACCAATTTGGTGACAGCTTTATTTCCTGAAGTGGTCCTGTTTACTGGCCCCCTCGTTCGTGCGATTTAACGCCTCTGGATTACTTTTTATGGGGTTATGTTAAGTCATTGGTTAATGCCGACAAACCAGCAACTCTTGAAGCATTGGAAGCCAATATTCAAGCCACCATTGACGCCATACGGCCAGATTTATTGGAAAAAGTAGTCAAAAATTAGATAGATCGAATGGACCGTGTAACACGTAGCCGCGGCGGACATTTGCCGGAAATCACATTTAAATAATAAATGCCATGAAATTATCTACCAGATTATAATAAAAAAAATTTCATTCCAACAATATTTCTGTCTTGTATTATCATTTTAAGTTCTCAAAATCTTTAAAAAACACCCTATATTTGATAATAGAAAAATTAATCTTACTTTGCATTTCCTTTGCGGCAGTAAATCTCGTGGCACTCTAGATATTCTTCCTTCTCCAGATAAATTTTGCAAAACGGACATTGCATGAGCTCTAAAATTACAAAAAACGTTTTCATTAAACTGTCACTATAACAAAGAATTATGTTACAAGAAGAAATAAACGTACGTATCTGAAATAATACAGCTACAGACAGCAGTGTCAGAACAGAAAACATTCACTTTAAAACTAAATTCGAAATAAGAAATGCAATTTCTTATTGAATTAAAAGTAATGAATTATTAAAGAGGATAATTACGGAGAAAATTTCTTGGTTTCATACCTTCGAAGTTTCTATTGGCTCCATTAAGGCATATAGTTTTGTGTTCAACCAAGTATACTTTTGAACTAAATCCAAGACAACAATAAGTGCAGGCGAATACATTTTTGGCGTCTGTTTCTATATGAGGTATAAAATCCATTTCCATACTATTATTCAAACTTTCTTCGTATTCTTCGCCAAAATACACCAATAATTCATCACCTTCCTGGATTTCACACACGCTGCTATAATATAAATTATCTTCATACTGAAATGCACGTAGGTTTTTATCAAAAACACTCCTGGCACCATTGACATGCTGCATCCAATTTAAGAATTCCGATTTATGGTTGCCGACTACAAATTTTCCATCTTTAAGCCTCCAACAAGATTCCGCAGTACTAAATCCAGTGAAAGGCCCAAATTTTACACCTTTAGGTATAGTCTTTAAAGCAAATACGCCACTGTATCCGAATAAACCTTCTTTAATCTCTAAAATATCTGCTGGTATCTCTTCTCTCGCTTCGTTGTTAAGACTATTGCCGTTCAAAATATATACGAGCATTCCACATTTGGTACAGTATTCTTCATAATACTCATTGCAATTGTTACAAACTGTAAGAAAATATTGACAAGAAAGATTAGGATTGCTGCCACAAACTGTAAATAATTACTTTCATTAAATGATAAAATAAGCAATCAATGTATTTAGTTAAATATCGGACGCACAAGAAATTGTACCTGGTTGTTCAATAACTTTTGTCGTTCGATAAGAAAAACACGATTTTATGGTTTGAAATAACAGGTCGGCTGAAAAGTCGGCGGTCTGACACATAGATGGCGTTACTGTTATTAAATCCATATGTTTTTTAGATAGTACTAACCAAACGAAACGTGTCAAGAGTTGACAGCAATCCGACCATTAGTTACTGAGATATTGCGTTAAGAGTGAAGAACGAAATCGCAAAAAAACGGCCCCATATGAAGAAGAAGAAACTGCTGTTTCACCAAGACAATGCACCGTGTCACAAATCAATGAAAACAATCGCCAAATTAAGTGAATTGGGTTTCGAATTACTTCCCCATCCACCGTACTCTCCAGATGTGGCCCCCAGCGACTATTTCCTGTTTGCAGACCTCAAGAGAATGCTCGCCGGGAAGAAATTTAGCAGGGATGAGGAGGTGATCGCCGAAATTGAGGCCTATTTCGAGGCTAAAGACAATTCGTACTACAAAAATGGTATCGAAAAATTAGAAGAACGCTATAATCGGTGTATCGCCCTCGAAGGCAACTATGTTGAATAATAAAATCGAATTTTGCCAAAAAACTGTGTTTTACTATGGTAGACCGGGGCCTTTCAGTTCGACTGTTACATTTTATTATTCAATATAACTTCTTTGAACTTCAACACACTTGTTCCAGTGAACTTCTGATTTATGGATTCTATCCCTAAAGTGAGAATCCGGAAGACTGTCTAAATACACTTCCACGGCTACCATTACCTCTTCATTCGATGAAATTCGTTTTCCGCGCATGAATCTTTTGAGATGTAATAACAGCCGGAAGTCAGAGGGAGCTAAATTTGGCGAATAGAGTGGATGTTGCAACAATTCGTACTTTAATGCACTGATTTTTGCGATGGTTTTTTGAGCTATGTGAATGAATTGTTTTCTTCTGTAAACCAGATCTTTTCTCACGAATTTTTATATCCAGCTGGTCCAAAAACTTTTAATAATAATTTGAGTATATTGTTTTACCAGCTTAGAGGTAATCCACGAACAAAATTCCTTTTGCATCCCACAAAAACTGAGACTAACCTTGGCCGATTTCTAGACCCTAACTCGCTTGAAGCCGAGGTACCGGGTTCAAACTACTCCTTGGCCTCTTGTTTTGATTGAAGATTATGGTGGTAAACCCAAATCTCATCCATAGTGATGTAACAACGCACGAAATCGTTTTTATTCTTTTTAAAACGTTTCAAATGCTGCTCAGAAAGTCGCATTCGAATGTGTTTTTGTTCTATTGTTAACGAATGCGGCATCCATTTTGCACACAGCTCTCTGAAACTCAAAACTTCAGCCAAAATATAATAAGGTTCCTAGAGCTTCTACTAAATCTCTCTGGATTAATCGAGCATCTTCCACCATATCCTGCGTCATCGTTTGCTGGTAGAAACTTACGATATTAATGTTCCAACCATAAAAAAATGTGAGGCGTGGTTTCGACAATTCAAAATTTGTGATTTCGATGTGCAAGACAAAAAGCGTTCTAGAAGATCGAAAAAGTTAGGAGTTGTTGGATGAAGATCCAACTCAAACTCAAAAACAATTAGCAGAAGCGTTAAATGTGGCCCAAGAAACAATTAGTGACCGACTGCGAGCAACGGGAAAATCCAAAAGATGGAAAAATGGGTGCCACATCAATTGAATGACAAGTTAATGAAAAATCGTCTGTGAAATGCTGCTACAAAGATAAGATGGGAAGTCATTTCTGCATCGAATAGTGATAGGTGATGAAAAATGGATTTATTTCAAAAACCCTAAACGCAAAAGATCATGGTTATCACCTGACGAAGCCTGTCCATCAAGTCCAAGGCCAAATGGTTTTGGTCGCAAGACAATGCTCTGTGTTTGGTGGAACCGGAGTGGCGTGTTGTATTGGGAACTGTTGAAACCTGTTAATACTGATCGCTACCGACAACGAATTATTAATTTGAACCATCCATTGACAGAAAAACGTCCAGAAGGACCCGAAGGCATGGTAAAGTGATTTTACAGCACGACAAAGCGCCGTGTCGTACAGCAAAACCGGTCACAAAACGTTGAAAGACCTTTTCGCATTAATGGAACACGCGCTTGCAGAGCAGTGCTTCGCCAATTTTTCCATTTTCTTGAAAATTATGTAGTTTCTTTACGAAAAACTGGTAATGACTTTCAGATACACCTGGTATCAATCAAAAATTTAATCCGAGAAAAAATAATCCTAGAATATTTCCATCAGAACACTTCATAAACCCATGCTAGTCAAACTTCTTTGGAATATGGAATTTTTGGAGGAATTTGATGGTGGTTGTATTAACCAATATTTAATCAAACAAAAAATTACATTTATAAAAATTAACTTCATGATCTTAATGTTTTTTACAGTTATTTAGCGCGAGATTTAAACTACTATCACTGACATGTAATGATATGACGAACATATACTTACATAGCTGTTTATTATTGAATTCGACCTTTACGTCACCAGTAATATCATTTTCCATTTTAATGCTGTCATCTATTATAGTGCTACATTGATTCAGATTAGACGATAATTCCCGTTTGGTGGTATCCATTACAGTGTCGCCCTTTATTACATTATATGGTGGTAATTCCGATTTGATATCCGCAGATGTTGGATACAGTTTTGTTTGATCATCTCTTGGTCGTTCATTTAATTGTGTGTCATCTATATTAATGGTAGTTTCACCGACTAGCACCTTATCATCTGGATAAACATCAACTGGGAATTCTTCCTTTGTGTCAGACGAAGCTTCTGAAAACACTGCATTATCCATAATCAGCTTCCTTCGTCTTGTTTTCCTTGACCTTCGGTTAAAACTACTTCAGTTAGTCGCTCGAGTTACAGGTAATTTCAATTTTATTAAGATTGTGTTTGCTTTGAATTCTGCTATAGAATTATGCTTACCCTGACCTGCAAAATGGGAGAAATATAAAGGTTGGACAAATTACAACATAAAGTAGAGTAGTCTTGATACAATGTTCATAGTACGAGGGAGCGTTTTTATATTCGCGGAATGAGCAGGTTGTAGAGGGGTGAGTAGGCGCATTGGGGGCGTGGCCTGTGCAGCGACTCATGATTAGTATAAATACGAAGTTTCATTGTTATTAGACAGTCTTTGAGCTATCGTCAACCAAGTAACATAATCAGGAGCGAAAAGTGGAATATGGAAAAAATCGAATATCGTGCCGTTATAAAGTTCCTTACCAGGCAAGGAAAATCAGTCGCGACCATAATGAATGAGATGTCATTGGTTTACGGCGACTCTTGTCCAGGAAAAACCATGGTGTACAAGTGGCATAGTTTATTTAAACAAGGAAGGGAATCCCTTGAAGACGACCCGAGGCCGGGCAGGAGCATTGAGGTGACCACGCCAGCACTTATCCAAAAAGTTGAACAAATTGTACTCGAAGATGCTCGACTAAAGAAGAAACAACTCGCAGAAATGGTTGGAGTATCCGATACAACAATTTTTAAAATCCTACACGATCATCTCGGCATGTCTAAGGTCAGCGCAAGATGGGTGCCGAGAATGCTCACGCCGCCGCAAAAACAACAGCGCGTAGAGTGTTCGCGTGCATTTTTGGACCTCTGTAATGAAGACAAGGATGGTGTATTGAGTGGAATTGTTACTGGAGACGAAACTTGGGTTCATCATTATGAACCCGAGTCCAAACAAGACTCCATACAGTGGCATAAAAAGGGCACAGCACCTCTCAAGAAATTTAAAGTGTCACAATCAGCTGGGAAACTCATGGCAACGGTATTTTGGGACTCGGAAGGAATATTGTTGATTGATTATAAAGATAAAGGTGTTTCTATAACCGGAGAATATTACGCTTCAATATTAGAGCGACTAAAAGAAGCCATTAAAGAGAAAAGACTGGGAAAATTGACAAAAGGTGTTCTGCTTTTGCACGACAACACGCCCGTCCACAAGAGCCGCGTTGCGTTAGCTGCCCTGCATAAGGTGGGCTTCGAAATTGTGAATCACCCACCCTACAGCCCAGACCTGGCCCCGAGTGATTATTACCTGTTTCCGAAAATGAAAAAAGAGCTGCGGGGTAAAAAATTTACTGCCGATGATGAAGTCAAGGAGGCAGTTTCGGCGTATTTTGCAGATAAAGAGAAATCATTTTTTTATGAGGGTATAAATAAATTAATTGAAAGATGTGAAAAGTGTATCCGTCTTGCAGGTGAATATATTGAAAAAGAAAAATAATTTGGTTTTTTTATTTCCACCCCTTGTCCCCCATTCCGCGAATATAAAAACGCTCCCTCGTAGCTACACACAAACAGGCAACAAAACACGTACAACACATTGCTTATAATTAAAAACAAAGAAAACAGGCAAAGCGGGTAATAAGAAAGGGATAACAGGATAACAAGTTAAGATAAATGATCTTTTCAATGATTGTTGCATTCAATGAAAATAAACCATGTTTGTCCATTATATATTCTTAAAACACCTTAGGTGGCCAAATGATACCCATAAATCTCTCTCTCTCTTCCTTTGCAATCTGCATTGCAATTTGGTCAGTTATATCACTATTCATGAATACTTTATAGTAGGAATCCATATAAATCTAATACTAAGCCTCATATAGTTTAATTAGTTTTATTTGATATTTCAATCCTCTTTACGGAAGGCAATGCACTGCAAGAATATCAATACAGTTTTGTTTTTAATAATTGAATTTTTTCAAGTCCAACAACATTAATAAATGTACAATATTCCAATTTTATTATTTTTTTCATTTATTTCATTATATGTGGCAACTGCATATTTATGGTTTAATCCGCACTCAAACACTTTGTGTAATCTATTGTGTCGACATTAAAGGGGTAGAATCCATAGGTAGCGAAACTATTCTTAAGCATATCTGTTTTCATACTGAATGTAATGACTTTGTGCACTATTGGAGAAAATGTATTTTTTGTAATTATTTCCGTTGGGTGTTCCATGTGCCATGAATATTAATAATTAAGGTGTATATTTCAAAATCAAAATTGAAACGAAAACCGTACACATTAAAAACATGTTATTTCCTAATTTCTTGAATGAATTGAAATCATAGCTAACCTTTATTTTTACTACTACCAACTCAAAACTTCCGCGTAATTTAAAAATTGTTCCTTGGGATATATATATATATATACATAAATATATATATATATATATATATATATATATACATAAATGTATATATACATAAATCAGTACATATTTCCTATTTTTTTACCTTACTATAAGATTTCTTCTTCGTAAGTTAATACAGATGGGTGTCCAAAAGCAGTTGTATATCCAGGATTTTTTATTCTGGACAGCAGAGTAGCTCTATGAATATTATATAAGCTTCGTCAATTTGGAAAGCTTTGATAGCTTTTCCTAAATTATAAGAACTCTATGTCGGATTTTTTGTCATAATTTTGGTAGGTAAATATTTTTTCACCTTAACATATGAAAATACTTGGTTAAAATCTGTAAAAGTATAAACATGTGCAATAATTACACAACAACTATGATCGATGTATGCATATTTTATTGTCGAACATATATAATCAAGATAAAATACAGTAAATAACCATGTACAAAATATAGTTATTAGCCACATGTCAATAACTGTCTGAGAGTTAGAGTAGATGAATTATGAGCCACCATGACTTATGAGCAGTGGCCAATAACTAAAATGTAACCTACATTATCGACTAGTTACTATCTATACTTATTACAACATCAAATATTCCGAACATTAGACCTATACTTTAGAAAAAATAAAACACCTTAGTTACCTACAGTAAACAAAAACTCTTCTTGACTTAAAAGTAAAAGAATTACAAACGTAACTAAGAAATCAGCTCTGGCAGTTTTCTTAAGAAACTGTTAACGAAATCAAACACAAATATATTTTCTATGTTAATATGCCTTGTAAAAGACCAATAGCGTCATCTCCCAAAAAACTTAATTTGCCAACTTTACAGGAATCATTCTTATCTGTAGTTCGAAAGTGTAATAATGTAATAATATGGCAAATTACTATTTAGTGGTCAATAACTATATAGTTTACCCTAAACTGGAAGTATTTTCATACGAGTAAAAAAGTGGTACATAAGACATAGCGGACTTGTAATATATTAAATTACATGATTAGATTAACTTTACATGATTGGATTAAAACCGACAGATTTCCTCTCTTTCATATGTTTTATTTACTTAGTTCTGAGACTACTAACCTTCAATAATAATTTCCATGATTCATTATTGAATTACTTATGCGCGAGAGTGAATAAACTGCTGCTCGAACAGGTATACTATTCTCTTAATGAATATATACATGGCTTATGGTTGCAGTGCAACTAATTTATTGTCTGTATTTCAATTTTCTTCCAAATAATCCATTATTTTAGTGTTCCAATAGCATCACTAAGAATATGTGTTTTTCTCTACAACTGTTTATCTTTCTACTTATACAACTGCCTGACATTTATTTACACACACAATGTATTTCTAACCATTCATTTACTTTGTTAAATTCAGCATTTAATACACCAATAGTATCACTGAAAATACAACATCATATGGATATTATAAGATTAAGCAACCAGTTAATTCTTCTTCTTAATCTGCACACTTTAATTAATCTTAAGAAAGTGAATGGATATTATAATATTTAATTTTCCATCAAGGATATGTGAAGTCCTCATCACTGAATTAATTGAATAATTTTTACGGAATGTAAACAATGAAGGTAAGCATTGCTCTAGTACTATATTGTACAGGCATATTTTTTATTTTCTAATTTATATTCTTCACCTTATCTTGTCCACTAATAGCTCCTATAGGATTATTTTAAGAATTTTTATTTCCATGTTCTATCATCTATAAGAATGTTGTTAGAATCGTTAGCGTTTATATTTCAAAATTTCTTTAGAAGTATCATGCGAGAAAATAGTATTAGGGATTGAAACAGTCTGAGGATTCAACCATTATCAAGAAAGATGTTTGATTGAGATTTAAAATATTTACAAAGCAAGCAAACGAAAAAGCTATTAACAATAGTAAATTTAATATATAAGGAAACACTCACCTCTTAAGATACTAAAAAGAAAAATCACTTCAAACAAAGCAAAAAAATACAAATACATTCTTGATAGATACCGTAAATAAATAACATTAGTAAAGTTAAATGGAAAGAAGTGGGATGGTGTTTTATGTTTGTATAGGGAATAATTAACGTTAGTAAAATTAAATGGAAAGCAGTAGAATAGTGTTTTATATCTACACGGGGATAAAAGATGGCACAGTATATAGAAACTGTTACCGGTAACTTAGCTGTTTTAATGACAAGCGCTCGTTTTAGTTATATTTGGGTATATCATATACAATGTAATATTAATGTATATGTAATAATATATGAATTTTAATATTTTTAGAATTATTAAACATGCCAGGTAAATGATGTTATGTTGCAAGTTTTAGTCAAGACTGGTCTATACTTCATGAGTTTCTAAAAGCGACATCGTCCCCATTTCAACCCTAGATCAATGCTACGGGAAATTCTGTTATTAACTATGACCATTGAGAATAAACGATATACATTTACCATTTGCAGGAAACATTTTGAAGCACAATATCTAACATGAAACAATAGATTAACAAAAAATGCTATACTAACACTTTACTTACACCAGGTAAATAATCTTTTGTAAGATATTTAAATGATCCATTTACAAATACAATTATAATAAATATTGCTTTGCATAATTTAGAATCAGTTCTCTTTGCTGCCACCAATGAAAATATATGGCCGATCACCAATTGTATATTAGATGATATTCAGAATGTGCCATCAACATCGAAATGTGTCACACATATTGATTCAAGTAATATATTATAAGTAACCCCCAATATACTGAACGTTTTAGTTATATTATTATCTTCAATTACGGCAAAATTAATAATGGAATGCTATGAGAAAAAGAGCTACCTGGTTCACACAAATGTCAATGTAGGCTACACAATTATTACAAAAAATTGAAAGAAGTAAAATAATGCAAAAAGCTTTTTTTTATTACCCACATCTACATTACAGTTAAAAAAGGAAGTTCATTATTCATTACTCTATATTCTTTACGACATTAGATTTTATTCTTATAGATATAAAAATGAAATGCAATATTTGAGCTAGCTAGATTTAAATATTATTTTATTTTTGTACTTTAATAGGAGGTATAAAAATTAAGTAAATTTTTATATGGAAAATTCAAAATGTTCATTGAGGTATGTCATGTCCATTTTAGTTCTCTCGGGAAATGTACGTGGCGCTAAACACTGACTCAACAATTTACTATTAAGTTGCAAACTTTTGGGGGATTGTCTATTGCTTAGATATGTTGGGAAAGTTATATACAGATAATTGTATTAGCTACCATTGGCCATCTAGTGGGATTGTAGAACACTATATTGTGGGTTAGTTATAATGGTCGTAATAATGTATTTAAAAGAGAGACCAATTTCCGAACAGATCCAAACCCAAATTAAAATCTATAAAATTCCTTAAAATTTTAATAAAAAAGGAAATAAATTAATATGCTTAGGAATAAGTGTAATTTTATTTATTAGTTAAAAAAAGTTTAAACAGTACGTTATTACAGATAAGATTATGTGATTTTTACCCTGCTCTCAATCAATGAGAACTAACTGTCATTTGGGCATAGATAAGAAATAACTATAGATGGGCAACTCTTTCAGTATGTTTCAACTCTGATTACAGCGCCATCATGGCCTGGTGTAATGAACAAGTTATTGAAATGATAACCAGCGCCATCTATGTTATCCCTTACAACTATAGTACACTATATATTAATTTATTTTCAAATCAAAAATTAATTTGCTTACTATTTTACATACTTTAATTTATATTATATAGAAGTACAACATAAATTAAGCATGTAACATAGTATGCAAATTAATTTGTGCATTTATATAAAATAGTAAAACATTCTTTGGTATATCACATTAACAAAATAAAATCAGGTAGGTATTTTCAAAAATATTTGCTGTTTTGACAATATCTTTTTCAAGCCTATATATATATATATATATATATATATATATATATATATATATATATATGTATATTATAATATCAACAGATTATATTTTTGACATTTATTTGTCTTCCCGAACTTTGATTTACCTAAAATTTGTATTTTTTATTTCAACACATTGTTGAAAAAGCCATTATCAAATACATTTCAAATATTATTGACACAGTCTTATTTGGTATCTGTGGTAAAGAACAAGATCATGTATTTATAAAAATGTAAAGAATATATTTAATATTATACAAAAAATATTTCATGGCAAATACAATAATAGCGCACTGATGTATCTGTAATACAAAAAAATATTTAAGTAAATATCATTGACATCTTCATGTTCTTCACGTTCCTTTACATATTTTATATAATGATATGAACTTATAACAAATTATTCAAACAAATCAATTATACCTAAAGTATATAAATTTTAAACAAGTAATCTTGAGATTACAATTATTATTATAGGACAAATCTTAATGTAGATATTTTAATAATAATTAATGTAGATATTTTAAGAAGTAAGCTGTTTTAATCCAACTATTTTCTTTTGTTTATTTTTATTTCTGAGATATTTAGCATATGCAATTTTTCTAATACCACTTAATTTATTAGGTGCATTACACTGACCTTTTAAAATACTATTAGTTTGTTGTATATAAAAGGCTTGACAAATGTCAACAAAAGACTATTAAACATCAAATATGCATACTGAGTGATTGCATTGATGATGAACTAACTAATGTGGTTGTTTCTGCAGTAGCTTCAGTAAAACCTAAAATAAAGATATTATTTTTTTAATTTTTTCAAATATTGAGCTGTAAAACATACTTGGTAAATGTAATGATGGAAGGCTTCCGGCTTTTAATCCTGTCAAGGTTTTGCATGGCTCTGGAATATGGCAATCTTCAGCAAAATGAGCATCGCAAATTCTGTAACTTGCGTTTACTTTGGCTGGATGCAAACCCCATAATTTTGGATTGTTTATCCTCCGCAGCCATTCATTGTACATCTATTATATAAGGAATACTTAAATCACATAAACATTTTTCAACAATTTGAAGTGTACTTACCTCTTCATCTTTATATGATATACGATGAAACTTAATTTTATTGCTGTAATTACTGCAGCCAGGAACGCAACACTTAAACCCCATTTTTGATATTTCTGAGTTTAACTCAAAAAATCAAAGCACGTGCAACAAAATTGATGCGGCGTTAGTACTGAAAAGTACTGTTTTATAACAACAACGAACAAGCTTTAAAGGTAAGAAAAAAAACAAAAATAACAAACACCAACAACATTTGACAATAACCAATAAATAACCCAAATAACATGCAAATGACGTATGAAGTTTAACCCAGCTTAAGGAAATAAAAACGAAAATACTGTTGTCATTTCAAGGGTTCTATAATATTCGTCCAAGCAGTGCCCTCCTAATCTGGTGTAATAAACTATAATTTTGTTTGACCTTGAGGATTAAACTTATTCGGGCCTGCATTTGGGTCTGTTCAAACCGTTTCGTTAGCAAGTGAACCTATTATTGTCATTGTGACAAAATAATAGATGGCACACAAAATCGTTTAGTTTTTAAGTTAACGCCCTCTATCTTCTTATCTCTACATTACTCTATGTCATAAATCATTTATCATTTCTGTAATAACCCTTTTTACATTTAATTGTGAATTGCTAAAGCTGATAATACATTTCATTTGCATTCATAACAAATTTGAAGCGTGTTGGTGAGTTCATTAAAGTTATTAATATTTCATGCAGTTTATTGGAAAAATTAAACAAAGGAAAGCTAGGTACAAACACGAAAAAAATGCAAAAATACTGTTGTTCACGATTTTGATAGGAAACAGCTCCTTACAATTGGTAGTTATCAAAAAGTAGACAACTATACTACAACCAATTCAATTTGGCCAGTCAAGCAGCACGATCGTTTTAAGACACACTCCGAGAAAAAATTAGGGGCTCTTAATTCAAAAGTTTGACATGTGAATGTGAGGTTATGACTGCAGCCTATTAGATTATAGAACAAACACTCGAACAACAAATAGATCAAAATAGATATGATATTGTACTTGACTGTACTTCAGCTGAATATATGGGTTAAAGGTGTGAGAGGTGAAGAGTTTCGCGTATTAGTTCACATTTTTTCCGCCGGCCAAATGAAATTGGTCGCACAATGTGCAATTTCTTTTTGCCGTTTTATTAAGGAACACTCCCAAAGTACATAACGCTATTTATCTGTTTATGTAGGAAAATATACTTAGTGAAATTAAGCACAACATATCATGAAACAAAGTTTCAATTTGGAAACCTTGAGAAACTTGCTTGTCTGAACCTAGTACCTGTCACATTTCTGTGTTTATTAATAATTTTAGTTGATTTTTGTTTTACAGTTTCAAAAAAAGAGAAATTTCTGAACAGACCCTATGTCCAAACTACTACTCATAAAATCCATGAAAATTTGAAAAGTAAATAAATCAATATTATTGTTACATAGCTCAGCTAAATGCAGCTAAAATATTTTTTTTAAACACGTGTAATTTTATTTATTAGTTTACAAAAAATTCAAACAATACGTCTTTATAGATACGACTATGATTTTGCCTTGCTCTCTGCGAATTAACTATAACTTAGATCTGCTTAGAAATTTGTTGCTCTCTTTTTGGAATACAGTTGTAATAATTTGTGAAATAAACTGAACAATTGTAAATGACTTTATTTGAACTGATTTAGAATAAATGTAGACATTATATCTTTCTTGAAGTATATTATTTTTTAGTATATGATTAAAGTTTACATTGGACAAAATATATGCATATATAACACCGACTCCGATGTTTTGAATCATCTTGCAACACCCACACTGACTTGTCACTTCCAAACCATTGTTATTTTCTTGCAACTGACGATAAATGGTCATAATATTGAGTTGTATATTACGTATATTTAATATTTACTGTGCTTGTTTAAATGCTAACGTCGGTTTTTTTAACACCTTCTGTTATGCGCAAACTGGAGTATGCGTCACTGGTCTAATCTCCGATATATGCTTGTGAGTGCTTGAAATTGGAGCGTGTTCATCGGAAGTTTCTCAAATTCCTTACCTTCAAGATTAGTGATGCTTACCCGATGAGGGGTGTGTCGCAGGGGGAGCTGCTTATTGAGCATATGTCCTCGTTGCATGTCAGGGCGGAACTTTGTGGGAGGATGTTGCGTGGCTTACTCAGTAACAATGTTGACTGTCCTTCACTACGGCACCGTTTGTGTTTTTTGGTGCCCCGTCTGAATTCTAGGTGCAATGTGTCCTTTATGACGCCTAGGGCGCGGACTAATGCTCTAAGGAGGACGCTGATCTACGTTTTGAACAGATGTGCCAATAAATTTGTTGATTTGTTTGCCTAGCATGCATACTATATATGTATTTGTAATGATTTTTGTTTCAGGTGCTTTACTTTTATACATTATGCCTGTTATTGGGCTACTAGCCTGTTGGAAATAAAGGTCATTATTATAATTATTAATACCTTATCTTGAAGACTCAGAGTTTCTCGTTTCTAACCACGTTCCGGTAAATCGTCAACGTTGCTATTTATTTTATGTCTTGTATCTTGCTACCCACTTTTTTTTTATAAATCTAACAGAAGAATGTAAACATTTTGCCCCAGATTTATACATTTTACTGTCTTTTGAGTGACTACACAGAAATACCGCTTCCAATCTTTTTATATGTGCACTTATTGTGAACACGATGTTTTCGCTATGAACTTATCCACAAAACTATGCTAAAAGTATTATGGCGTAGTGAAACAAACATAAGAGATTAAAAAGTCTGCTTTTCTTAGAACGGGCAGATATATTAAGTTAAGTACTGTACATATATTAAACAAATATTTTACCCTGTGGTTCAATGGCCGACGAGTGTGCTTCGTGAATATTATTTTGAAACTCTTCTTTAAAAATTGATAATTGTTTGACCTGTAAAAATTATCTAGCCATAGAAGTACTTTTTAACAGATGATTTCGACGCAAATAATATTCATTCGTGCGTGAAAATTATATTATTTTCGCCTTTTGCATTAGCATCACTAAAGTTTAAAGATCGTAAATTCGATTGCCGAAAAAGCCATGTGTTTTTGGTTTCCATACGAAAATATGACAAAAATGCACGCTTTGGTTCCCTATCACTTATAAATAAAATTTCAATCACTACACCAATTCGTACCATCCCTAATGAAGTTAACTGTCATATGGAATATCATAAAGACAAATGCGCATGACTATTGCACTGTAAAAATTCGCCATACCTTTCTCCACAACCTAATACCCGCTCATATACTAATCTGGGTCGTTAAACTGCATCTCTCTGTTTAGCAGGAAAGACATAATTCATTAAATCTCTCTTTACACAGTTCTGTTTTCGATTATAAACGTTTCTACGTTTAATCTAGATTTTATCTACTAACACATGGATCAATAAGTCCCGAGACTAACCCATAGATGGCGCTTGTAGTAAACCAGTAACCACGTCTTTCTAGAGTACTAACCTTTGCTTGAAACGTGTCAAAATTTTAAGTCGATCGGACCAGAAACAGCTGAGTTATCGAGGTTGGAGTAAAGTCGTTTTGTAGTTTGTTTAAACAATGGAAAAAAACGAGTTTCGTGTTCTGATAAAACATTGTTTTTTAATGGGTAAAAACACCACGCAAGCAAAACAATGGATTGAAAAATGTTACCCGGACTCTTGTCCATCAAAAGCAACGATTTGTCGGTGGTTTGCCGAGTTTAAACGTGGTCGTACCGACACAAATGACGCGGAACGCTCGGGTAGACCTGTGGAAGCCGTTACACCGGAAAATGTGAGTGAAGTGACAAAAATTATAATGAAAGATCGTAAAGTGAAGCTCCGTGAGATTGCTGAGATGACACAGATATCATATGGAAGTGTATTTACTATCCTTCATGAAAAATTGAGCATGAAAAAGGTTTTTTCCAAGTGGGTGCCGCGATTGCTTTCGATGGAACAAAAACAGCAACGAGTCGATGATTCAGAAAGCTGTTTATCGCTATTTACTCGCAACAAAAAAGATTTCTTGCGTCGTTACGTGACCATGGACGAAACATGGATACATCACTACACTCCAGAGTCGAAGCGGCAGTCATCTGAGTGGCGCACAGCTGGCGAAAGCCGTCCGAAACGTCCGAAAACGCAGCAGTCAGCTGGCAAAGTCCTGGCGTCAGTTTTTTGGGATACACATGGCGTGATTTTCATTGACTACCTCGAAAAAGGTAAATCGATCAACAGTGATTATTATATTGACTTACTGGTGCGTTTGAAGGAGGAAATCGCAAAAAAACGACCGCACATGCAGAGAAAAAAAATCCTTTTTCACCAAGACAATGCACCCTGCCACAAGTCGATGAAAAAAATGGCAAAATTGAACGAATTGGGTTTTGATCTGCTTCCCCACCCCCCATATTCGCCAGATTTAGCCCCCAGTGACTACTGGCTCTTTGCTGATCTTAAAAAAATGCTCCAGGGAAAAAGATTTGGCTCAAATGAGGAGGTCATCGCTGAAACTGAAGCTTATTTTGAAGCGAAAGATAAATTTTTTTATAAACATGGTATTGAAAAATTGGAAAAGCGTTGGAACCATTGTATCACCCTAAAAGGTGATTATGTCGATGAATAAAAAAAAATTTTGCAAAAAAAATGTTGTTTTCATTGTTAGTCTCGGGACTTATTGATCCATGTGTTATTTATAGTCAGTCCATACCTTTATAATGATCATTTCAATATGTTTTGTTTTTATATGCCTCTCCAAACCAAATTTGTAATTTTTGCTTCGTACTCACTTCATGAAACTAAGATAGGATCATAATTTCTGTCTGCGCTTTTATTAATATTAACTTGACATTTGTCTTCTGCTCACACTTCGCGCAATCAAAATAATTTTCTTTAAAGGTGCTTAGTTTTCATGTGTCTTTGTAAATGTGCGTTGGTGTTTGTATTATACTCACATTTCGGGCAACTATAATCGTATTCTTTAAGATGCTTGGTTTTCACATGGCTCTGCAAATTTGTCTTGTTGCTTGTCTTGTACTCACATTCCATACAATTAAAATCCCTTTCTTTAAGATGTTTAGTTTTTATATGTACTTGTAAATTCGCCTTGATGTTGGTCTTGTAATCGCACTCCACGCAATTATAATCGTATTCTTTAAGATGTTTAGTTTTTATGTGTTGTTGTAAAAGTGATTTTTTGTTCGTCTTGTATTCACATTCCATGCAATTATAATCATATTCTTTAAGATGTTTGGTTTTCATATGTAATTGGTAATTCATCTTTTTGCACGTCTTGTACTCACACTCCATACAATTATAATCGTATTCTTGAAGGTGCTTAGTTTTTAAATGCACTTGTAAATTTACTTTGTTGTTCGTCTTGTACTCACACTCCATGCAATTATAATCGTATTCTTTAAGATGTCTAGTTTTCATGTGTATTTGTAAGCTATTCTTGTTGTTTGTCTTGAATTCACATTCCATGCAATTGTAATCGTATTCTTTAAGATGTTTAGTTTTCATATGTATTTGCCAATAGGCCTTGGCATTTGTTTTGAACTTACACTCCATACAATTATAATCGTGCTCTTTAAGATGTTTATTTTTAACGTGCAATTTTAAATAATACTTGTGACTTGTTTGAAACTGGCACTTCAAGCATTTAAAGTGTTTTGCTCCATGATGTGAGCCTAAAATTTTCTCTTCTCCGTTTTTAATATTAACTTTTGGATAACCACGTACAGTGTTTTCATGTTTGATGGCGATATGAGTATTTTCCACGTGTAGCTTGAAAGACTCTTTCTTCTTGAATCTTTTATAGCAAATTCTGCACCTGAACATTTTCACCTTGTAATGACTGTTGGTGTGGTTTTTGGGATCACCTACGTACTTGAAATGTGTGATCGTGAACTTTTTGTGTTTGTTTGTTACAGGTGAAAGGCTCTTTTCCTCTAAGGTATGATCAGCCAGTACAGGAAACACACTGTGTCTGAAAATAAGTAAAACTGTTATGAATACATCTTCAAATAAAACAATAATACTAATAAGTTCGGGAACTTTATCGTCCAACAGATCAGGACCAAAAAAATATTACCACAGGTCTTATGATGTTTTTATACATTTTCAACTTTGACCTTCTCTTTATCATTTTAAAATAAAAAAAGTGTTATACCCTTATTCCTAGTGGAATTAACAATTTAAATTACCAACGCTTCTGACAACTTTTCTACGCGCAATTTATAATAACGTAGATTTCTTAAATTGTGATTACGTATCGCAGTATTTTTACTTCTCAACACGAACGAAACTTGAGTAATTTAAGAAAAAAAGAAGTGTTTCGCAACATTGGATTAACAAACATTAAATATTCAATGATATAGCAAAGAAGGCTCTTCTAGATATCAACGCGTAATTTGAATTTAATTTGTAATAATCGCTGGCTTAAATAAATGACAAAGCACAATATATAAAGGGTTTTCCAATAGGGACTTGACAACTTTTAATTCAATTTGTGAACGCACCCTTTCACTAATCATCGAACTGTCACTGTCAATTTATTCAGTAAACTTAACATTTTCGTCATGGTAAAGTACACGAACGAACAACGTCTGCAAATTATAAAAATTTACTACAGAAATTCGGAGTCGGTGACCTCTACTTTAAGAGCGTTAACTCCGATTTTCGGTCGTAATTCTCGCCTTAGTAGACAGGCAGTAACAAGTTTAGTGCGAAAATTTGAGTCTACATATTCGTTGTGTGATGTTGCCGTGCCAGTGAGACAACGGGTTGGTCGAAGTATCGAAAATATCGCTCCCGTTGAAACGTCCGTAGCAAATGATCCAAATCAGTCAATTCCATAGCGTTCTCAAGAGTTGGGCATCGTCCAGACCACTTTATGGCGAATTTTGCGTAAGGATCTTGGTTTACACCCATACAAGATCAAGCTGACTCAAGAATTGAAGCCGATGGACCATTTGAAGCGACGTACGTTCTCCGATTGGGCTCTGGAAAAGATGCGCCACGATGATCAATTTCATCGCAAAATCATTTTCAGTGACGAAGCTCATTTTTGGGTCAATGGGTTCGTCAATAAGCAAAATATGCGTTATTGGGCGGGTGAAAATCCACATGTGTTTCATGAAACACCACTTCATCCACGAAAAATAACTGTTTGGTGCGGTTTGCATGCCGGCGGCGTCATAGGACCATATTTTTTCGTCGACGAAAATGATCGTCACGTTACTGTGAATGGTAATCGTTATCGCGCCATGATTACCGATTATTTTTGGCCCGAATTAGAAGATATGGACTTGGACAACATGTGGTTTCAGCAAGACGGTGCCACAAGCCACACAGCACACGTTACAATCGATTTATTGAAGAGTAAGTTTGATGAGCATGTTATCTCAAGAAATGGACCAGTCGATTGGCCGACTCGTTCGTGCGATTTAACGCCTCTAGACTTTTTTCTTTGGGGCTACGTCAAGTCATTGGTCTATGCCAACAAGCCGACAACGTTGGAAGAGCTCAGAGCCAACATTGAACGCGAAATAGCAGCCGTTTCGGCCGAATTGTGTGGCCGAGTCATCGAAAATTAGGTCCAACGAATCGACCGCTGCAAACGTGCCCGCGGTGGCCATATGAACGAAGTCGAGTTCCATTCATAAATGTTTTGATTGTACTTCAACCCGATAATAAAGTTTTTGAAATATCTCAAATGGTCTGCATTTTATTTTGAAAAAAAGTTGTCAAGTCCTTATTGGAAAACCCTTTATTATTGACGCTAAAACCTATGCATTCCTATCTATTTAAACACAAACTTTCAGTTCCCAGAGTGTAATTAAATTTAATTCTAGAGATGCATTTTAAATCCTAGAATATATTTGATATGAGAAAAACTAATCTTACTTTGCATTTCCTTTACAGCAGTAAATCCTGTGGCACTCTAGATATTCTTCCTTCTCCAGGTAAATTTTGCAAAACAGGCATTGTACGAGTTCTAAAATTATATGGAAGCATTCTCATTAAACTCGGTCACTAAAATCAAAAATTATGTGAAATAAGAAAATAACAGACATTTAAGCTTTTAAAACAATTTGGGTACTTAGTTTGTAAGTGTTTGAAAAATATGTAGATGTGGGTGACAAAAGAGAAAAAGAAGTGGAAAATTTAGAAAAAATGAAGAGCTTGAAAATAAAGGAGAAGCAAACAATAAATGAAAAGGAAGGAAAAGAAGAAATGAACATAAAGAGGTACCAATGAGGATTAAATCTTACACGTTTATACCTGTAATGGAAGAGACAGAGACAGCGATATCAGAATACAAAACGCACACACTTTAAAAGTAAATTCAAAATAATAAATATCTAAAAATGGAAAATTTAGAATAAAGAGATAGAAAAATAAAGAAGAATCAACTAATAAATAGAAGAGAAAAAAAGAAAGAATAAACATAACAAAGTACGAGATAAGATTAAAACTTAGACGTCTGTCTGTAATGAATGCAGAAGTAAATTCAGCAAAAGAAATGCTATTTCTTATATTGAGTTAAAAATAACTAATTATGAAAAGGGATAGTTTAAGAAAAATGTTCATGTTTTATACCTTCAAAGCTCCTATTGGCTCCATTAGGACAAATAGTTTTGTGTTCAACCAAGTACATTTTCAAACTAAATCCAAGGCAACAATATGTACAGGCGAATACATTTTTTACATCCATTTCTGTATGAGGTTTAAAATACATTTCTATACTATTATTTAAACTTTCTTCGTATTCTTCACCAAAATACACCAGCAATTCTTCACCTTTCTGGATTTCACGAATGCTGCGATAATATAAATTAGCTTCATGTTGAAATGCATGCAGATTTTGATCAGAAACAGTCCTGGCACAATTGACGTACTGCATCCAATTTAACATTTCTGATTTATCATTTTGTATTACAAATTTGCCACCTTTAAGCCTCCAAGAGGATTCGGCGGTACTAAATCCAGTGAATGGCCCAAATTTGACACCTTTAGGTATAGTTTTTAAAGCGAATACGCCAGTGTCTCCGAATAAACCTTCTTTGATCTCTAGAATATCTGCTGGTATCTCTTCTCTCACCCTGTTGTTAATACCACTTCCATTTAAAATACATATGAGCATTCCACATTTTGTACAATATTCTTCATAATACTCATTGCAATTGTTACAAACTGTAAAAAAAAATTCTTATGGAAGACATTTAAAATAACTGCTGTAAATTGTGAATAATTACTGACGAATTATTATTGTATTAAATGACAAAATAAGTAATCAGTGTATTGAGTTATTAGAAATATAGTATTAGGTGCGCAACTAAGTTCTCGCTGTTTTTCAAGAGATGGCTCCAGTAGTAAGTGCTGATCGACTGTGACATAACCAAAACGTTATGAACCAAGCTTAGACATATGGTAAACAAACCGCTTTGAAACATTAGTTATTTTGTTGTTGCGTCATATACTTTTGGTTGTATGAAAATATCTGATTTTGTGCCAAATAATCGTCATTTGCGGGAAGTGTGAAAACGGCGGCTGAAGTGCATCGAGAACTCCAAAAAGTTTACGGAGATGCTGCTCTAAGTACGTGCCGTGATTAGTTCCGTCGCTTCAAAGACGGTGATTTCGATGTTGACGACCGTTCGCGTGAAAGAAGACCAAAAACCTTCGAAGACGCTGAATTGGAGGCATTGCTCGATGAGGATCCGCGCCAAACGCAAAAACAGCTTGCTTCAGCATTAGGAGTTACCCGCCAAGCCATTTCCCAGCGATTGCATGCGTTGGGAATGATTCAAAAACAAGGAACTTGGGTTCCTTATGATTGGAAGCAAAGAGACGTTGAGCGTCGTTTTTTCGCTTGTAAACAACTGCTCCAGCGGCAAAAAAGGAAGGGTTTTTTCATTGCATCGTTACGGATGATGAAAAATGGACTCATTACAGCAACCCAAAGAGAACAAAATCATGGGGACTGCCCGGTCATGCTTCTACGTCGTCGGTTCGGCCGAATACTCACGCTGCGAAGGTTTTGCTGTGTATTTTGTGGGACCAGGGCGGTGTTATTTGTTATGAGCTGTTGAAACCGAACGAAACTATCACTGGGGAACGGTATCGAACTCAATTGATGCGATTGAGCTGAGCACTGCGCGAAAAGCGGCCACAATAAGAGCAGAGGCACAAAAAAGTGATTCTACAGCATGACAACTGTCGGCCCCACGTTGCCAAACCCGTTAAAACCTACTTAGAAACGCTCAAATGGGAGGTCCTACCCCACCCGCCATATTCCCAAGATATTGCGCCGTCCGATTATTACTTGTTCCGTTCGATGGCACATGGTCTGGCTAATCAGCAGTTCCGCTCATATGAAGACACCTCAAAGTGGCTTGATTCGTGGATAGCCTCAAAAGATGAACACTTCTACCGTGACGGTATTCGAGCTCTGCCAGAAAGATGGGAAAAAGTTGTCGCTAGAGATGGGCAATATTTTGAATGATTCATTTATAAACATTTTTTCACAATAAAGTTGCATCAAAAAAACAGCGAGAACTTAGTTGCGCACCTAACAATTAATATCCACCAAAAATATAGCACTTAACACCATATACCATGGGTTCCCAAACTTTTTAAAGCCATGACGCCCTTAACGTTCAGATTATTTCCGGCGGCACCTGATAATTTTAAGAGTAAAATCTTAAATTTAAATAAATTCCATGCTATGATCTCTAAATTTAACTTTTAGATTTTAAGACTTTAAGTTTGTATAAAGACTTTGTGAATAGTTGGTAAATTTGGCTATCGCAGCGCCCCTGGAGACTCTTTGCGGCGCCTACTTTGGAAACCCCTGCCCTAGGCAATATATTTAGAAGCCTTTTATAACAGTACGCCATTTGCTGTGGTATTTGGTTTCGTGACGTCACACTTCGTGCATGATTTGATGACGTATTGTACCATTCTGTAGCCGAATGGACGGTAAAGACATGGTAGTCGATCCTATTTTTTGATTAAAGTTAATACAATTTGTTTATATCAGAAAGAAATCGATCGATAGGACACAGCCTATCGATTACAAATTTAATCCGATACATTTTAACCCTAAATTATTTCCAATGAGACAACGCAACAACCCATGTTAATCAGACTATACTTGGAAACTACAAAAAGAAAGAAACAATTGAATGATAATAATCACTATGTAAATGCGAAAATAATTTAACAGGTATAACAAATAAAAAGGATTAAGGAAAATTAAGTCTAAACTTAAATTATAGGTAAAATACATAAGATTACGATTCGGATATTCGAGTAACTAAAACCAGTTGTAAGGATGCTTGAAGCGTACAGGGTTAACCAAAAATTAAGACGCTAAAATTTATTGAAACCAATCATTAATTTAACAGAGGAAAAGGCACACAAAGGAACACGGAGAGATTAAATACGATTAAAGAAACAAGTTTGTATAAAGGGTTAATAAAGCAACGATAAGTAATTCGATAAGTAAATTGAATATTACAAACTCAATGTTCTTAAAATAAAATATAATTTTTAAGAAATATCGTTCTACTTTATTTATATTATGAAACTTTTGTGTTTAACATGAAGGTTATGTGCGAATATTCAATATATTTTGCTATTAAATGACAATTTAGACCACCAACGGAAATAATTACAATGCTTCAATCATTTTGGTGTACTCTATATTGACTAAGGAAAATTACACTGTTACTGTTTTCGCGCAATGTACAAAGGGTACTAGGAAAGTTTTGCAATACAGCCTTATTTATTTAATTTTTTCAAATTAATTTTCTCTACAATCAATACACCTCTCCATCCTCCGAAACCAATCTTTAAACCAATTCTGCCATGTTTCACTAGGGAGTAAAGCACACTCGTTGTCCCAAGGACCGCAGAAGGTCCTCATCACTGGAAAACCGCCTCCCTTTTAGCTTCGTTTTCACATGCGAGAACAGTGCAAAATCGCAGAGAGCAATATCTAGACTGTAGGGAGGTTGCTCGAGGAGTTTCAATCCTGTCATGGTCAAATATTCGATGCAGGCTTTGGCGCGGTGAGCTGGAGCATTATCGTGATGGAGGAACCAGGTGTCCATTCTTGATTTTGGCCGCAGGTTCTTAATAGATCTAATGACTTTAGGAAGGCACTGTTCAGTATACCGCTTAACTGTGACTGTCTTCTGTGTGTTCAAAACGACACGTTCCACTCGATTTAAAAAATACAGCTACAGGGATTTTCTGACAACTACGGGTGTGTCCTCATCATCAAAGACCCAAACTTTGTTTTGAGCTTTGGTCGGCACATAATAATAGTACAGCCAAGTCTCGTCATCTATCACGATGTTGTTTACATACCGCAATTGTCCCTTATTAAACTTTTTTAGCATCTCCCGGCACCAAGTCATACGTCGTGTCATCTGCTCTTCAGTCAGTCGATGCGGCACCCAGAAAGAACAAAGTTTCGTCACGTGCAAATGATCATGCAGGATCGAACGAATTGCTGGTGCATTTAGGCCTGAAGTACCCTCTATCTGTTGGTATGTCACTCGTTTGCCTTCGCTAAGCATTTTCCTCACAGTAGTAACGTTTTCCTCCATAACTGACGTTCGTGGCCTTCCCGGCCTCTCAGCATCATCCACAGTTAAATTTTCCCTTTGGAATTCTCTATACTACCTGAATATCGTTGTGCGATGTGGACAAACATCACCTAGTGCAAAAGTCATTTCTTCGAAGCACTGTTCTATGTTTAAACCACGCACGAAATTATAACGCAAAACTGCCCTTATCTCATTTCGTGACCACGATGCCATCGCAAGCACTTGACACTCTCACTGCTAATGAATAACTGAGCCCATCGACACGGCGGGGCAGCTACTATGCATGTATGAACATGTCTCAACATGCAGCAACAAGCAGCTTTCTACGATTCATTGTTGCGTCATATTGCAAAATTTTCCTAGTACTCTTTGTACGTACTAAAGCTAACACTGACATGTTATTACAAAACATATACTTACAGAGTTGTTTATTATTGAAGTCAACTTTTACATCGCCAGTAACACCACTTTCTATTTTAATGTTGTCATCTATAGTAGTAGTGTTGTATAGATTTACATCTGATGATGATAATTCCCGTTTGATGTCAGTATCCATTACAATGTCTTCATTTATTACGTTAGAAGGTGATAATTCCAATTTAATATCAATGGATATTGGATCCGGTTTTGTTTTATGACCTCTTGTATACTCCTTTAACTCCATAGAATCTATATGAATGGTAGTTTTGCTGACTAACACCTTATCATCTAGACAAATGTCGCCTTCGAATTCTTCCTTTACGTCAAGCAAATTTTCTGAAAACACTGTATCATCCATATCGAGCATTCTTCTGCTTTATTATTTTTCTTGACTTTTAGTTAAAACTATTCCAGCGTTATTCGGGTTATGGGTAATTTTAATTTTCTTAAAATTGTGTTTGGCTTGAAATCGGCTATATAATTATGCTCATCTTGACCTGTAAAACATGAGAAGTACAAAGGTTGAGGCGATTACAACACAAAGTAGTAGTCACGCACAAACGGGCAACGGAAAACATGCACACTATGGAATTAAAAGCGAAAAAAAGTGAATGAGTGGGTAATAATAATAATGTTCTTTATTATCTAACAGATGTACGTATATAAAATAAAAGAAAAATAAAATAAAAAGAACCTATACACATTATTTTCATAAAAAAACAACCTATTGTATTAATTAATTGGAACCTTTACTTATACATTCCTTTTAGCATGAGGAATTGAGAATCTAGATGACGATCTAGTGCCCTCATTTAGTACCAGAAAATTGATATCTCAGTAAAAATGTATTTGTTAAAAGCCCTTTGAACAATTTTTCCCTATAGACGTTCCTTCGATCAGTTAGTGACTGCATGGCATACTTCGTTGAAGTAATAGTTCACATCAAGAAGCAGATATACTCCATCAACTTTGAAAACTAAATTTTTTAAAAATCTCTGAATTTTCTCCATATCAAACTGTTGGTAAATGTATATAACAGAAGCATATTCTAATTTGCATCGCGCAAGACTGTAATATAAAGTTTTTGGTGTTGTTATGCTGGAAAAATTTCTGCATGTTCTTCTTAAAATTCCAGTCATCTTTAAAGAAAGTAATGCACTCTGAGAATCCCAGAATGTCAGTACTTTATTGTGCTTGCCTTTTTCTACTTCTTTCGATGCTTGAAAGATTACTATAATTGCTGATTCTTTAATGTTTATTCTTCCATCTGATTTGAAACTCTTATACACATCTAATTCTTTACAATATGTAACTTTTCCAACAGACTGATAATTATCATGCTTGGATACATTTTAGACATTGATTGATATATTGGCTATTTACCGTAAATGATTGTGTCAAAGGTACTATTGATATATGTAGAACATATATACAAAGTTGCTTTTTTTGAAAATTGAAGATATACTGAGAGGATTTTCATTACATTAATACTTGTATTATATTCAAGTACATTAACATTCATTCATTTCTTAACCATCATTAAATGAACAGGGATCAGATTTATACTGAATATAAACAATGAAAGTAAGCATTGCTCTAAGGCTATATTGTGCAAGCAATAAGCTATATAAGTCTTCATAAGGGTATTTTAAATAATTTTACATAAATTCTGCCATTATCGGGAAAGTTGTTTGATCAAATTATAAAATTTTTGCAAAGCATGCGAAAGAATTATTAAGAATACTAAATTTATTTAACAATAAATAAATACTCACATTTTAAATGCTAAAAAAAATCATTTCGAACAAAACAGAAAAACACATCCTTTTTTGACAATTACAAGACTCAAAACCAGGACACTACTCCTAAATACAAAATTTCGTAACTCTATTTATAGTCTTCGTTCCTATCAGTAGATGGCACCACGCGAAGCGTATTACTTAGAGTAATCGCAGTAGATGGACCTACAGTCGAACAAGTGAGTTTTGTATTGCCTATGACCCGCACGGTAACAAACAACCTGTATATCCGTGTTTGGTGTAACGAACTAACTATTAACTTTTACTTCTTTGAGTTTAAATTAAGGACAGTTATTCATGTTAATAATGTAAAATCATTCTCTATTTGCGATTTTACGTTGTCATTCAGTCACGCTCCGGTTTTATTGCAAGAACTACTAGACATTAAAATGAATATATTTTATAATAGTTTACAGCTTAATATACCCTTTTCGTACTTACGATGTATTGTTAAACGGTTAACTCACTTCGTGAAATTTTATGCAACTTGAGTGAAGTGGGACTTTTGGCAATTCTAGAATATTCTCGGCCTGCAATAAAACTTTCGCATTTTAGGCCTGTTTGTATATAAGAAAACGATTTTAAGCAGGATAGCACTGTCGAGAAGCAACAATCAAAGAACAACACGAGTCGTATTCAATTAGTTTAGATATTAATCCATATTAACAACTAAATGTATCAGCGTTAAAATTATTGTGCAGTGTGATAGTACCACCAAGGGCAGCAAAGAGTGCCTTGTTTTTCATGAATTTCATGTTCTAATGCATTAACTAAGTTTAGTGACTTATTAACGGACAGGGATTTTAATCTGAGTTTTATTCAAACATCTCTAGCAAATATTAAGAAAACCAATGCAGAGCTGCATTTATTTACAATAGATACAGTCCACTAAAACCACAAGATATACAACTCCATAAAGTAGCATCAAACACCATGCTCTGATAATTTTTCGTACATACATTTTATTTAAAGTGGTAATAGGATTTTTTAGCTGTTTAATGTTTTACAAAAACGAAAATATGTTGATATATACTGTTTCTTATCAAATTCATTGAAATTTACTGTAGAAAGAAATATGAATATGTACTCAAGTACATTTGTTTTAATGTAGTAAAAAATCTCATGAATATATATATCTTGGTAGTTTCCTGGAATCTTATTCATTGTATTTTCTATAAATAAGGATATATTCAATTTACGAATTTTTAAGAAACATGGAAGTGTTACATTTCGAAGGATAACTAAACAAAATTCACAATCTTTTTAATCTTTATGACGAATAAAAGAATATAGAATGCCAAATGTTTAAACGATCTTAAAATACACTTTAAATAAGCTTTTAATAATAGTACAAAGGGTACTAGGAAAGTTTTGCAATACAGCTTTGTATATTTAATTTTTTCAAAGTAATTTACACTCAATACACCTCCATCCTCCGAAACCAATCTTTAAACAAGTTCTGCCAAGTTTCACTAGGGAGTAAGGCACACTCGTTGTCCCAAGCCCGCAGCAGGTCTTCATCACTTGAAAACCGCCTTCCTTTTAGTTTCATTTTCACATGCGGGAACAGTGCAAAGTCGCAGGGAGCAAGATCTGGATTGTAGGGATAGTGCTCGAGAAGCGCGGTGAGCTGGAGCATTATCGTGATGAAGGAGCCAGGTGTCCATTCTTGACTTTGGCCGCAAGTTCTTCATAGATTCAATGACTTTAGGCAGGCACTGTTCAGTATACCAATTAGCTGTGACTGTCTTCTGTGTCCAAAACGACGCATTCCACAATTCCACTCGATTCGAAAAATACAGCTATCATTTTTTTCTTTACAGATCGGGATTTTCTAACAACTACGAGTGTGTCCTCATCATCAAAGACCCAAACTCTGTTTTGAGCTTTGGTCGGCACATCGTAATAATACAGCCAAGTCTCGTCACATGTCACGATGTTGTTCACATACCGAGATTGTCCTTTATTGAACTTCTTTAGCATCTCCCAGCACCAAGTCACACGTCGTGTCATCTGCTCTTCAGTCAGTCGATACGGCACCCAGAGAGAATAAAATTTCTTCACGTGCAAATGATCATGCAGAATCGAACGAATTGATGGTGCATTTAGCCGTGAAGTACCCTCTATCTGTTGGTAGGTCACTCGCCTGTCCTCGCCAAGTATTTTCCTCAAAGCAGTAACGTTTTCCTCCGTAACTGACGTTCGTGGCCTTCCCGGCCTCACAGCATCCTCCACAGTTAATTTTCCCCTTTGGAATTCTCTATACCACCTGAATATCTTTGCGCGATGTGGACAGACATCATCTAGTGCAAGAGTCATTTCTTTGAAGCACTGGTCGATGTTTAAACCATGCACGAAATTATAACGCAAAAGTGCCCTTATCTCATTTCGTGACCACGATGACATCGCAAGCACTTTACACTCTCACTCCTAATGAATAACTGAACCCATCGACATGGCGCGACGGCTACTATGCACGTATGAACATATCTCAACATGCAACAACAAGCAGCTTCCTACGATTCATTGTTGGGTCATATTGCAAAACTTTCCTAGTACCCTTTGTATGTTTTGAACAATATAACAAATTTCTATATTTTTCACAATTTTAGTTTTTTCTTTTGTATATTACTATTAGTAAGTTGGTTATTTATTTTAACAAAGGCGGACTACAGTCTTAAGTCAACATCAACTTAAAATTTATGTTTATTTTCCTCATTTTTACATAAACAGGACTATAAAAATGCGTCAGGACTTTCTCGTCGACCAGTACCATATACCAATCTGCCCCCTTAGTGAATGTTGCTGTTTAACAGCTAACACATAAATAAGTAATAGTTCCTTTTACACAGTTCTGTTTCCGTTTACAAGCGCTTTTACGTCTAATCTACGTTATGTCTACTATTTGTAGTCAGTTCATGCCTTCATAATAGTCACTTCAATGTGTTTTGTTTTTATATGCCTCTCCAAACTGAATTTGTAATTTTTGTATTGTACTCACTTCACGCAACTACGATAAAATCATTTCCTTTAAGATGCTTGATTTCTATCCGCGCTTTTAATTTTAACTTGACCCTCGTCGTCTATTCACATTCAGTGCAATTAAAACAATATTCTTTGAAGATGCCTAGTTTTCATGTGTCTTCGCAAATGTGCGCTGGTGTTCGTATTATACCCACATTCCGTGCAACTATAATCGTATTCTTTACGATGCTTAGTTTTCACGTGGCTCTGTAAATTTGTCTTGTTATTTGTCTTGTACTCGCATTCCATACAATTGAAATCACTTTCTTTAAGATGTTTAGTTTTTATATGCACTTGTAAATTTGACTTGATATTGGTCTTGTACTCACACTTCATGCAAATAAAATCGTATTCTTTAAGATGTTTAGTTTTCATGTGCGTTTCTAAGGTGAACTTGGTATTTGTCTTGAACTCACAGTCCATGCAATTGTAATCGTATTCTTTAAGATGTTTAGCTTTCATGTGTTTTTGAAAACATATTTTGCTGTATGTCTTATACTCACATTTCATGCAATTATAATCGTATACTTTAAGATGCTTAATTTTAATATGTACTTGTAAATTCGACTTGATATTGGTCTTGTATTCACACTCCATGCAATTAAAATCGTATTCCTTGAGATGCTTAGTTTTCATGTGCGTTTCTAAATTGAACTTTGTGTTTGTCTTGAACTTACACTCCGTGCAACTGTAATCGCAATCCTTAAAATGTTTAGCTGTCATGTGTCTTTGCAGACATATTCTGTTGTATGTCTTGTATTCACATTCCATGCAATTATAATCGTATTCTTTAAGATGTTTCGCTTTTGTATGTATTTGTAAATTTGTCTTAATGTTGGTTTTATATTCGCACTCCATGCAATTATAATCGTATTCTTTCAGATGTTTAGTTTTCATATGTACTTGTAAATATGTCTTGTCGTTTGTCTTGTACTCGCATTCCCCACAATTATAATTGTACACTTTAAGATGTTTAGTTTTCATGTGTCTTTGTAAATAAGTCTTGTTGCTTGTCTTGTACTCGCATTCCCTACAGTTAAAGTTATTTTCTTTAAGATGTTTGGTTTTTATATGTATTTGTAAATTTGTCTTTATCTTAGTCTTATACTCACACTTTATACAATTATAACCGTATTTTTTAAGATGTTTAGTGTTCATGTGTAACTGGAAATTACTCTTTATGTTCGTCTTGTACTCACACTCCATGCAATTATAATCGTATTCTTTAAGATGTTTTGTTTTTATATGTCTCTCTAACGTTGACTTATAATTTGTCTTATAATCACACGCCATGCAACTAAAACCCTCTTCTTTAAGATGTTTAATTTTTACGTGTGTTTCTAAGCTGAACTTGAAGTTTGTTTTGTATTCACATTCCATGCAATTGTAGTCGTACTCTTTAAAATGTTTAGTTTTCATGTGTAACTGGAAATTACTCTTTTTGTTTGTCTTGTACTCACACTCCACGCAACTATAATCGTATTTTTTAAGATGTATAGTTTTCAGATGATCTTGTAAATGTGACTTTTTGTTTGTCTTGTATTCACACTCCGTGCAATTATAATCGTATTCTTGAAGATGTTTAGTTTTCGTGTGTATCTGTAAGTCCTTCTTGTTGTTCGTCTTGTATTCACACTCCATGCAATTGTAATCGTATTTTTTAAGATGTTTGGTTTTCATGTGTATTTGTAAATCCTTCTTGCCGTTTGATTTGTACTCACACTTCGTGCAATTATAACCATATTCTTTAAAATGTTTAGTTTCCATGTGTATTTGTAAATCCTTTTCATTGTGTGTCTTGTACTCACACTCCATGCAAATATAATTATATTCTTTAAGATGTTTAATTTTCATGTGTTGTTGTAAATGTGACTTTTTGTTCGTCTTGTACTCACACTCCACGCACTTATAATCGTATTGCTTAAGATGTTTAGCTTTCACGTGTAATTGGTAATTCATCTTTTTACACGTCTTGTACTCGCACTCCATGCAATTATAATCGTATTCTTGAAGGTGCTTGGTTTTTAAATGTACTTGTAAATTTGCTTTATTGTTCGTCTTGTATTCACATTCCGTGCAATCATAATCGTATTCCTTAAGATGTTTATTTTTCATGTGTTTTAGTAAATCCCTCTTGTTGTTTGTCTTGTATTCACACTCCATGCAATTATGATCGTATTCTTTAAGATGTCTAGTTTTCATATGTATTTGCAAATAGGCTTTGGTATTTGTTTTGAACTCACACTCCTTGCAATCATAATCGTACTCCTTAAGATGTTTATTTTTAACGTGTGACTTTAAATAATATTTGTGATTGGTTTGAAACTGGCACTTCAAGCATTTAAACTGTTTTTCTCCATGATGTGAGTTTAAAATTTTCTCTTTTCTGTTTTTAATATTAACTTTTGAATAACCGCGTACGGAATGTTTATGCTTGATGGCGATATGAACATTTTCCACGTGTAACTTGAGAGACTCTTCCTTCTTGAATCTTTTATAGCAGATTCCGCACCTGAACGTTTTCACTTTGTGATGCCTGCTGATGTTTGCTTTTGAATCACCTACGTATTTGAAATTCGTAAACTTGAAATTTTTGCGTTTGTTTGTTACAGGTGAACGGTACTTGTCTTCTAAGGTACGTTCATGCAGTGCCGGATGTATACTGTGTCTGAAAACAAATGAAACTGCTATGAATACATTTGCAAATGAAATAATAATAATAGTAATAAGACCAGGAACTTTGTCGCCTAACAGATCGAGACATAATTCCATGACAACATAACTAATGTAGATACAAAATAAAATAAAAATCACAGTCTCCAGTCAGAACATTAGCGCCACCTTGATAATTGTTAAGCTTCTTTTATTTCAACTAATGTAATAGTAAATTTTATGTATAATTATGAAAAAAGATGTCTCTAATAAGTGTTTTAATAAGGACTTGACAACTTTTTTTCAAAATAAAATGCAGACCATTTGAGATATTTCAAAAACTTTATTATCGGGTTGAAGTACAATCAAAACATTTATGAATGGAACTCGAACTCGTTCATATGGCCACACGTTTGCAGCGGTCGATTCGTTGGACCTAACCTCGGCCACACAATTCCATGACAACATAACTAATGTAGATACAAAATAAAATAAAAATCACGAGGCGGTCGACTGGTCCATTTCTTAAGATAACACGCTCATCAAACTTACTCTTCAATAAATCGATTGTAACGTGTGCTGTGTGGCTTGTGGCACCGTCCTGCTGAAACCACATGTTGCAAGTCCATATCTTCCAATTCGGGCCAAAAATAATCGGTAATCATGGCGCGATAACGATTACCATTCACAGTAACGTGACGATCATTGTTGCAAACCGCACCAAACAGTTATTCTCATTTATTTCAACCAATAACGCATATTTTGATAATTAGTGAGCCAAAAAAATTTTGATTTTGATGAAATTGAATTATTTTTAAGAAAAAAATCGGGGGTTGATCTTGTTAATGTCTCCTACGCAAAATTCGCCATAAAGTGGTCTGGACGACCATCGACCCCTTCACTAATCCAGCTGGCGCGAGCCGCTTCTTCTATGGGCATCGTCAATGGCCATTTATTAATTCGTTATCTAACACTCGACAGTATTTCAGTTCATGCTCCTGTGTAACGCTGTGTAGGTTTTACTTAATTTAAATTAGTGAATTTATTTTGTATTTTTTGTGGTACATTTAGACGATATTGGTTGAGCCAAAGATACATTCGACGAAGGAGAAATTAGTATTTCCACTTTGTTGCGTATAGAAAAGTATTCTTAAAAACAAATCGCACCTAAAAGAATTTTTCAGGCGAACAGTACAACGTACTACTGCTTTAATAAGAGAAAATATTCCTAGTACAAGCACGGGTTGCCCGTTTTGTCAGAAAAAGAATAACTACGACTCGTCTTGGTGGACATATCGTAAAATCAGAGGAAGGAAACCGTGCACGATCAATTAGGAGTTTAAAATTCTCTCTGAAGAAGGACACGAATTATTGACGGCAACAATTCGCAGCCGTTTGTACGAGGGTGGCTTAAAATGTAAACGTCCAATTGAAAAACCAAGAATAACGACTGCGCTGAAGAAATCGTTTTCTATGAGCAAACCTTCACAATGGAAGATTAGACAAAGGACAGATAAAACAAGTGCTACACATTTATTAATGAAAAAAAAAGCTTTTTTAATAAAAATCTGATGTGGGTTCTTGACGTTCTAGTTTGTGTTCAGTGACGAATCAAAAGTAGAGGCGGTAACAGAAACTCAATGACATGGCAAAGAAAGCTCTTGTGGATACCAATGCGTAATTCGAATTTAATTTATAAAAGTCACAGTCGCTTTGATAAATAACAAAATACAATATAAAGGGTGTTTCAAATTTCGCGGTTTTTTTAAAGAATAAATAAAACACATAATTTGCATTCACTTTCAAAATCTTTTTATTGGTAATCAGTTATCAAGTATCAGTTATGACATTTATATGCGAAAAATGATATCTGCCAAAGGCCTCCTCTTGCAGCTCCACAGACGTCCACTCTTTTGTTAACATTGTCAATGACATTTTGACATAATTGAGGCTCTATCTCACCAATGACACGAATAATTTCATCATTCAAAGCAGGAATTGATTGTGTATTGTTTTTATAAACCTGACTTTTCACATAACCCCAAAAGAAAATGCTCTAACGGTGTCAAATCACATGATCTTGGTGACCAATTAACATCACCGTTCCTTGAGATTACACGTCCAGGAAATTTTTCTCTCAATAAATCAATTGATTAGTGTGCAAAGTGGGGTGTAGCGCCATCCTGTTGAAACCACATATCCTCTAGATCAATATTCATTAATTCAGGCCACAAAAATTCGGTTATCATCCGACGATATCGATCACCATTGACAGTTACAGCTTCACCAGCAGCATTTTCAAAAAAGTAAGGTCCAATTACACCACCTGACCATAACGCACACCAAACAGTAACTCGTTTAGGATGCAGAGGTTTCTCCTAAATAATTCGTGGATTTTCCTCACCCGAGATACGGTAATTTTGTTTATTACCATAACTACCGGGTTCAAAATGTGCCTCATCGGAAAACATTATTTTTTGAGAAAAATCAGCTGGTTGTTCATTGATGAAATTGACAAATGAACGACGTTTTAAATGATCTAATGGCTTCAGTTCCTGTGTTATTTGAACCTTATATGCCTTCAGAGCTAAATCTTTGTGTAAAATACGCCATCCACTAAGTCCAAGTTGTGAACGTCACCTAATGGACATTTCAGGATCTTCAGTAACACTTTCACGAACTAAACCAATATTTTCTTGAGAACGACTACTACGACTGTATTTTTCACTTTTTTGATTTTCCACGGAACCGTTCTCTTGAAATTTTTTATTAATTCGACCAACTGTGCTGTCAGATGGACGATTACGTAAATCATAAAATTTACGTAATTTTCTAAAAACTCTTTTCACGGAACGCTGATTTTCATAAAATAATTCAACAATTTGAACACGTTATTGTATCGTGTACGAAGCCATTTTTATAAATGTCATACATCACACTTTTTAAATGCCCACATACCCAGACAAATTCAGTGCGCCATCTATATTTTATTTATTCTTAAAAAAAACGCGCAATTTGAAACACTCTTTACATGATTAACGATCAAACGGCTGCCTTCCAATCTATTTAAACGCAAACACTTTCACACCCAATGGATCTCTAATGTAATTCAATTTCATTCCAAACACGAATTTTAAGTCGCTGAATCTGATAATAGAAAAACTAATCTTACTTTGCATTTCCTTTACAGCAGTAAACCTCGTGGCACTCTAGATATTCTTCCTTCTCCAGATAAATTTTGCAAAAAGGACATTGGACGAGCTCTAAAATCATAAAAACATTCCAATTAAAGTCAGTTATCATAATCAAAAATTATGTTACAAGAAAATACAAAAGAGAATGTAAAATAAGAGGATAACAAATATGTAAGTTTTTAAACAATTCGGATACTTAGTTTGAAAGTAATTGAAGAGATGTGAGTGATCAAGAAGCAAGAGGAATGGAAAACTTAGAATAAAGGAAGAGCCAGGAAAATAAAGGAGAAACAAATAATAAATGAGGGAGAAGGAAACGAAAGAATGGACATAACAATGTACTAGTCGAGATTATATCCTACATGTCTATATCTGTAACGATACAAATACAGATAGCAGTTGCAGAATATAGAAATCGCTGACTTTAAAAGTAAATTTAAAATAAGAAAAGCAATTACTTATACCGAATTAAAAATATCTAATTATAAAAGGTGATAGTTATGGATAAAATTTCTTGGTTTCATACCTTCAAAGCTCCTATTGCCTCCGTTAGGACAAATAGTTTTGTGTTCAACCAAATAAACTTTCAAACTAAATCCAAGGCAACAATAGGTGCAGCCGAATACATTTTTGGCATCCGTTTCTGTATGAGGTATAAAATACATTTCTATACCATTATTTATACTTTCTTCGTATTCTTCACCAAAATACACCAACAATTCTTCACCTTTCTGGATTTCACGAATGCTGCGATAATATAGATTAGCTTCATGTTGAAATGCATGCAGATTTTGATCAGGAACAGTCCTGGCACAATTGACGTACTGCATCCAATTTAACATTTCTGATTTATCATTTTGTATTACAAATTTGCCACCTTTAAGCCTCCAAGAGGATTCGGCGGTACTAAATCCAGTGAAAGGCCCAAAGCTTACACCTTTAGGTATAGTTTTTAAAGCAAATACGCCAGTGTCTCCGAATAAACCTTCTTTAATCTCTAGAACATCTGCTGGTATCTCTTCTCTCGCTCTGTTATTAGAACCACTTCCATTTAAAATACTTATGAGCATTCCACATTTTGTACAATATTCTTCATAATACTCAATGCAATTGTTACAAACTGCAAGAAAACATATTCTTATGGAAGATATTCACTACTGTCGAGTGATTATTGTATTAAAGACAAAATAAGCAAATAATATACTCGGTTATTAAAAATATAGTAACTAATACCCACCAAAAGTATAGCACTTAATTTCATATACATTTTACTGAAATATAAGAAACTACGGGAATGGTCAAGCATGCATCTTTGCCTTTCGTTTTATTTTCGTTACAAATTAGTTATGCGCTATAATATTGTCGGACACACTAGAGAGTGTTCCATAAGTTCAGTGAAGAACATTTTTTTGTTTTTTTAATGAACAAAGGTGCATATTTCGTAATTAGTATCATTCGATCTATCGGCGAAGTGCACTAAAATACAGTGAAGAGTGCGTAGAAGTAAGCATTTGTGTAAGACAGTTAAAACATTAATAACACAAAAATTTGAATCCGGTGTTAAGTTGCCCTACGATTATCTAAACTGAGATGTAAAGGAGTGATAATTAATCTTATTTTCTGATGAAAATTAATATAATTTGTTTACAGCAAAACAGGAATCGATCGGTACAACTATCAATCAAAAATTTAATGCGAGATGAATAAACTTTACGATATTTCCAAGGAGACAGTGCAACAATCCATGTTAATCAGACTATACTTGGAAAGTACAAAAATAAAGAATGAATTGAATGATAATAATCACTACGTACAAAGGGTACTAGGAAAGTTTTGCAACACAGCTTTGTATATTTATTTTTTTCAAACTAATTTCCTCTACACTCAATACACCTCTCCATCCTCCGAAACCAATCTTTAAACCAGTTCTGCCAAGTTTCACTAGGGAGTAAAGCACACTCGTTGTCCGCAGAAGGTCTTCATCACTGGAAAACCGCCTCCCTTTTAGCTTCATTTTCATATGCGGGAACAGTACAAAGTCGCAGGGAGCAAGATCTGGACTATAGGGAGGGTGCTCGAGAAGTTTCAATCCTGTCATGATCAAGCCAGGTGTCCATTCTTGACTTTGGTCGCAGGTTCCTCATAGATCCAATGATTTTAGGCACGCACTGTTCAGTATACCACTTGGCTGTGACTGTCTTCTGTGTGTCCAAAACGACGCGTTCCACAATTACACTCGATTTGAAAAATACAGCTATCATTTTCTTTTTTACAGATCGGGATTTCCAGAAAACTACGGGTGCGTTATCGTCCACAAAGAAATTTGAGCTTTGGTCGGCACATCGTAGTAGTACAGCCAAGTCTCGTCATCTGTCACGATGTTGTTCACACACCGAGATTGTCCCTTATTAAACTTTTTTAGCATCTCCCGGCACCAAGTCAAACGTCGTGTCATATGCTCTTCAGTCAGTCGATGCGGCACCCAGAGAAAACAAAGTTTCTTCACGTGCAAATAATAAAGCAGAATCGAACGAATTGCTGATGCATTTAGGCCTGAAGTACCCTCTATCTGTTGGTAGGTCACTCGCCTGTCCTCGCCAAGCATTCTCCTCACAGTAGTAACGTTTTCCTCCGTAACTGACGTTCGTGGCTTTCCCGGCCTCTCAGCATCCTCCACAGTTAAATGTCCCCTTTGGAATTCCACCACCTGAATATCGTTGTGCGATGTGGACAAACATCACCTAGTGCAAGAGTCATTTCTTCGAAGCACTGGTCTATATTTAAACCACGCAAGAAACTATAACGCAAAACTGCCCTTATCTCAGTTCGTGACCACGATGCCATCGCAAGCACTTTACACTCTCACTGCTAATGAATAACTGAACCCATCGACATGGCGCGGCGGCTACTATGCACGTATGAACATGTCTCGACATGTAGCAACAAGCAGCATCCTACGATTCATCGTTGCGTCATATTGCAAAACTTTCCTAGTACCCTTTGTAAATGCGTAAATAGTATAACTAAAAATGAATTTACGAACATGGAAAATTAAGTCTGCAAATACTAATTTGTGAGTTAATTATAGGTAAAATACATAAGATTATGATTCGGATATTCGAGTAACTAAAACCAGATGTGAGGATACTTGAAGCATACGGGGTTAACCAAAAATTAAGACGCTAAATTTTATTGAAGCTAAACATTAATTAACAAAGGAAAACGCATCCGAAAGAACGCGGAGAGATTAAATAGGGTTAAAGAATATTTGCATAAAGAGTTTTAAGTATTTTCACTGCGGCAAAAACTAACGTTGACATGTAATGACAAGACATATATACTTACATAGTTGTTTATTATTGAAGTCGACTTTTACATCACCAGCAACACCATTTTCTATTTTCATATTATCATCTATTACGGTGTTGCATAGATTTAGATCAGATAATGATAACTCCTCCTTGATATCAATATCTATTGTAGTGTTGCTATTTATTACATTAAACGGCGATAATTCCGATTTGATATCAATGGATTTTGGATCCCGTTTTGTTTTATCACCTCTTGTGCACTCGTTTACCTCCATTGAATCTACATTAACGGTAGTTTCACTGACTAACACCTTATCATCTAGACAAATGTCGCCGTCGAATTCTTCCTTTACGTAAAGCGAATTTTCTGAAAACACTGTGTTATCCATATTGAGCATTCCTGACAGTATATTCCAGCGAGTCACTCGAATTATGAGTAATTTTAATTTTCTTATAATAGTGATTGCTTTGAGATCTATAGAATTACGCTTATTCTGATCTGTAAAATAGCAGATATACAAAGGTTGAGAAAATTACAACAAAGTAGTAGCTACAAACAAATGGGCAATGGAAAACATACAACACAATGGATAACAAGCTATATATATATGAAGGAGGAATATGCCTTATTTTTATTGAATGTAACAATCGTTGGAAAGATCATTTATCTTAATTTGTAGAGTGTATGTTTGTATATATATATATATATATTGTATATATATATATATATATATATATATATATATATATATATATATATATATATATATATATATATATATATATATATATATATATAAAACACCTTAAATGGCCACATGATACCTCTAAATATCTCTCTAGTCCTTTGCAGTCTACTTTGCAATTTGATACTGCAGCTACATTACCGCCCATGAATCCTTTATAAACAGGAATCCATATAAATCTAATACCACAGCCAACATCATATAATTTAATTAGTTGTACTTGTTACTCTGATTGTCTTTAAGGTAATGCACTCCTAAAATATCAATATCTTGTCGGGTTTGCCTTTCTATACTTCCAAGAATATTATAATTTCTGCTTGTGTATTATCTATTGTACAAATCTAATGTAACTATTCCAACGGAGCGATAATTATTATGCATAGATACATCTTAAATATAGAATGCTATCTTAACGATTGCCTCAAAAGTATTGTTGATATGCTTGGAAGATATATGTGTATGTAGCTTTCTGAAATTTTAAGATATACTATGAGTATTTTTATTTCATATATAGGGGATTTGTATTGTATTCAATTATATAATTACAATAACATTAGATGATTGGATTAAAACTAGCGGATTTTCTCTCTTTTATATACTTTTACTACTTTTAAACTTACTACTGTATATATTACATTTTATTTATTTAGTTCAGAGATTACTAACCTTCCATGACAATTCTCATGATTCATTATTTAATTATGTATAAATGTATTTACTAACTGTCACTCCTTAAATTCAGTGGTATTGTCCAGCTTTGTTCAAATGTGCTAATGCCAAAATAGATCTCATCGCTCCCAAATGTGATCGAATATTGGAAGTTGAATTTTTTAAAATGTTTGAATTTTCTATTAGTAAGACATTATTTTATCGACAATAATTTTATTGTGTTTTCTTATTGTGTCTGTCCCTTTGTTTAAAATACATTTATTTATACATTTAATGTATGTTTAACCATTCATTTACTTTGTTGAATTTACAATTTAATATTCTAATAGTATCACTGAGATACTATTGACAAAGTCAGTTCTTCTTAATCTGCACATTTTAGTTATTTTAAAGGGAGAATGGATAAGAATATATGAACTCAGATAGCACAGAACTGGGTGCGATAGAACAAAAGCTACTAAATTATGTTTTATAATCCCAGAGCTGCTTGGGAAGGTATTGGCATTTTTAGCACAACTAATTGTAATTGTTTACATGCACTTTCCTGCTCAATCAACTTAATGACAAACACAGTTTCCTCTTTAATGATCATTCAATGACTTGAATGGTTATTATTGGAATCAGATTTATATTGAATATAAACAATGAAAGCATTGTGCAAGCAAGAAGCTAACAGCCTCCACAGTGTTATTTCAAACATTTTTTGTCGTCTATGAGAATATCGTGTGAATCGTTAGCGTTGTCTTTGTTCCTGAATGTAGTTTAAATTTCTTTAGAAGTACCAGTGAAAAATAGTATTAGAGCGTGAAATGGTCCGAGAGGATTCAGCCATTATCGAGAAAGATGTTTGATTCAAATTATAAGACATTTACAAAATAAACAAGTCAAAGAATTATTAACAATAGCAAATTTAATTACTTATTATATAAGTAAACACCCACCTCCTCTTAAGATGTTAAAAAAAATCACTTCAAACAAAGCAGAAAATCACATCTCTTCTTGCCAATTATCAAACCCAAAACATCGACAATCAATGAAGTCTGCCGTATCATAACATCATATAAACACAAATTATGCAAATTTAAACGAAAGTACAATGTAACACACAGTTCTACGTTAATATCGCCATCTATTGATAGGAACGAAAACTTTTTTAATGGGATTATTTATTATTAGTTTTAAATTTTTATTCTTATTTCTATAACAGATTTATATTTTTATTCACAAATTTGCAGTTGCACAATGACAAACAATTTTTAAATAAAAATGTATTATTTATTTACTAAGCTTTTTTTGTGTAAATGCTTGCAGATAAACCATTTAATGTGTACATAGAATTTATTTAAAATGAATATAAAATGTTAATTACATTTTAGCAATGAACAACCTTCATATTCTTTTAATTCAATAAATTTTTGAGAAGGTGCATCTTCGTGACACATTAACATGTGAAACAACTGTTACAAAAAGGTTTCACTTTCTTTGCAACGTACCCACTGATATAAGACAAGGCATCAAAATTTACTTCTGATAGTGAAAGTTGTGTTGGCAACAGTAATTCTTCGGCTGCAGAGGGTTGTGCTACTTTTGTACAGAAGTGAGCAATTGTTTAAGTGCAATTAAAGGTTCCTCATATCAGTCACCTTTACAGTTCGAACCTTTAGAATGTAATGTAGCGAAGTTGCTAATCAACAAACTTTTGAAACAAGAACAAGTTTGATTGGTATTATGACAACCGAGTTGCGGAGGGGTGTGCTACTTTTCGTTGTACAGAGGTTAGCAATTTTTTAAGTGCAATTAAAGGCTCTTCAGATCGATCATCTTCACAGTTCGAACCCTTAAATATGTTACAAGAGATGATTTAGCGGGTAAATAAAGTTTTGATATAGCATTTGGTGTTAATCTATTGTTTCATGTTAAGTATTGTGCCTCAAAAATGCCTTCTACAAATGGTAAATGTATAACGTTTATTCTCAATGGTCTTATTTAACAACTGAGAATTTCCCGTAATATTGTTCCAGTGTTAAAATCAGGACGACCTCGCTTTTAGAAATGCATGAAGCACAGACCATTCTTGATTACAATTTGCAACTTACAACATAACATCATTTACTTGTCATATTTAATAATTCTAAAAATATTAAAATTTATATATTATTACATTGAATGAGATAAAAAAAAATAGTAATAAAAGTTGATACTTAAAAATATAGGTTTAAAGCTTCAAATTCATGTGTTCACCCTTGCTAATATGTATATAATATAACCAAAACAAGCCCTTTCATTAAGACAGCTAATTTACCGGCAACAGTTTCCTGTATACTGTGCCATCTTTTATCCCCGTGTAGACATAAAACTATCCTACTATTTCCAATTCCATTTTCCCCCCCGATTTGATAAACGATTGTGAACATAATGTTTTGAATGTTGCAAGTTTATAAAATTGTTTCTAATTTTATTCTCTTACGCCAAAGTGTCTGTAATGCTAACTAAACATCTAAAAGTTTTAACAAATTCCAAAATTTAAATTTTCTTCTTGGTTATTCGTGTTATCTAATTCCACTTCCCGATTTTATATTTTCATGCAGCCAGAATATAATCGCAAAATTAATACGTTTAGACAACCAAAAATTGTAAAATTTAGAAAAGAAAATTCTAGTGTAACTAATTTTGAGCACATATTTTACAGCAGAGATTTTAAATCAATGTTCTCTATCTTCTAACATCTCTTTACTTATAAAAATAAAATAAATGTTCTTAAGTTAACATAAAAAAGCGGAGAATGTAAAAGGAAATGCAACTTCAATAATTTAAGAAATGTTGACACGGTTGGTTAATGAAAAACCCATTTCAAAAATCCATAAAATTTATTATTAAAACTTAACTTGTGTATGAACTGTATCCTAATTATTCCTTTTTTTCATAGTGGACCACTGCCATTATTTTATTTTGTCATCATAATTTATATTTTCTTTAAAATAGAAATTTTTCGAAATTTTCTTTCTATGCACCATATAATTATATTCCTTGCTGCAAGATTTGATTAGGATTTTAAACCATAAATTTGTGGCGAGTTACTTTTCATTCTTCTTTATATATAATATCTATACTCATTTGAGTAGTATCCAACTTTGATTTTCTTTTAGTATATATACTTCGAGTAACATAGAGTCAATCTCTGTTGGTATATGAAATTAAGAATTGCTTGAATTGATATATTATAGATTATGTGATTGTAATGGTAAGACGTATTGTAAGAAAAATAAAATAATTCTGTAAATTGCAATTAAAATGTACAAAATTGTTAATCACTAAATATATGAACATTGTGTATATGGAATGAATTTTAAACAACTAATGAAAATTTAGTAAAATAAATAAGTAAAGAAATGTTATGTTAAGGGTGAGTATAAAACAATAATTTAATTATAAGTTACAAAATCCTAATAATTTTTGGATTTCTCAATTTACGTTTACTTATATATCTCTTTATAAATTAAATATACCCCAACATAACCTTACGTTACATTACAAACACGTAATCTTAAATTTTTAACATATATAATTACAAGCTATCTGCTTCTGGGTTTCCGGGCTGGAACCGCGTCACTAGTATATCTGCCGACGTTTCTCGCGGTTCCAGCCCGGAAACCCAGAAGCAGATAGCATGGACCACGACCGCGGAAGTCTACGTACCAAAATATATAATTATAATTTTTTCAAAACATACATAAACAATATACTTTATTTTCATGTGACTGTGTAAATTTGTCTTGTTTGTCTAGTACTCACATTCCATGCAATTAAAATCCCTTTCTTTAAGATGTTTAGATTTTATATGTAATTGTAAATTTCTCTTAACGTTGGTCTTGTATTCACACTCCACGCAATTATAATCGTATTCTTTAAGATGCATCGTTTTCACGTGGCTCTGTAAATTTGTCTTCTTGTTTGTCCTGTATTCACACTCCATGCAATTATAATCGTATTCTTTAAGATGCTTCGTTTTCACGTGGTTCTCCAAATTTGTCTTGTAGTTTGTCTTGTATTTACATTCCATGCAATTAAAATCATATTCTTTAAGATGTTTAGTTTTCATGTGTCGTTGTAAATTCTTCTTCACATTGGTACTATACTCACACTCCATGCAATTATAACTGTGTTCTTTAAGATGCTTAGTTTTCATGTGTCTTAGTAAATTTGTCCTATTGTTTGCCTTGTATTCACATTCAATGCAATTAAAATCAATTTCTTTATGATGTTTAGTTTTCATGTGTGTTATTAAATTCCTCTCGGTGTTTGTCTTGTACTCACACTCCATACAATTATAATTGCATTCTTCAAGATGTTTAGTTTTCATATGCAACTGGTAATTCACCTTTCTGCATGTCTTGTACTCACACTCCATACAATTATAATCATATTGTGAAAGATGCTTGGTTTTCATGTGCTTTTGTAAATTTACGCTGGAGTTTGTATTATACTCACATTCCGTGCAATTATAATCGTATTCTTTAAGATGCTTAGTTTTCACGTGGCTCTGTAAATTTGTCTTGTTGTTTGACTTGTACTCACAGTTCATACAATTATAATCGTACTCTTTAAGATGTCTAGTTTTTATGTGTATTTGTAAATTCTTCTTGCTATTTGTCTTGTATTCACACTCTTTGCAATTATAATCGTAATCTTTAAGATGTTTATTTTTCATGTGTCTTCGTAAATTCTTCTCGATATTTGTCTTGTATTCACACTCCTTGCAATTATAGTCGTATTCTTTAAGATGTCTGCTTTTTACGTGTATCTCTAAGTTTACCCTACGGTTTGTCTTGTACTCACACTCCATGCAATTATGATCGTAGTCTTTAAGGTGTTTTGTTTTCATGTGCCTTTGTAAACATGATTTGAGGCTTGTCTTGTACTCACACTCCATGCAAATATAATTGTATTCTTTAAGATGTTTACATTTTATATGTATTTGTAAACTTCTCTTGATGTTTGTCTTGTATTCACACCCCATGCAATGATAATTACGATGTTTAGCTTTCATGTGCAACTGGTAATTCATCTTTTTGCACGTCTTGTACTCACACTTCACGCAATTATAATCGTATTCTTTAAGATGTTTAGCTTTCACGTGTTTCATCAAATCCCTCCTATTGTTTGTCTTGTACTCACACTTCATGCAGTTATAATCGTATTCCTTAAGATGTTTAGTTTTCATGTGTATTTGCAAATAGGCCTTGGTATTTGTCTTGAACTCACACTCCATGCAATGATGATCGTATTCTTTAAGATGTTTATTTTTCATGTGAGATCTTAAACATTTTTTGTGATTTGTTTGAAACGGACACCTCAAGCATTTAAACTGTTTTGTTTCATGGTGTGAGTCTAAAATTTTTTCTTTTTTTCTTTTAATTTTTAAATAACCACGTAGACCATCCTTATGTTTAAAAGCAATATGAATATTTTCTACATGTAACTTGAGAGTCTCCTCCTTCGTGAATCTTTGATAGCAAATTCTGCATCTGAACATTTTCACCTTGAAATGGTTGCTGGTGTGGTTTTTGGGATCACCTACGTACTTGAAATGTGTAAATTTAAACTTGTTACGTTTGTTTGTTACAGGTAAAAAGCTCTTTTCTTCCAAGGTATGATCGTCCAGTGCAGGAAGCACACATTGTCTGAAAATAAGTGAAACTGTTATGAATACATTTCCAAATAAAATAATAATAAGAAGAGGAACTTTATAGACTAACAGGTCAGGACCTAATTACAGGACAACATAACTAATGTTATAATAAATACAAAAATTAATATAGTCTCTGGCCAAAATATGAACACCACCTTGATAACTGCTTCTGGGCTTCCGGGCTGGAACCGCGTCACTTGTATATCTGCCGACGTTTCGTACCCATTTGTATGGAAAACTTTCAGGGCTCAACTACTGCACTGAACTGTCAGTTTCAGTACAGTAGTTGAGCCCGTTTTGAATTTTTGTTTCCAAAAATTAATCATTCTTTGTGTTGGTTATCCACTCCATACCAGTCCAAACTCTTTCCCCAGTATTTACATTTATACAACGAGTACTGAGAAAGTTTTGCAATACAGCTTTGTTTATTTAATTTTTTCAAAGTAATTTCCTCTACACTTAATACACCTCTTCATCCTCCGAAATCAATCTTAAACCAGTTCTGACAAGTTTCGCTACATAGGTAGGGTGCTCGAGAAGTTTCAATCCTGTCGTGGTCAAATATTCGGTGCAGGCTTTGGCGCGGTGAGCTGGAGTTCTTCATAGAACCAATGACTTTAAACAGGCACTGTTCAGTATACCACTTAGCTGTGACTGTCTTCTGTGTGTCCAAAACGACGCGTTCCATAATTCTACTCGATTAGAAAAATATAGCTATAATTTTCTTCTTTACAGATCGGGATTTTCTGACAACTACGGGTGTGTCCTCATCATCAGAAACCCAAACATTGGTCGGCACATCGTAATAGTAAGCCAAATCTCGTCACCTGTCACGATGTTGTTCACATACCGAAATTGTCCCTTATTAAACTTTTTTGGCATCTCCCGGCACCAAGTCACGCGTCGTGTCATCTGCTCTTCAGTAAGTCGATGCCGCACCCAGAGAGAACAAAGTTTCTTCATGTGCAAATAATCATGCAGAATCGAACGAATTGCTGGTGCATTTAGGCCCGAAGTACCCTCTATCTGTTGATAGAGGCTACTATGCACGTATGAACATGTCTCAACATGCAGCAACAAGCAGCTTCCTACGATTCATTGTTGCGTCATATTGCAAAACTTTTCTAGTACCCTTTATATATATTCTGAGACTTTGCTTGGTTTCTTCCAACAACATCTAGGTTTCGCAGCTATAAATTACCATAGATCTTACAATACATTTTCAATTTTGAGTTTCTCCCAATATTTTAAAGTACTAAAAGTCTCGATTTTAGCTCTATTCCTGGTGTTCTTAACAATTTAAATTACCGACGTTTCTGATAACTACGCGCAGTTTATAATAACATAATGTATTTTTGGTATTTTTACTTCTGAATACGAATCATATTGGGTAATTTAACAAAAATGAAGTGTTTTGCAACACAGAATTAAAAAGAAACTGCTGACGGACACGGCAGAGAAGACCCTTGTGGACATCGACGAGAAATCCGAATGTAATTTACAAAAGTTCCAGTGATTTCGATAAATGACAAAACAATACACATTATTACTTTCAAGAGAGATCTAACGTAATTAAATTTCATTCTAAACATGAATTTTAAATCGCTAAATCTATATGATAATAGAAAAACTAATCTTACTTTGCATTTGCTTTACGGCAGTAAATTTCGTGGTACTCTAGATATTCTTCCTTCTCCAGGTAAATTTTGCAAAACGGACACTGCATGAGCTCTAAAATTACATAAAAGCATTCTCATTAAACTAGGTCACTATAATCAAAAATTATGTACAAGAAAATATAAACGTCTCTTTCTGTAATGATGCAGCTACAGACAACAATATCAGAATACAAAACATTAATTTCAAAAGTAAATTCAATATAAAATATGCAATTTCTTATACCGAATTGAAAATATTTAATTATAGACGAGGATAGTTATGGAGAAAATTTCTTGGTTACATACCTTCGAAGTTCCTATTGGCTCCATGAGGGCAAATAGTTTTGTGTTCGACCAGGTATACTTTCAAACTAAATCCAAGGCAACAGTATGTACAAGCGAAAACATTTTTGGGGTCTGTTTCTATATGAGGTACAAAATCCATTTCTATACTATTATTCAAACTTTCTTCGTATTCTTCCCCAAAATACACCAATAACTCTTCACCTTCCTGGATTTCACGAACGCTGCTGTAATATAAATTATCTTCATATTGAAATGCATGTAGGTTTTTATCGACAACACTCCTAGCACCATTGACATGCTGCATCCAATTGAACAATTCTGATTTATCATTGCTGGCTACAAATTTTCCCCCTTTAAGTCTCCAATTGGAGTCTGTAGTACTTAATCCAGTGAAAGGTCCAAACTTTACACCTTTAGGTATAGCTTTCAAAGCAAATACGCTACTGTCACCCAATAAACCTTCTTTAATCTCTAGAACATTTGCTGGTACCTCTTCTCTCTCTGTGTTATTGGTACCATTTCCATTTAAAATACATATGAGCATTCCACATTTGGTACAATATTCTTCGTAATACCCATTGCAATTGGTACAAACTAAAAAAAATATAGACAGGAAAGATTAAGATTGCTGTTATAAATTGTGAATAATTTCTTGCATTAAATGACAAAATAAGGAATCAATGTATTCAGTTAAATATTATCGGACACACAAGAGATTGTAAATCGCACTGGGGTTAATAAAAATGTTGTGTTCCATACATACACACAAGAACATATTTTTTGTAATTAAAATAAATAAAATTACCAATTAATATCATTCGATCCATCAGCGAAGTGCAATGAATTGCAATGAAACTGCGAAGAGGTAAACATTTGTCTACGACAGTTAAAACATTAATAACACAAAGAATTGAATGTGGTGCTTAATCAATAACAATTGCCAGACTTTCAAATTTGCACAGGTTCATAATTTCTAGAGCCATGTCAAAGTATAAGAAACGTCTTGCAGTTATCGAGCCATTGAAAACTGGTGACCTCTTGGAAAGCAACTGTGAGACAGAACATTCTTTAGCGCCCATCCTAAGTCTAATTTGCCGCAGACTAATGAAAAACAAAAGTTTCGCTAATTAGATCTACTTTTAATGTCTATAAAATGATCTGGCCGATAGCCTGTATACAGTCTCTGATTGTCTAAACTGGAATGTAAAGATGTGGTAATTGATCCTACTTGCTGATGAAAGTTAATATCTGTTTATATCAGACGGTAATGGATCGGTAGGGCATCCTATCAATCAAAAATTTAATCCGAGATGAATTAACCATACGTAAATCATTTCAGTTAAGAGTACAACATTCCATATTCGCCAAACTTCCTTGGAATTAGGTATTTTTAGAGCAATTTCATGGTGATTGTATTAATAAATATTTAACCAAGCAACAAGTTACGTTTATAATAATTAACTGCACAGTCTTAATGATTTTTACCAAGTCATTTAGTGCAAGATTCAAACTACTATCAAACTATGACTGATATGATGATCATGTACTTACATAGCTGTTTATTATTGAGTTCGACTTTTACATCACTAGCAACATCATTTTCTATTTTAACGTCAGCATCTATTGTAGTGTTACATTGACTTGGATTAGATGATAATTCCGATTTGATAGTATCCACTACAGTGTCGTCATTTATTACATTGTATGGTGATAATTCGGATTTGATATCGGTGGATTTTAGATACAGTTCTGTTTGATCACCTCTTGCATATTCATTTAATTGTGTTGGATCTATATTAACTGTAGTTTTGCCGACTAGCACCTTATCATCTAGATAAACATCGTCTTGGAATTCTTCCTTTGTATCAGACCAAGTTTCTGAAAACACTGCATCATCCATAACCAGCTTCCTTCTTGTTTTTCTTGACCTTTTGTTAAAACTACTTCAGCTAGTCACCCGGGTTACAGGTAATTTCAATTTTGTGTTTGCTTTGAAATTTGCTATAGAATTATGCTTATCCTGATCTGTAAAATAGGAGAAATACAAGGGCTGAGCAAATTGCAACATAAAGTAAACTGTTCTTGATACAATGTTCATAGTAGCTACACACAAACAGGCAACGAAACACGTACAATACATTGCTTATAATTAAAAACAAAGAAAACAGGCAAAGCGGGTAATAAGAAAGGGATAACAGGTTACTACAAGTTAAGATAAACAATCTTTTCAATGATTGTTGCGTTCAATGAAAATAAACCATGTTTCTCCATTACATATTCTTAAAACACCTTAAGTGGCCAAACGATACCCATAAATCTCTCTCTCTCTCTCTCTCCTCCTTTGCAATTTGATCAGTTATATCACTATTCATGAATACTTTATAGTCAGGAATCCATATAAATTTAATACCAGCCTCATATAGATTAATTAGTTTTATTTGATATTTCAATCATCTTTACAGAAGGCAATGCACTGCGAGAATACCAATACCTTGTTGGGCTTGTCTTTCTCCACTTCTTTCAATGCTTCACAAAGATTACTGTTATTTCTGCTTGTGTAATGCTTATTCTTCCATCTGACTTGAAACTCGTATGCAAGTCAAATTCCTTCCAATATGCAACTATTCCAATTGAGTGATAGTTATCATGCTTGTATGCATCTTAAATACAGAATATCTACACACTTTAATTATTCTTGAGGGAAAATGGATATTATAATTTTTAGGATATGTGAACCTCTCAGATAATATTGTAGCATGGAACTGGGTGCAATACACCAGAAACTACTAAACAATGTTTTTTAATCTGAGAGCTGTTTTAAGACGTTATTGACATTTACAGCACAACTAATTGCAATTGTTAACTTTTCTGTTCAATCAACTTAATGACAAACACATTTTCCTCTTTATAATCATCACGGAAAGAATTGAATATAAACAATGACAGCAAACATTGTTCTGGTACTGTATTGAGTAAACATTTTTTTAATATTCTAATTTATATTCTTCACTTTATCTTGTTCACTGATAGCTCCCATATGATTATTTCAAGTCTTTTTATATACATTTTCTGTCGTCTCTAAGAATATCGTCAGCATCTATATTCCAAGATTTCTTTAGAAGTACCAGGGGAAAAATAGTATTAGGGATTAAAATGGTCTGAGGGTTCAAGCACTATCATAAAAATGTTTAATTGAGATTATTAAGATGATTACAAAGTAAGAGAAAAGGCTATTAACAAAAGTAAATTTAATATATATGTAAACTCTCACTTCTTGAAATCCTAAAAAAGAAAGACTTCAAAGAAGAAAGCACATCCAATGTTGCTAATTACCAGAATCAAACCGAAGATTAACAATGATGTACGTTAAACTATGACAGGGAAAATTAATAGATAAAATTGTAATAGCTTTCTTCAGCCATCTAGTGGTATTTCACAACACAATATTGGATTGGTAGCTAGTAATTTCACATTCCTATACTATTGTGGGTTGGTATTGCAGCCTCAACGTAGTCAATGTTATCTTTCGTATACATCCTATATTTGCTTTAGTGCAAGTGATTTGTTTATTTTTTAGTTAAATATTAAACAAATATTGTAATAAATACTTATAACTTAAAAATCAATATTCAAGTATTTATTTTGCTATTGCTAAATAAAGAATTGTAACTACGTGATACTCATTTATAGCATTTTAAACATGATTTGTGAAAATAAATGTATGGAAAACAGAGAAACAATCGTTGAGATTCATAGGTTACATTTTTATTAGTTGATAAATTCAGTTCCCCATATTAGAAAACATCCATTACTTTTGCATTTAATTGTAATTGCTGAAATTAATAAAAATACATTTCATTTGCATTCAAAATAAACTTGGAAATGTGTTGGTAAGTTCTTTAAAAGTATTCATACTTCGGGTAGTTTACTACAAAAATTTGGCAAAAAAAGAACTGGACACAAAAAACACAACTGAAGCGCAAACGATTTTGACATTACATGAAACAACATTTAAGAAAAGATAAAAGCAAATGCGTAATTTGAGGTCCTTGAAAAACTTACTTGTTTGAACCCCAGACTGTAGTTAAAGAGATCAAACATACATTGAATCTCCGCCGCTTCATTGAGATAATACAATTACCGAATATTCACATATTCTAAAATGAATTTCATCCTTGAGACAAATAAATAATTTTATATACAGTGCGTATTTCCAAGTTTATTAATAATTATTTGATTTGTATTGTAATGACTACAGTATATGTGCTCATACACTGTTCCTTTGAATTTTTCACAAAATTTACTATCGTGTATTTCAATGTTTTTTCTAAAAGTTTTATTTTATTAGTTCGATAGCCTTTGCTATTAAATTTTTGTTAATTATCACTGAATTAATTGAACGGTATTCATTGGAATGAGATTTGCATCGAACATAAGCAAGTATTGCTTTGGTATTATATTGTGCAAGCATCTAATTTATATCCTTTTCCTTATCTTAGAATTATTTTATGTAAGTAGTTGATTTATAATTTCCGTCGCCTCTGTTATTGCCTGTATTTTAAAATTTCTTTAGAAATGTCGGAGGAAAAATAGTATCAGGGATTGAAATGGTTCGAGAGGATTTAGCCACTATCAGGAACAATGTTTAATTAAAATTAATAAGCTATTTACAGCGAATTAGCTTCTGATAATAAATTAAATTATTTATTTCCAAAAAAAAACAATTAGACATTTACAATTGGAAAGTACAATGTAACTAGACGATTCCATTTATATCGCCATCTATTGATAGGAACCAAACTTACTTTATGATATTATTAAGTGATTAAAATTAAAATTTTAATTCTCATTTCTATAACAAATGTACATCTCTGTTGAAAAATTTGCTATTGCACAATAATAAACCAATTTTTAAATAAAAATATAAGGGTACTATAGATGTAAGATGTTTTACTAATATGGTACACAATATTTTCAATTAAATAAAGAATAATACCACATAAATTAAAAACAAAAATGTTATTTGTTTTTATTTTTAAACGATAATACTTTTGGAATCTATTTTGAGCTAATGTAATCCAATACTCATTCTTATAGTAGCTTGCCATCATTACAGGTCTTATGCATAGCAGCTAATAGATACAGGTTGGTAGAAAAGTTTTGAAAGCGACACCTATTAAGCAGTAGAGGAATCAAAATTCATACGCCATTTTATTACTTCATGTGTCATAATAACACACTAAAAATTTTATCTCGATCTGTCAATTCATTCATTGTTAGCAATCCATTTGAATTAGACGTGTCGGTGTATTTTTTAACAATGGAAAAAACTGAATATCGCGCTGTAATAAAATTCTTTGTTTTGTAAGGTTTATTAGCAACAGAGATTCATACAAAAATGGTGAACGTGTTAAAGGAATGTGCTCCTTCATTTCCAATAGTACATCGATGGGTTTTAGAGTTTAAACGTGGTCGTACAAGCGTTGAAGACGAACCACATAGTGGACGACCCAAAACTGCAACAGCAGAAATCATGGAGCAAGTACATAATATGGTTAGTAAAGATCCGAATTTGACTAAGTGTGAAATTGCTAATACCATTGGCATCTCAGACGAACGAGTACTCCATATTTTACATGAAGAATTATATATGAAAAAGCTGTTTGGAAAGTTAGTGCCGCATTCGTTAACAATTCAACAAAAACTGGATCGGAAACAAATTTCTCAGCGTAACTTGGTGCGTTTCAAGCGGAATAAAACCGATTTCTTGCGTCGTTTTATAACTATGGATGAGACTTGGATCTACCACCATGATCCTAAATTGAAACAAGAATGATTACAGTGGACTACGGTTGGTTGTTCAACTCCAAAAGAGGTAAAGTCAGGACGATCGGCAAAAAAGGTTATGGCATCAGTGTTTTGGGATGCAAAAGGAATTTTATTGATTGATTATCTTGAAAAAGGTAAAACAATTAACTCAGAGTATTATTGTAACCTTTTAGATCATCTAGATGCAAAAACTCGTGAAAAACAACCTGGTTTGGCGAAAAGAAAATAATTTTTCATCAAGACAATGCGCCTTCACATAAAAGTGTTATGACGATGGCTAAATTGAATGAATTAAAGTATGAATTGCTTGAATAACCACCGTATTCACCAGATTTGGCTCCGAGTGACTACTACCTCTTCAGAAATTTGAAACAATTCGATCATGGAAAGCGTTTTTCATCGAATGAAGAAGCTATTTCAGCCGTGGAACAGTATTTTGCAGAGCTTCCAGAAAATCATTACAGAGATGGTATAAAATTATTGGAGGATCATTGGAATAAATGTATTAAAGTTGAGGGAGATTACATTGAATAAAAAAGCTAATTTCATTTAAAAATTCACATTGTTTCATTTTTGCTTTCAAAACTTTTTTACCAACCTGTAAATAAAAGTCGTTTCTTTGAGCAGTTCTCTTACGGGTGTTTCCATATTTGACCTGTCCAATATTTACAGACCAGAAAATTGTGGAATTTACTGGAGTCTGTGAAATTTAACAATTTCACAGACTTCACTCACATTCCCTGCAATTATAATCATATTTTTCAAGATATTTAGCTCTTATATGTATACGTACATGTATATGTATATGTACAAGAGTGTTTCTATATTCGATCTGTCCAATATTAACAGACCATGTCTTTAATAACCACTATTTCAGTGGGCCTCTCCAAGCGCATAATTTCCTTTTAGTCTCACGTTCCAACGAAAATAATCGTACTCTTTAAGGTGTCTAATTTCCATGTGATTTTATGTACGTTTTAACACAGATTTATAGTTTCTTTTGTACTCACCCTAGTTTTCATGTCAATTTGTAAATTTGATTTGAGGTTTGTTTTGACTTGCTTCATACAGCTATTACATTTATTACAGTTATTAAACATTTTAAAATGTTTAGTTTTAAAGTAATATTGTATGTGTGATTTGGGATCTGTCTTGCACCCACGTTACATGCAATTGTAATCATATTCTTTAAGATGTTTAGCTTTCATGTGTTTTTTTAAACCTGACTTATAATTTGTCTTGAACTCACACTCCAGGCAATTATAATCATATTCTTTAAGATGTTTAGTTTTCACGTGCATTTGTAAATGTGATTTGAGATTTGTTTTGAACTTACACTCCATGCAATTATAATTGTATTCTTTAAGATGTTTAGTTTTTACGTGTATCTCTAACTTTGAGATTTGTTTTGAACTTACACTCCATGCAATTATAATTGTATTCTTTAAGATGTTTAGTTTTTACGTGTATCTCTAACTTTGAGATTTGTTTTGAACTTACACTCCATGCAATTATAATTGTATTCTTTAAGATGTTTAGTTTTTACGTGTATCTCTAACTTTGACTTATAGTTTGTCTTGAACTCACACTCCATGCAATTATAATCGTATTCGTTAAGGTGTTTAGTTTTCATGTGCATTTGTAAATGTGATTTGAGATTTGTTTTGAACTTACACTCCATGCAATTATAATTGTATTCTTTAAGATGTTTAGTTTTTACGTGTATCTCTAACTTTGAGATTTGTTTTGAACTTACACTCCATGCAATTATAATCGTATTCTTTAAGATGTTTAGTTTTTATGTGCGTTTCTAAACATAATTTGATGTTTGTCTTGAACTCACACTCCATGCAATTATAATCGTATTCGTTAAGGTGTTTAGTTTTCATGTGCATTTGTAAATGTGATTTGAGATTTGTTTTGAACTTACACTCCATGCACTGATAATCGTATTCTTCAAGATGCTTAGTTTTCATGTGAATTTGCAAATTTGATTTGAGATTTGTCTTGAACTCACACTCCATGCAATTATAATCGTATTCTTTAAGATGTTTAGTTTTTATGTGTTTTTTTAAACCTGACTTATAATTTGTCTTGAACTCACATTCCATGCAATTATAATCGTATTCTTTAAGGTGTTTAGTTTTCATGTGCATCAGCAAATATGATTTGCGGTTTGTTTTGAACTCACACTCGATGCAATTATAATCGTATTCTTTAAGATGTTTAGCTTTCATGTGTTCTTCTAAATTTGACTTGATGTTTGATTTGTACTCACACTCCATGCAATTATAATCGTATTCGTTAAGGTGTTTAGTTTTCATGTGCATCAGCAAATATGATTTGCGGTTTGTTTTGAACTCACACTCGATGCAATTATAATCGTATTCTTTAAGATGTTTAGCTTTCATGTGTTCTTCTAAATTTGACTTGATGTTTGATTTGTACTCACACTCCATGCAATTATAATCGTATTCGTTAAGGTGTTTAGTTTTCATGTGCATCAGCAAATATGATTTGCGGTTTGTTTTGAACTCACACTCCATGCAATTATAATCGTATTCTTTAAGATGTTTAGCTTTCATGTGTTTTTCTAAATTTGACTTGATGTTTGATTTGTACTCACACTCCATGCAATTATAATCGTATTCGTTAAGGTGTTTAGTTTTCATGTGCATCAGCAAATATGATTTGCGGTTTGTTTTGAACTCACACTCGATGCAATTATAATCGTATTCTTCAAGATGCTTAGTTTTCATGTGAATTTGTAAATGTGATTCTTGTTATTTGTTTTGTACTCACACTCCATGCAATTATAATTGTATTCTTTAAGATGTTTAGTTTTTATGTGTATTTTTAAACTCGACTTAAAGTTTGTTTTGTACTCACACTCCATGCAATTATAATCGTATTCTTTAAGATGTTTAGTTTTTATGTGTTTTTTTAAATGTGATTTGAAATTTGTTTTAAATTCACATTCCATGCAATTATAATCGAAATTTTTTCGATGCTTAGTTTTCATGTGCGTCTGTAAAGTTGATTTAACATTTGTTTTGAACTCACACTCCATGCAATTATAATCGTATTCGTTAAGGTGTTTAGTTTTCATGTGCATCAGCAAATATGATTTGCGGTTTGTTTTGAACTCACACTCGATGCAATTATAATCGTATTCTTTAAGATGTTTAGCTTTCATGTGCATTTGTAAATGTGATTTGAGATTTGTTTTGAACTTACACTCCATGCACTGATAATCGTATTCTTCAAGATGCTTAGTTTTCATGTGAATTTGCAAATTTGATTTGAGATTTGTCTTGAACTCACACTCCATGCAATTATAATCGTATTCTGCAAGATGCTTAGTTTTCATGTGCTTTTGTAAATGTGTTTTGAGATTTGTTTTGAACTCACAGTCTATGCAATTATAATCGAATTCTTTAAGATGTATAGTTTTTACGTGTATCTCTAACTTTGACTTATAGTTTGTCTTGTACTCACATTCCATGCAGTTATAATCGTATTCTTTAAGATGTTTAGTTTTGATGTGCATCTGTAGATATGATTTGAAGTTTGTCTTAAACTCACATTTGATACAATTGTAATCGTATTCTTTGAAATGTTTAGTCTTCATGTGTGATTTAAGATAGTATTTGTGATTGGTTTGAAACTGGCACTTGGAACAATTAAACTGTTGTCCTTTAGGGCGTGAGCTTAAAAATTTCTCTTGTGTATTTTCAATATTTACTTTCAGATAGCTGCGTACAGAATGTTTATGTTTGATGGCAATATGAACATTTTCCACGTGTAGCTTGAGAGACTCTTTACTTTTAAATCTTTTATAGCAAACTCCACACCTAAAGATTTTCACTTTGAGATGTTTGTTGGGGTGGGTTTTGGAATCACCAATGTGCTTGAAATGCGTAAACTTGAACTTGTTGCGTTCGTTCGTTACAGGTGAAAGGCGTTTTTCCTCCAAGTCAGGATCACCATCCACTGCAAGAGGTACGCATTGTCTGAAAATAATTGAATCTGATATAAATAAATTGTCGAATGAAATCACAATAATATTAACAAGAGCAATAACTTTATCACCCAACAGGTCAGGATCTAATTACAGGACAACATAACTAAGGCTACAATAGATATAGAACAAAATAAAAAAAAAGTACCTACAGTAAACATAGTTTTAAACTTTCTGTATTTCTCCTAATGTAATTCAAAAATAAGCGAATACATCGAAAGATATGGATGGCTATCTAATGTTAATTTAGGATATTCTATGTAGAAATATTTCTAAGAAAAATTGGGGGTTCTGTTAATGGATCTCACTGCACCTGGCACCAACCCTTTCACTAATCCTCATTCTCGTATCTATTATAGGCCGGTTGTTTTAAAGTCCTCGTGAATGGTCATTGTAATAATTCAGTATTTGACACTCGATAGTATTTCAGTTTATATTTCTGTCTGACACAGAAATATATTGTTTACTATTAATGAGTTTATTCCTTTTTATCTTGAACACGATTAAGAAAGACGATATGGGACGAACAAAAGGCATCCGATGAAAAAAAAGTCTATTTCCACTTTGTTACATACAGGAAAGTACTCTTATAGACAAACTGCACAAATAAAGCAAGTTTCTCAACGAATAGTACAATGTATTGATACTTTAATCAAAGAAAATGTTCATAGCACAAGTACCGGACACTGGTTTTGTGAAAGAAAGAAGAAAGCGAATTATCCATGCGAACAGTTCGTAGGCACTTAGAACAGGGTGGGTTAAAATGTAAACGTCCAAGCATCGTTTTCAATGAGCAAAACCACGAAAACTACACAGGAAGGGGATTATAGAAAGGTAAGATAAAATAAGGCCGCAACTTATCCTCAGTTGCTTCACGTAACCTGTTTGCTCCATGCATGTCATCCTGTATCTGAATTTACTAGAAACGGTTATCCATGAGTAGACCAATTTTTATAGTTTTTTCCAAAAAAGTTTTTATTAAATCTCCAAAATGCATTCGTGAGTTTAAACAGGCTTGTCCGGACATTTCTCAGCCACCAAATTAATATAAATATCTCCTTGGTTTAGTTGGCGACGCTGCATATTACGACTGGCGGTCTTCGTAAGTAGTTGCACCTAGATACACGTTTTCTAAAAGCAGTGACTTCTGAACTGTGGTCGGAGAACATCAAACGGTATTTTTAGCACGATGTAACAGCAATGCACAGTGTTATTAGTAATCCGCTAAATACAGCTAAAATAACGGAAGACCCGCATAATAAATTCAAGTGATCTAGACCCATCAAAACAGATTTGCTATGAGATTTGAAAGTGAAATCGGATTCATAGAAACTCAGTGACATGGCAAAAAAGATGCCCCTATGATTATCAAAACGCAATCCGAATTTAACTTACAAAAGTAGTTTCAATAAATGACCAAACACAATATACAATATTAACGCTCAAACTGATACCTCCCAATTATTTAAACGTTAGCACCAACTCTACCAAGAGTCTTCTAATGTAACTAAATTTCATTCAAGACATGAATCTTAAATCACTGAATCTATTCGATAACAGAAAAACTAAACTTACTTTGCATTTCCTTTAGGGCAGTAAATTTTGTGGCACTCTAGATATTCTTTCTTCTCCAAGTAAATTTTGCAAACTTGGCACTGCACGACTTCTAAAATTACATAAAAACATTTTCATTAAACTCGATCACAATAATCAAAAATTATGTTCCTAAAAATATACGAGAGACTACTAATAAAAGAACAAACATAAAAGTTTTTAAAACAATGTAGTTAGTAGTTTCGAAGTATTTGAACAAATATATAGATGTGATATGAAGAAGCAAGAGGAATGGGAAGTTTAGAAAAAAGGGAAGATTTGGAAGAAAGAAGAGGTCGAAAATAAAGCAGAAACACAATAAATGAAAGAGGTGAAATAAAAGAAATGAACATAACGAGGTATCGGCCAAGATAAAAACCCTACACGTCTGCTTTACAGATTACAGACAGCAGTATCAGAATACAAAACACACTGACTTTAAAAGTAAATTCAAAATAATAAATATCTAATCATGAAAGAGAATAGTTTCAGAGAAAATTTCTTGGTTTCGTACCTTCAAAGCTTTCCTTGATTTCACCAGGGCAAACAGTTTTGTGTTCAACCAAGTATGCTTTCAAACTAAATCCTAGGCAACAGTAGGTGCAGGCGAATACATTTTTGGCGTTCGTTACTCTATTGGGTATAAAATCCACTTCTATATCATTATTCAAACTTTATTCGTATTTTTCACCAAAATACACCAATAATTCTTCACCCTCCTGGATTTCACAAACGCTGCTGTAATACAAATTACCTTCATATTGAAATACGTGTAGGTTTCCATCAAAAACACTCCTAGCACCATTGACATGCTGCATCCAATTTAGAAATTCCGATTTATCAGTACTAATTACAAACTTTCCACCTTTAAGCCTCCAAGAGGATTCCGCTATACTGAATCCAGTGAAAGGCCCAAATCTTACACCTTTAGGTATTGTTTTTTAAGCAAATACGCCACTGCCTCCGAATGAACTTTCTTTAATCTCTAGAACATCTACTGGTATTTCATCTCTCGCTCCGTCGCTAAGACCATTTCCGTTTAAAATACATATCAGCATTCCACATTTGGTACAATATTCTTCATAATACTCATTGCAGTTGTTACAAACTATAAAAGAAAATATTCACATGAAAGACATTTAAGATTACTACCATGAATAATTACAGTCGAGGCACTGTAAATGGCACCTGAGAGTGTTCCATACGTTCACAGAAGAACATATTCTGTTTTCTAAATGGACTAAGATGGGAATTATGTTCATACTGAATCCTAGTGCAAGAGAGACTTTAATGTCAGAAAACATTAAACCATTAACAACAAATATATGAGTTTGGCGTTAATCAAGTGACAATTGCAGTCCATAATTTCTAAAACCAAGTGAAATTATAAGAAGCTTAATGCAATCACCATTGGATAGAGGCCAGAAAAATGACTGTAAGAACGGATTCTGGGACGAAACATTCTTCATAGGCGCATCCTAATTTTCCAGCAGCTAATGTAAAAAAAAGCTTCACGAATTAGATCTGTTTTTAAGGTCAATTAGGAGACGACTGTTATGAATCGAATTATTTGGCCAACAGCTTACAGAGAAGCCATACCTATTTGCGAACGAGAGGCTTGCGCGATTAAAATTTGCCCGTGATTGTCTACACTGGGATGAAAATTATTCTACATAGTCTGTCGCAGAGAAAACAAAACTTTTTTAAAATAGTAATTCTTAGTGGCGCCATCTATTTAAAAAAATATATGTCAGTAAGGTAGATCTTCCACCAATGTTTTGTCATACCATACAAGACTTCCTCACGAATTTTTGAATCAACCTTAGAAAAAAATGGGAAAACAATACAAAACAGAATTTTAACAAATGCCAACAATTTATTATTCGATACAACCTAAAACTGAAAAGAGTCAGAAAGCGAAGACCTACATTTCAAGAGGTGTCTTTATTCAAATTGCTAGATATTTAATGTAGAAAATAACAATTAAAAATATAGATGCACATGAACATTGTATAGAGAGGAGATAGAAACCATTTAGTACTAGATCGCTAAGAATAAGAAACAAAAGTGATATTTTTTTTCTAAGAAATTAACAAATATGGGTGTAGAGGCATCCCTTAATATTTATCATATTTTAACAATGCAAAGAAATTCGCATTATATGCCCAAGTAAAAGGAAACTTCAATTTGAAATACATATTTATTACAATAAATTATATATCCATTTAACCAATTTCACTGTACAGAAACGAAACGTATAAATACTTACATAGCTGTTTATTATTGAATTTGACTTTTACATCACCAACGACATCATTTTCTACTTTAATGTTGTCATCTATTATAGTGTTGTACATATTTAGATCAGATGATGATAATTCCTTCTTTATATCAGTATCTATTATAGTGTTGTCATTTATTATGTTAGGTAGTGGTAATTCTAATTTGATATCAGTGGATATTAGATACTGTTTTCTTATATCAGCTCTTACACATTCACTTAATTGTCTAGAAGCTATATTGATGGTAGTTTCGCTGACTAGTACCTTATCATCTAGATAAACAACCCCTTCACATTCCTCTTTTATATCAGACAAAGTTTCTGAAAACACTGCGTTATCCATATGGAGCATCAATTACTTTCAACTGTAAAATAGAAGAAATATATTTATGCATAGTAAACTGCAATACAAGGCACAGTTTGCATTATTCTTTCTTTGTTCAACCTTAATAAAGCCACATTATTATATCTTGAACTGTAAAATTAGAGAAACATAAAGGGTGAAGAAAATTACTACAGATTTATATAATTCTACCTCTACTGATGTGATATATAAATTATGTTTAGAAATCATGTCCGTTCAGAAATAATAGCTACTGTGGTCTAAAAGAACATTATCGGAATATCGTTAACGTCCTTTTTATTATCTCACGCTATCTCTATTCGTAGGCGTATTTTAAAATTTCTTTAGAAATACCAGTGAAAAAACAAACATTAAAAAAAATTGCAATAGACCGAGAGGTTTCAAACATTATCAGGAGAAGTGCTTAACTAGCATTCTAAGATTTTTACGAAAAAAATTATTAACAACATTACATGTAATTAATTATTATATAAGTAAGCACTCACCCCTCAAATTGTCAAAAAAAATCAATTTCAAATAAACGAAAAACTACAAGTTGGAGTAGAAATTACAAGCAAAAATAAACAACAAAGTTGGTAAATCCATAAGAGCGAAAGTTGTATACATAACAACTTTGCCCTGCCATCTGGTCGAATTGCCTAACACTATATTGTCAGTTATTATGTTGGCACTAAATAATTTTGTGATTCCTAATGATTATAATTTATGTGTCGTAATTTACCCACTCATCTTTCGCTATCATTCGTATATTATGTATATTGGTTGTTTTCTGATTGGCGTTTTATTTATTGATTTATACATTTGTGGTTTTGTTCCCTTCTTTTTCAATGTTAATACATGTTGACATATAACATCCCAAGGAACAATTTTTAAATTACGCGGAAGTTTTGAGTTGGTAGTAGTAAAAATAAAGGTTAGCTATGATTTCAATTCATTCAAGAAATTAGGAAATAACATGTTTTTAATGCGTACGGTTTTCGTTTTAATTTTGATTTTGAAATATACACCTTAATTATTAATATTCGTGCTGTAATAAAATAAAATATAATTTTAGATGTAGTTATTTTTTCCTTGGGCAACTTAAAACACCCGCGAAATTTAAAAATTGTTCCTTGGGGGTTTTGTACGGTTTTCGTTTTAATTTTGATTTTGAAATATACACCTTAATTATTAACATTCATGCTGTAATAAAATAAAATATAATTTTAGATGTAGTTATTTTTTCCTTGGGCAACTTAAAACACCCGCGAAATTTAAAAATTGTTCCTTGGGATATATTATGCAACTTCAATATGAGTATTTCAAGTAATATTTATTTTTCTGTTAAATACGGTTCGTCTGTGGAATCAACGAAATTTATAGTTTATAAAATTTTATTTATAAATTATTTTACATACAAAAAAAACCGATGAACGCAATTCAATGCCTAAGGATTATTTAAATGAAAAATTTACCAAGTGATTGCTATGGAGTAATAATAGATGGCACACATAATCGTTCTATTTTGAATGAAAGAGTGACTAATAGTACGATTAAACCTACCCAGGATCACCGACATAATATTGTCATGTGCTTCGTAGCAGATTTTCGAATAAGAGCTAATTAAAATTATCTGCTGCAATCCCGTTTCTTCACACCTGGTCAACAACAGCTCTGATCAAGTTACTGAATGATCTGTTAAAGTTTATTGATTTGTATTCACCCGGGAAGTACAAAACCCCCAAGGAACAATTTTTAAATTTCGCGGGTGTTTTAAGTTGCCCAAGGAAAAAATAACTACATCTAAAATTATATTTTATTTTATTACAGCATGAATATTAATAATTAAGGTGTATATTTCAAAATCAAAATGAAAACCGTACGCATTAAAAACATGTTATTTCCTAATTTCTTGAATGAATTGAAATCATAGCTAACCTTTATTTTTACTACTACCAACTCAAAACTTCCGCGTAATTTAAAAATTGTTCCTTGGGCCGCATGAACATAATTGCGGATTGATTTGAGTTGTTTCTGTTGCTTATTTAGTTCTAAGACAGATCGAACGTTTTTGTCTTTTGATCTGGATGATTAGGCTTATCGCTATTCTATGTACGAATTGAAAGTTAAAAAAAATGTATATAGTTGCGTAAGAAAAATCCTTGTAAGTACCCTCCCTATGAATATTCTGGTAGGAAGCTTTCCATCGCAAATCTATTCATGTAGAAGAAGAAACAATTCCATCTACGTAAAATACTATTGTTTTAAAAAAACTTACAAGGGACGACACTTATAGTATCTATGGGAAATTGTTTCTTTCTGTCAATAACGATTGTATTTGTATGAATTAGGATGGCATTTTCTTTGGATTGTAATGGGTTTACAGTAAAATGTTTATTTTATAGTCCCAACACCAGTTTTGTGAGCGTTGGTGATAAATTGCCTAATAATGAACGTGGAATAAATTTCTTTTGAAGTATATTTATAGTTTAACATTTTTCGAAAATTATTACCTAAATAAAGAAAAGATCAGACCTGGTCGTCTAAAGTAAAACTGTCGTGCTGTATTTATTATTATTACCTGAAAGACATTTAGTAATGTGCGACCTGTAGCATTTTCAAGTGCATTACGATTGATTCAGATGTTATGTTTTATCACTTCTTTCCTTATGGTAAGAATTTGTTATAACACAAAGTCTTTCGTATTGTAGAATCTTCGTGAATTTCATCTATTTTTTTATTATAATTTAAAGAATATAACAGTTAACTTGTTCCTGACTTACGTCTTATTGAATGTTTTATTAATTTTAACTCCGAGTTACTAGCTTCTTAAAGAATCCTTTTCTTGACAATAGTATTTTACTAGGTTACTTTACTTACATATTATTAAAAAACTCGCATGTACTGGCTGAGCTTAATAAAACCTTTATGTCACATTTAAACATTTGGAATGGGTTATAATGTACAGTTACAGGTTACAACAGATTTAGAAACTGAAACTAAAACGTTTTGAAAAAATTCAGTGAAATATTGGGTTGATAACATTACAAATAAAGATATTTTTGAAAAAACTTGCAAATATTTGTGCGCATAAGATTGTGTTGTTTATTTATCTGTATCGTGGTTGCATATTAGGGACCTTGTGCTTCATATAGGTCCTAATTGCTTTTTAAAATATTTTCATTAATTTCATTTTACTTAAAAATTTTCAATTTATTTCAAGTTAATTTCTTGTCTGGACTTGATCGATTTAGATACAATTATTTGATTTTGTTAAACAATCAGTTATTGACTTGCACTATTAGTACCGGAGGAGCACCATATGTGTACTAAATAAATGGATGTATTGAAATTACATGCTTTAGGTTAAAAGTTTATTTTGTATTTTATAAGTATTTATTTGTGGACGCGCACTTTTAGGTGGGAGAACACCATGCGTGCACTAAACAATGACTGCATTTAAAGAGGTTTGCTTTTTGTTTGATTTCAAGTCCGATAAGAAATTAAACATTTTTTTAACCGAAGAAGTAACTCTTTCAACTTTTCGATTTTCGAATTTAGACAAAATTGAGTCTAAATAATTTTAAAGCGTTATTAGCCACTGCCTCACGTCGTGTCTGTAACTTTATTTCATATTACCTGTTAGTAAAGTAATAAACATTTCTGAGATTATTTACACATTTTATTTATGTACATACATTCAGTTCTGATAGATTTAACAAAGCATAGTTTGTAACAATAATTTCTTGTGTTATTCACCTGATTATTGTGCTGACTGGATGTTAGGCCTGGTTAATTCCAATGAACCCCAGCTCAACTCTTTTTAACATTATACAAAAGAATACAAACAAAAAGTATCATAATTAAATATTATGCTGAGGGCAAATATACATATCAACAATCAAATTTTATTCAATAATTCATAGTACAGTATTGTGCAAATTGATGGAATCATGACTATTTTTTTAGTTTTCTGCATGTGGCAACATTGTTATGTCAGTTCTGACCAGGGTTGCCAACCATACGATAATTATCGTACAAGTACGATAATTTAATTAACATGTATGATATACGATCCAAACCAATTATCGTACGCAAATGTACCTACGATAACCTAAAAATTTTGAAATAAAGTTTTCTTTAACATTGTTTAAAATTATACCACAGTTTTATTTCCCAATATGTAGCCGCCCCCTGTTAGTTAGAGACCAATTCTTAATAAGTGGTACAGGTTTGTGCTCATAATAAGCAGGAATATATAAATCTATTTTACAGCAAAAAATATTTGAATTATTTCTTCGTAAATCGGTAAATTCCCGAACAATAAACGTGACCAGAGGTTATAAATAAGGGTTAATTAAAATTTCACGTCATTTCACCATACAGTTCGAATGAAAACGATTCGTATTTGTTTTTTAAAGCAATGTCTAGCAGTGATAGTGATCATAGTGCAGTCCCGTCTGTTAAGAAGAGTAAGAGTTCACACCGAGCGCAGGTAAGATTAAAATAAAATAATTAAAATCTGATGAAAAAGTAATGTTATTTATGTATGTACGAGACTGTAATTAATTTTTAATCTTCATTATTAGCTTTCTGCTTCTAAATATTTCTTCCACAATGTCTAAATTTACGAATGACGATAAATAATTCTTGAATGTTGTTTATAGAAATTTCGTAGAGTGGATGAATGCACCAGATTATAAAATATGGTTACGACCAGTTTCTTCTAATGATCGTAAAGCTCGGTGTATATTATGTAAAAACGAATTTGTGTCTGAACTTGGTGTTATAAAGAAGCATTTAAATTCAGAAAAACATAATAACAACGCGAAAATTAAGCAGACATCCAAAACTTCTACCTTAGAAAAATATTTACAAGCTGCTCCATCTGCTAGTTTAACACAACAACTCAATGAAGCTGAAATTAAATTGTGTGCTTTCCTGACCGAACATAATATTTCCTTTAAAACAATGGACCACCTGAGCCCTCTACTTTCTAATATTTTTCACGATTCAAATATTGCAAAAAAATTGGCAGTAAAAAGAACAAAAACAAAGGCTATAGTTACAAATGTAATTGCCGAAAGTCACAAAACAAATTTGGCAAAAGTTCTACAGAATACGAAATTTAGCGTTTTGGTAGATGAATCTACAGATATATCAACAACAAAAACAGGTTGCATTGTAGTTCGATACTTTGATGGAAATTTAAATAAAATTAATACCTGTTTGTGGAAACTGGTTTCCATGTTCGGTGATGGTGACAATATTGAATATCAAGGTATTGCTCGTCATATGTATGAAGTGATTACAAAATCGTTTATAAGAAAAAATGTACCCATCGATAACATAATTGGATCTGATGGATGTAATATGATAATTGGGCGAACATAACTCGGTGGCATCTCGATTTATAGAATCTTGCCCTGGAATTTCAATTTTCAAATGCATATGCCATTCTTTACATCTATGTAGCAGTCAAGCATGCAAAAGTCTACCAAGGACGTGTGAGGATTTAGCTCAAAACATTTATATTTTTTTAAGGTAAAAATCTTAATCGTTGAGTTAAACTTTTTAATTGGTTTTTTTTTTTTAGTCTAGCAGCAAACGACAGGCAGATTACAAACAATTTCAAACATTTATGGACATAGACGTTCATAAATTGCTCCATCCGTCTCAGACTAGATGGCTATCACTAACAACAGTAGTATCACGAATTTTAGAACAATGGCCAGCTTTACAATTATTTTTTAATGAAAAATGGTTAGAAGAACGTCTTCTTGGGGCAGAGCAAATTCACAAGTGTTTGAATGATCCATTTATTAGAATGCATTTTCAATTTTTAAACTACATACTTCCCAAAGTTTCAAATTTAAATCAGTACTTTCAGTCAGATAAAGTTTTAATAGTTCATTTACACCAAGCAGTAGTTGAGAAATATACCGAATTATTATTATGTTTTATGGAAAAGCGCTATGTCCGTTCAAATCATTTGTCATTGATAGATCCCGAAAATCAGACTTACTTTTTACCATATTTTAACATGTATCTCGGTGTTGATGTGTTAAATAGTTTAAAAACTTCTGAAGTTCAAAATAGTCCCGATCTAGTAAATTATTTTTATGAACGTTGCAGAGACTTTCTCATCATCTTGTGTCGAGAAATTAAAAAAGGATATGATTTCACGGAGGGAACTCTTATCACAACTGCATATATTTAGTCCAAAACATGCTCTTTCTTGCCAAATCCGCGATCAATATCCATCCTTAATGCCAATTCTTGAAAAATTGGAACGATTTCACTGTCTACAAACTAGACAATCAATTGATGATGAGTGCAGGATACTGTCTAACAATATTTTTCAACCAGACACCATTAACACAAACGATGAAATTGATGTATTTTGGGCAAAAGTTTTTAAATTTGTAGACGAAACAGATGTTTGTATATTTGAAAACGTGGGATTATTTGTATTAAATATTCTTTCATTGCCAGATTCAAATGCTGCTTGTGAAAGAGTATTTAGTAAAGTAAATGCATTAAAAACTAAATCACGAAATCGACTTATAACATCATCAGTAAATGGATCATTATTAACAAGTCGATGTGTTCAAAATACTGGAAGTTGTATAAACTTCACCCCTAATCAGGACATGCTTAACAGGATGACAAAAAAAAATTTATATCCAATAACTTCGTCACAAGCTTCAACATCCCAAGCTTCGACATCGCCGCATTCGTCAGATGATGAAATAGAATTTTAAAATTCGAAACTGATTTTTTCTTTAAAAAACCAAGCTTTTTTATTTTTTTTTGTTTTTGTTTTTTTTTTTAATAAGAATTTTACGCATTGAAACACTTTGTAAGTTTGTAATTTAACAATGTACACATAACTTATATCATTGGGAACACATTACACAGTTATTCAGTGCGTTTTAGAGAGTTTGTTCACATATACTGTTTCAAAGTTCAAAATTTGATTTATATTGTGCTTTTACCGGTTGTTCGCGATATGGATATCAGGCCCAGAAAACGTAAGAAGATTGTGACATTAAGTGAGCACACTTCAATGACACAGAGAGATATTGCTTGGGAATGTGGTGTTAGTCAAGGAGCAGTAAGCAAGATCCTAAAGCAAAAAAAGAATACCGGAATAGTTGAAGTGAAACGAGCGGGAAAATGTGGGAGAAAGAGGAAGATGACACCCCGGGATGTCACTTTTTTTGATCAGAAATGGCAAGCTGAACCCAAGAAAAACTAGCTTTGAACTACAAAAAAGACTTAGCCGACGCTGGAGTGAAAGTGCATGACTTGACAGTTTGTAGGAGATTTTTAGAGTCTGGAAGAAAAGCCATTCGACCACACAAGAAGCAACTTCTCACTCAACGCATGATGAAGCAGAGATTTATTTGGGCCAAGAAATATGCCGGATGGAATGAGGAAGACTGGAGAAAAGTGTTATTCTCAGACGAGTCCAATTTTTTGGTACAGGGGCAGCGATCAAAATTCGTGAGGAAAAGTGGAGATGAAAAACTCACTGCGGCTCATATCGATCAGACTGTCAAACATCCTGTAAAGAAGTTATTTTGAAGATGTTTTTCGTACATAGGGACTGGATCGCTGGTGCCTATAGAAGGCATGATGAACAGCCAGAAATATAAATAGCTACTGGATAAGTATTTGGGAAAAGATCTAAAGAAATGTGAGCCAAACGGAGGTGCAATTTTCCAACAGGACTCGGCTCTATGCCACAAATCGAAGGTTATGGTCAAATATTTCAAGGAAAAAGGAATAACTCTCCTCGACTGACCTGGCAATTCTCCAGACTTAAACCCAATTGAAAATTTGTGGGCCATTTGTATTTACATAAAATGGACTGTACAACGAAGACAAAATTGATAGAAGCAGTAATTCAGGTGTGGTTTCGGGATGAGAAAATAAAGGAAATCTGTCAAAAATTAATAGATTCCATGCCGAAGAGTTCAGGCTATCATCGCAGCCAAAGGAGGGAATATCTCTTATTATATATTATAATTTTATACCATCTCATCGTGATTATATGACAAATAAACGGTTTTCTTAATTATATTGTGTTTGATTCTATTAATTTGCACAATACTGTACATATCACAGGAACATGTACCTATACTGACCAAAGGTGAGGACAAGATAGCTAAATCACGTTGATATATGATTGATTTAAAATACACAGAATAAATACTAATTTCAAAGACTAAAATATTAACGAAACGAAGTGGTCTACAATGGAATATACAAATGTATACGAAAATAAAGCCAATGAATAAATACGATTAAACAGCTGGTCGGAATAATTAGCCAAAACAAAGAGATGCAAATATACAAATACATACGCTATGTAAGGTTTTTGAAATGAAACATAGTCAACAGAAATATAAGAAGGTGACATGAAAATAATTAATATTCTTTCATATGGAACGAATACACTATTTTCATCTTCACGAAAGTTTAACGAATGTAAAGATTCGTCTGTCGGGAGAGTTATTACCTATTTGATTTATGTGTTCATTGGATTTGAACTCGATCAACGCCCGCATCATCAATCTCCTAACTTTTTATGACGAAAATGTACACTTCGGTTGTCCAATTTCAACCCCTATTAAATTTCAAAGGCAACTAAATTTCACATTTTTCCACAAAATACATTTAGAATTGTCACGTGCTAATGGCAAAGCGAATTACGCCAGCACTTGCACAACTGAACCAGTTACCTCTGTTGCTAAATGCGCCATGGCTTTCTTAACAATCCAGTACCTATTCTCACAGTAACCCGCTCCCATTACTGGACTTCTGTTTATCAGTAATCTGGTACGTAGACTTCCGCGGTCGTGGTCCATACTATCTCCTTCTGGGCTTCCCGTCTGGAACGGCGTTACTGGTATAACTGCCAACTGCATAACTGTTTATCAGCTTGTAAATAATAGTTTCTTTGGTCAGTTCTCTTACGGGTGTTTCTAATTCGATCTGTCCAATATTTACAGTTCATGCCTTTAACAACAACAACACTTTCAGTGCACCTCTCCAAACAAAACTTCATTAAAAAATAAAATAATTTTCGTGTTAGTTTCATACTTCACCAATGATAACCATACCCCTTAAGGCGTTTAGTTTTCACGTGGTTTTAGGTTCACTTTAACACCGATTTATAGTTTCTTTTGTATTCACACTCAATCATTTCCC